>JAYDZK010000001.1:102827490-102847950 GCA_034509185.1 Euphonia xanthogaster
GCAAGGCAAGGCAAGGCAAGGCAAGGCAAGGCAAGGCAAGGCAAGGCAAGGCAAGGCAAGGCAAGGCAAGGCAAGGCAAGCATGCTAATTCGAAAGGGTAAGTTTTCGCAATTGTTATAAAATAGAGTAACACTTCTGGATTCACTGTCATCCTTGGGGACTCATTGACTATCTAGTAGATCTGAATCTCTGTTTTCTGAAATCAGAATTCAAATGTTCCCCTGAGGACAAGAGAAGGAATATTATGAATTTTTTGTTACACTGTGTATTTTATCTGTCATTTCAATGGCAAACACCACCAGATTCCACTATGCAGCAGGTTTTCCAACTGATTTAAACAGCTCAATACCAGATGACATCTGATAAAACCCTGCTATTAGTCTCATCATGAGAATTAATTGGGGGTGTATATTTTGATAAATGATGTTGAAGCAGTAAAATAAGTAAGAATTTAACTTGGCGATGAGGTGGGAGCCCCAAGTCCATTTCCACAAATGGATTTTTTTTTTTTTTAATGGCATATATAGATAAATTATGTAGGAGTGAGAGAATCAAGGAAACAGAGGGAAGTAATGAAAGAGGAGTGAGTAGGGTAAGGAAAAGTACATGTATCAAGCAGAGACCAGACTAAGAAATCAAGTGGTACTTTCTTTTGCAGATGAAGAACTGCATCAGCTGTGCACTTCCATAAAACAAGTGAGACTGGTTTGTCCCAGTGTGTTCCTCCTCAAGGCAGTTAACATAGCTCTGCTAACCAAACACTGCTGCCTCACAGAAGAAAAAAACAAACTCCAAACTACCAAGAACACCTGTCTTAAAGGACATATAGCTGCCATAGAGATATAATTCAGAGACACAAAAACCACTGGGGAGAGAATCACATTTATCTTTGGGATTTTTAACAGTAAAAATACTTGTATACTTCAAATAAAATTAAACAGGGCTTCCTGGTGCCATTTAATACATGCTTCCTTAGAAAGATATCACAGATGTCCTCTCAGGTGAAGAAGCTTTATTTTTGGACTGCATGATCAGATTTTTTGCTATTTAACTAAAAAGCGGTAGCTTGCAATGCCAGCTACAAAACTATAATGCAGCTATGATCGGTAATCTTCTGAGTCCTCTCAGAAGTGTGAAGGCAAATAGGGAATGTTCACCATGTGAAACCTCAACTTCCTATTGCCTTTTCTTGGCTTTTAGAGTTGCCGGTACTTTTGTAAGTGAGTAAATTTGAAAATATGTAAATTAATTTTACCTAAATAAGTAAAAAATTAAATTATTTAATAAATTTTTCCCTTGTCAGACTATTCAGATCTCAGTCACCCAATTTGGCAGTGCCTAGAAAGACCAAGTTAATATAACACCAGTAGGCAGTGCATTTTAGCTTTGTTTGCAAACCTGCACACTGGAAGTCAGTGCTTAAAAACTGTGTAGTATTATGTACTCATGCACTTCTCATTCTGTAGTCACCAAGGTATTCTGTTGCCTTATTCTATACAGCAGAGCCTCCTGTTTGTTTTAGGTGCACTTCCAAATGTGTGAGGTTTCCACTTCTCCTTGAATTATGTAGTTATGGTTCCAGTTTATTTTTCTTGATTCTACAAAGAGATTTTTCTTCCGTTTCTACTCTGGAACAGGAAAAGAAATACTCCCAACTGTTTTTTCTGTTTGTTTGTTGGTTTGGGGTTTTTTAAAAATGAACCTACACAGTGCTTAGTCAATTGAATTTTATTACTCATTGTTTAACTATAATTTGTAATTTTTTTCCTATCCCTTTGAATAAGGTCTTAGAAAATAATAGATGAAAAAATTAAAGATTAATGTAACAAATGTATGTTCTTCCAAAAAACCCCGTCATTTTCTACACTTTAAAAAATGGATTTTGAAATGGAATTATTATCACATCCCTATCTTCATGTTTGTACATATGTATGGGTATATTTGTGCATGTGACTCCTGTCAAATAAGGTGAATTGATTAAACACACAAATTAATGGCAGTGGACATTAATACATCTTTGTAATTCATGTTGTTGAAGGCAGTGGAGGGAACTTGACTCTGCTTCCTTATGTATTGTTAACCACTCCATCAAAATAGGGTCAATGGGCAACATTCTCCTCCTCCTATTCCCAGCTGACGAAATCAAAACCCCACCTAGCAACAGAGCTCAGAGTGCAGACTGCCATGCAAACTACTCACCAGTTTGGGTAATCAAGCCCTTAGGTACAGGCTAATATTGATGAACTTAAAACGGCCCCTTGTCTTCTGTGTTATGCCTTATAAAGCTCTGGAACTTGATCTGTTCAAATATGCCTGCATCAATCTCTATTTTTAAAGGAAACAAAGCCTACCTGCTCCTGTTTCCTGATTGCTAATACTTTAAAAATACAAATACTTTTAGCCCATAACATATTTTACAAAACTAATTGGAATTTGCTATACATTTCTTTCAATCCTTATGTTTTATGGATGGAAATATCTTTTCAGCTTCTCTGTACTGTTCCAGAATATCATCATATTTGATAGGTTAGGCTCAGTCTTCATCAGGACAGTGTTATATGAGAGATTTAAGACAAGGAGTATTTATTTATGAGTGTAGAGGGGTGGAAAGACATGTTCTACATCACTAATAAATCTGCATATTAATTAGTGCATAGCTGATAGTTCTATGGAAACTGCTTCTTTGGAGAAATGTCCTGCTGTGATAAACACAGACACACAGAGGTCATGGCTTGTGGACAGGACAGAAAAGCAATCTTGTTCTCCTGATGAAAAAGCAGTGGCAAATGAGCAAATGGAAGTGCTGAACCAGCATGACTTGTCTGCCTGCCAGGAACAGCTATTTTGGTGCATTGCCAGGTGGACAAATGCTGAATTGCTCCTGGCCTGTGAAGGTGGAAGGAAGTAATCCAAGCATAGGTTAGCAGAACTGGCATGACTCAGAAATAAGAGAGGAGAAGCCTGGCTCATATCCAGGTGAAGGAATAGCAGGGTGGATCAAGGTGGGGAAGAAATGCAGTTTGTAAATCCATACACATGAACCTCTTCCCTTGGAACGAGTGGTGCAGCCACATCACAATATGAGCTCTAGAGATGAAATAGTGACAAAGGCTGATTTTGAGAGATTCAGTAAGAATCATTGTTCTTTATGATCAAAGTGTATTAATTTTGACTTTACCTCCCCACACAACCTTTCTGCCATTTTACAACTGTCTTTTGCTTGGAAACACTAAACTGCTGTGCATTGCTGGTGCAGGCTGTGTGTAGATGCTGCCAGGCTCTGCACATGTGGCAAACAAAGCAATTCCCACAATGTGAACTCTTGCCAGCTCACATATGTGCTGTGAACCTCAGCTACAGAGCTACCTTAAAAGCAGTACAGAAATCTCCAGATGAATGCAAATCTAGAGTAATAAAATTATGATTCTCAAGACAAAGTGATGAGAATATGGGTTATTTAACAGGGACAAGGGGAAACAATCTCAGGTTGCACCAAGGGAGGTTTAGATTGGAAATTGGAAAAAAAAATTCTTCACCAAAAGGGTTGTCAGGCACAGGAAAGTGCTCCCCAGGGAGTGGTGAAAATCACCATCCTTGGAGATGTTTAAAAGAAGCCTAGTTGTGGCACTCAGGGACATGATTTAGTGATGGACTTGGCAGTGCTGGGTTAACAGTTGGACTTGATAATCTTAGAGGTCTTTGACACCCTAAACATTCTCTGATTCTATGATTTTGATCACATAATAACACCTTGTAGCTTTCAAATTATTTTGCTTACTGAAGTTTGAAGACTCACTTTTTTTTTTTTTTTTTTGATATTTGAAAATTATCTCTTTCCTGACAAGAGCACAGAATTAAAAGTGGAAATGTATATACACATTGACATGCTGTGGTCACACAATAGCATGCAAGAAATGCAAGAAGTAACACCTGTAGGAGTTCCTCCCTTTTACTATGTGAAAACATTCATGGCTTGGGAGATCCAAATTCAATTTGATCCTGCCCATGGCAGGCTGAGTTGGGTCTAGATGATCTTTAAGCTCTATTCCAAACCTTTAATATTCCATGTTTCTGTGAATTCTCTTTCTTTGCTTCATGGATTTTCAGTCTATATTTCAAGTTTCTGAATAGAGCTCAACCACTGTAATTGCAGTAGTCCATATAGGCTTCTCTCAGTTTCTGTTAGTATTATTTTCTCTCCTGAATGAATATTCAGTAGTAGAGGGACTGAATCTCTGTGATCTCCTGAGTTTTACAGTTAGTGCAGAGTAGCATTTTTGTGTTTTGGGTGGTTGGGTTCTTTTGCTTGAGGGTAAGGAATGAAAAGCCTAAGGGAATATTAATTTAGCAGTTATTAATTTGAAATTATGTATTTTTGTATACTCTTCATTAGCTGTTCTACTTTCTATTTAAAAAATATCTAAGTGTTGATAGTGGTTTTCTGGGAAATGCAGCACCTAAGTATGACATCTGGTCTGGAATAGATTCAGTTTTTTGAAGAAGTGGAAAAGCATCAAGATAATACAATGCATTAGCTTATAATTGATTGTAGCTTGGTGAGTCCCTAGAAATCAGGAGGTGGTGGGTTCAAATTAACCGAGGGAGACTAAAAAATTTGAATGGTCATCCTCCCATGGTGACTGGATGCCCAACCTCCCTGTTACTTGACCATAAACACTGCTGCTTGTATCAGTTTTGTGAAACCAGCCTTTCATTTTCTTCACTTTTCACATCTTCTCTGAAATGCAATATTTTATTTTGGCTCAGAGAAAAGCAATTTCATCTAAGTTTGGTTTTGGGGAGAAAAAAGCCCAAACAATTCACATTGATTCAATTTGTTTCTTCTAAGTGGGCTTAATCAATCAGTGGAGTGGACACAGGGGAGGGGGGTGGGGGCATCATTGATCAGTGTGTCCCAGCCTGATTCTCCTAAAAATTTTCCCCTTCTAGGTCAAGGAAACAAAATATGTGTTTATTTATTCGGAACATGAACAAGGATGAAACTCAACACACAGGAAAAATGCTGTTTGGATAAAGGGAGTTCCATTTACTTCCCCACAAGTAGTACTGTCTAAATCCTTTACTCAGTATACTGAAATGCTTACAGTGCTTTGCAGGGCCCTGTCACTAACTTGTAAATACACAGGAAAGAAGAAAAGCAGCAGTGACAGACTAAGACAGTAGTAATGAACTGTGGAGTCAAACTGCTGATAACAACAGGAGTTTAATATCAGCCATTAACCTCTGCAATATCCCTGCATTCAACTTGAAACCAGCTCTCAGAAAATATTACCTCCCCTATTGATATGCAACTGAGAGAAATATTCACTTCTGAAGTACATGCAATTACCATATCTACTGTTGGGTAAGAGTGTTGAGAACAAAAGAGCTGAAGTAACAGTGAAGCTTAAAAATGTAGGGATGCTCGAAATTTTGCAAGCAATTTTTTTTTTCCAGTGGAAGAGTTTGTCACTTCTGTGCAGCTAAATGATTTCTCCTGCAGAGTATGCAGGTTATCTTCAATAGTTAAAGAAGGATTTTTGAACTGCAGGAGGCAGGGAAGTGCATATCTTGGGGAAACTTCAAGCAAATTCTCTGAGTTAACTGAGTAACTAAAAGACTTCATGTGCAAGTACAAACACACTACAGGAAAAACATATTTCTAAGTGTGGTAGGGGAAAGAGAGGCAGACTAAGCATTTCCTTTAGTATCATGTTTTAAGCAGCTCTTTTCTTTGAAAAGACTGCTGCTAGCTCATATGATGGCTTGAGTTTTCATGATGAGAAGTGACCAAGTTTGTCAGGAAGAGATGATGTATTTTATTGACTAGAGTTCACCTTCTTCCAGCTTTATCGGACAACAGACTGGGAACACAGTCTGAAATACTTGCCACAGCCTGGGAACACAGTCTGAAGTAATACAACAATCTTTAGGTTGTTGTGGATACAAATAATGTATTGCTATGAAAATAATACCAAAGGTGGCGATTTTTTCAGTTTTGGAACTTCTCACAGGTTTAATTTATAGCTCTGGACACATTTAATTCTTTGAACCATTATTATGCTTACTGCTCAGTAAACCTTGATTCCCTAAGCTCAATTATTCTGGAAATTATAAAGGGATTTATGTATTAAAATACATGAAACATTCAAACTTCCTTTAAGTTACTTTCATTCTTAAGTTTTATGTTCAGTATGTAGAACCAGAGTAATCTGTGTTTCTTTTATTCTGTGAATATTTGAAAGCTTTTCTCCAGCACTATTGGTCTTTGAGAGGGTTTCACATTATCTCATAACTTTCCCACCTTAAAACACCATGGTGTTTTAATCATGAAATGCAAACAAAACAACAGCAACAAAAAGCCACAAAAACTGTCCCCTGGAAATGCTGCAGTAATTTTGTGATGCAATTAATGTATAATTAATTGGTAATGTAAGCATTACTCTTAGCCTGTCATCTTATGATATTCTTTTCAAAATGGATCACAATATGAAAGGAAAGCAAATGATGACCTTTCAGCATGACTTAGCTTGCCTACATAATATTTCTTCTCCTCCAGCTAATTGCTCTCCTTCAGGGGGAAGGTGAGGACACTTATTTGAAAAGTGGGAAAGTGGGAAAAATCTTCAGGATGTTTTGCTGGAAACAGAGAGAAATCAAAATTAAAAAATTAAATAACCAACCCCCAAACCCCCAAGAAAACAAACGCCTATGTGCTTGACAACATAGTTATATTTTTCTCTCTTATTTAATTAAATTGCGTGCTTTGGGTTTAAATACCGAAAGGAAAATATTAAATTTCAACAACAAAACCCCAGACGAAACAACTCCAGTAAGAGTTTTAGCACCAAAGGAAAAAAAACTCTTTAAAAATTCTTAAACATTAGAGTTCTTCACCGTATTAAATGTGGTTCTTCATCACTGTCTCATCTCAATGTCAACTTTTTTCTACTCTTCTGTTCCATCAAGAGAAAAAAGTCTTATTTCAGAGGCTAGTTCTTAGCACTTTGTAGACTCCATTTTTTAAATCACACTGATTTGTCTCTACCATCTTTTTTGCTAGTTCAAGTTCATTCCTAAGTTGTTTTGCCTATCTAATGGATTTTATTGATAACCATAAGCAGTCTACTCCAAGCATCTCTTTTAATCTTCCATCTTGCAGATTCATAAACAGGCTATTTTAACTGTTTCAAATTTCAATGATGGTATGTATTAAGGCTGTTCTAAAAAAATGAAAACAAGATTTAAACCAAGAAAAGGGTTGGGAAACCTCTTATATGAATTCACCTTTGTCATCCTTAAAAATTCTCAAATTTTATAGTTTTTCATGAAAAGTGAATAGGGCACTACACCAAAATCAAACAGCAACATACTGGGACTTTCAGAATCCCAGTGGTGAAGCAATTAAAGCTTTAAAAAAAAGTCAAATATTTAAAATATTGAGATAAACTAAAAGAGTTTGTTATAAATTATTACTATTATAAACATGATGTATACCATCTTTTCAGTAAAATTTTGCTGTCAGGTATAATGCTTGATGCATTAATGCCAATTATTCAGTTTCTTTTAAAAGGCTAAAAAAAAGAGTACTATTCTCTTGGGCAAGACATTATTCAGGATAATGAAAATTTCTTAGTTGACATGTTTATGGTATGCTGAAAGCACAATAAAAAAATAAAAAAACCCCACTTCAACTTCTACATGATCAATTTGTTCACTCTTGCTAAAATAGTGTGTTTATTTTTAGCTCTCCAGGAAGTGTTATCACCAAGTTAATGATAAAGTCGTAACTTTCCACTTTGATGTCTTAATCAAAGTTCCTCTTTCTTTTAAAGAATTAAAATGTTAAAAGTTACTTCTTGATGTTCAAAGGGTGGCTATGCTCCTTAAAACAAGGTGGTGAGACAAAATTCTTGGGGAAACCCCTATGCACACCTGGATAATATGACCAAAAGCCAAGGAAATGTATGACTTGGTTCCTTTCACATGCCCATCTCCCACTGAAAAATAGAAAGGGTATAACTTATCATTTTCCTATAAATATTTCAGAAAAGAAGGCTAATATAACAGGCAGAGTTTTTAGCAATATATGCACCATCTTTTTGCTGCTTCTTTCACCCAGTACTGTCTCTCCCATGCCAGGATATTTTTTTCATTAGCTATCCTTTCCAGAAGCTCATAGCAATAAAAACATCTTGCGTCAGAAGCCAAGAAACTGCTTGGCATATATAACAATAATTTATTTTCATATACAGGCCACAGCCATATCCTAATTATTTGTTGTTGTTCTAATTTGATTAAAGAACTTTAACATGCAAGTTTTTTGCAAGATCGAAGCTGAAGATTATTGACATGAGCAGACCAGTGCCATTGGGGTGATGAACTATATAAGTATTTGAAAAGAGAGGTCACTTTAAAGAATATAATGTATCATGGTTTATTAAACTTCAAATCAATATTGGTAAAAAGAACCAACATTTTTTGCTGTCAGCCTAATTATTTTTCCTTTTGCTTTTAGATATTTTTGTCTTTATTTTCATTCTCCTTTTAATGAAAATCCTTCCTGTACATCTCACACTGCTTTTATTCTCTCTTTTCTTTTAGCACCATTTTGCTTGTTCTTTCTTTACACTCTTACTTAGTAAAGGACAGTGACTACAAACTTTTCCTGCAAGTCGCTACTACCTTTCAGCAGATGGCACTGTTATTTAGTCTAACTAGCAGGGCAAGATAATTAACTTAAACCCCTTTCTTAAACAATGAAATAAAGACACCTTTTTAACTGCATTTCCACCTTATAAACAAATCCAGTGGCAAAATTACTGATAGAATGCTGCAACATTATTTTAACTATGCAAAAATATGTTGCTAGGTGCCAGACCTCCTTTAAAGGGGCTCTGGAGCTGTTTAGAAAAACTGCTTCTCTTAGCAAACAAGTTTTGGGGGGGTGGGGGGAAATTTATAGTGTGCACATAACCTCATTAGCCTCCAGCCCTGCTGTGGTTGGTATGGTTACCTTTGTGTGTGTGGGAGGCAGTGCTCCAGGCAGGAGTGCAGCTGCCCTGCCTGTGTGTGGTACCCACTTGCCTGGCACCGAGCCCGCCAGGCTCTGCACTGCAGGTTCCCACAGATGCCTGGGGAGCCTGGTGGAGAACAAGCAAGTGCTCTGCCAATGCTGTCAGAAAAACATGCAACTTCTGTCAGCTCCAATTACGAGGAGAAGATGAATTGCATCTCTTAGCTCTGTCCCTGGTGGCACTCTGGCTGCTGGAAGGCAGCTGTAAGCAGGAGTTTCTCCAGTCTGCTGCCAGCTCCACTGTTTTTCCAGCAGCTCCATTTTGAGGTTCCCTGAGGTGGAAAACCATATTCTATTAGTTGCTCCAACTGATCCATGAACTTCTTCTTGCAGTTTGCTTCCATGGTGTTTTTCTTACAGTTAGCACTGGTTCTTTTATCTCTAATACATCCTGTGGCCTTCCAGGCTCAGCTGCCTTTTGTGCTCTTGCCAGAGCGAACTCCGAATGGTAGAGTTGCAACTATTACCCCCTGTTGTGCTTCCACCATTTGGGAAAGAGCAGGAAAAGTGGACTGGGATGGGAAAACAGTTTGATGTGAACAGGGGACTCCTTGTGATCAGCAATACTGGGCTGAAGGGGCCCACCTCGAGTAGAGGCAAGTAAATCAGAGACACCCTACAGGACATGGTCATGGGCAAGGCTCTCACAACTTTTCTGGGTACTTCTCTGAAACACCTGAACAAAAGGGTGCACTGGATGTCTGTGTGAAGTTACAGGACTGCTGCCTCACTCAGAGGATATGGGCAGGATGGTACAGGTCATACAGCTGCAGCGCTGCGATGGGCAGATAGAGGCTCTGGGAAATGTGGTTGGGAAGGCAGGGAGAGTGAGCTGCCTTTTATGTGAGCTATAGGAATGCCTAAATCTCTGCCTAGACATGGACAATGAGCCAGTCATGAACTGGGCCAAGAGCAGGCTGACAAATATTGGTGATTTTGTGATGGGTGTCTGCTACACACCACCTGATCTGGATGTAATAGAAGACAAAGTCTTCTTCAGGCAAGTGGGAGCACCCTCATTTTTGCCAGATCTGGTCCTCATGGGTAACCTGAGCCATCCTAATATCTGCTGGAGGGGCAACACAGGTTTGGGTACAGTAGTGACAACAACTTCCTAACACAGATGATTGAGGAGTCAACAAGGAGAGGGCACTCTGATAGGTCAGATTGATCCAAGAACCGATTAGGGACATGAGGGTCTGCAGCAGCCTTGACTGCAGGGAACATGTGATGGTGGAGTTCAGGATACTCAGATGAGAAAACAAGGCTAAAAGCACAATCAAATCCCTGGTCTTCATAAAAGCAGAGTTTAGCACTTTCAGGGGCCTGCTTTAAAAAATCTGATATAATACAATCCAGGAAAAAAAACAAAACAAAACAAAAGCAGACTCCAGAAAAGCTGGTTGACTTTCAAGAGTTGCAGGAGGCCTTCATGGATGAACCAGGATCTCCTGAGTAGGTTCAAATGTTAAAAGGAAGTAGATAAAAGATGGAGGCAGCATTGGACAATCCAGAAAGAACACAGAGATACTGTCCAAATATGTGGGGATTGTATTATCAAAGCCAAAATCCACTTGAGTTTACATCTGGCAAGGGATGTAAAGAGAGACTTCTGTAGGCCCAGTGCCAGCAAAGTTAAGAGCCCTTTCTCCCTTTTCCCTTCACTCTCACTTACCTCAACCCTCCTAAGCATTGTTGCTCTCAACAGCAGGCTTTTCTAATTTACTCCAACCACCACCATGCAAGATGCACAATTCCTTAAATATCATGTCTTTTCCTATTTGCCATCTGAGTTGTATTTTTTTCTATACTCCTCATCTCTGTTTCCCATTCCTTTCATGGTCCTTTTTCCCTTGACTATCAAGCCACTTTCTAGAGGAAATAGTAGTCCACCACCTCCCAGACAAATACATAATTAAGGCAAATTGAGTTGCCAGGTTTTGTATAGTATTTGTCTATGATTCATAAGCTGAGAATGGAGGTACAGAAGCAAAGCCTTTTAGATGCTGTACTTTTATTCCTGAAAGATTTCCTGCTGCTATTCCCATGCCTTCCATTGCTCTTACACAGCTTCCTTCTGTGTTTCATGCTTCCTGGTGCGTGTCCATGCCCCATCCTGTCAGAGTATTTCCATTGTCCATTTGCCATTCACTGAACAGTAACCAAAGTCTTTCATCCTTCAGTCATGTTTCTGTAAGTTTCCCTGAAAGCCTTCTAATTTCATTACATTTTTGTATCTGCCTAATAATTAGAAAATCATATGAATTCTTTAACTTCAGATGTGACTTTCCTACTCAGGCATTCTTCTTAGCTATGATTCTGCAAGTTTTTTTAAAATAAGTTGCTCATCACAGGTTCCTTTCATCAAGACTTAATCCTTACTCCAAATGTCATGTTGCAATTGCTTTCCAGTCTTGCTAAAAGGAAGAAAGTTAATGTTGGAAAGCTTCCAAGTGCATCAAAGTGAGGAAAGGGTGCTAAACAGTAATGAATCTGTGAGCAGATGGTGTGGCTGTGTGATTGCTATGGAAAATATTTAGATTTTAATAAACACACAAATATTAGGAGAGAAAAAAAAATTTCAATTCTGCTAGTATTTTTATTTAAACATATTTTTCCTGGAAACGTTGTAATATGAAAACTGTGTTTTCACAAGACTGTCATTTAATGCCATTAACAAATAAGTGTATCACTACAGATGAAGTTGTTTTTCAAATCACATCATTGCATGCTTATTAGAATAATTTTATGGCATATAAACATCATTTACATATGAATTGTGGTAGTATCCTATTATCTTTCTTGCTGAAACAACTCTTCTCACAAGAATTTTAGGTTTCTGGATTAAAAGGAACAAAAATATTTTGGACACTGAGAGATGAATGAGTTTACTACAAATTTAATATAATCTAACTTGATGGTTGCAAAAAGCCCTTTTTCTGTTGGACTACAGATGAACAGAAACTGCCCTCTTGTTGGGCCAACCTGATAGTGAATCCAGAAAATGTGGATGGAAAATGTGACTGCTGTTTTCTGAAGAAGCCAGAATATAACTCAATAACAGCCTTATTTTTTATTAACTGTTATTGTCCTTTTTTGACATGAAATGTTTAGGATTTTAAAACATTTAATATTTCAAAAATTAACTTCAACAATAATGTGATGAAATCTGATCTGTGTTCTTTGTTTAAATAGATCATCTACAATTGGATAAGGATGAGAGTTGTTAAGCTTTTGAACAAGCAAATGAATTTATACTCTATGAATTTGCCATTCTTACATTGCCTTGTTTTTTCAGTACAAATACAGCCAATATATTTGCTGTCAGAAAAAACCTCCAGATTTTAGCATAAAACCCCCAAAACTTAATATTTTTGAAACATTTTGATGTAAATCTCAAAAAGACACATTAAAAATATTTTGTCTGCCCCTTTGGAAAAATGATTGTTACCCTTCCTGTTTCCTTTCCACCACCCAAAGCCGAAATAAATTGCTTTATTACAGGTAAGAGTTTCAATGTTTAGCATTCTTTGATTCAGAAACATCCCAGCCTCCTCCTCTGGCTCAGACCAGTATAAAACCTGCTCCAAGAGGAAGTGTCATATACAAAGGAAAACTTTATTTACATAGTAAAAAAGCACAAAAGGTAACAGAAACAGATGTACTTTTCAAGTATTTGGTAGCAAACTGATTTATGAGATATAAAACTATTTAAACTACTTAACTACTTCATGAGCATTGATATATCAGTAATATTACACATCTTCACCATAGATTTCATTTGATTTAATTTTGTAATATTCTTGGAGCTCCTATTTTCATCCATTTTCTTATCCTTTGAATTAATCTTACCATTGATGAGAAGAAAAATGCTCTCTACCTTAATGGAAGAGCAAAATTTATTGGAAACAACATTCTTTAAAATTTTGGAAATCCCCTGAAGTATCTGAGCAATTTTTTAATATCTTGAAAATTCTTCTGTATATTTCTTCCTTATGCCTTTTCTTTGCAATAATATTGCTGACACATTTTTGCAGTTTTTCAGACAAGATGTTATTTTAAGAATTTTTGTTCATTTTAAATAACAGTTTTTAAAAAGACCACTTTTGTAATCCTTTTACATAATCAGGGAGAATTATTGTTGTTACTCAGGGGGAATTGTTGTTATCCATCCTTGAATGGAATTGCTTTGCAAGGAACTGAAACTTTAAATTAGTTTTTGATTGTTTTGTTTTTTTTTTAATATTACAGATTATTTTCTTTAACCACTTTCTTATCATTTTTGATGGAGCAAAATATCCTTACCTACTGTAGAACATCTGACATGAGATGAATTATTAATAATGGCAAACTACCTACCTTAGCAAGTTGTGCCTCTTGTGCTTTTGAAAGTAGGACTCTTCACACATCTAGAATAAATGTTTTCTAATTTTTTTTTTCATTTATCTAGGAGGAAAAAATGGTTGGAGGTCAGGAGTCTAGGTTAAATAAAACACTGAGTTTTGCATACATCTAGGAAAAAAATATGTATTTGAAAATCCCCAAACTTTGTTTTTCCTTATCAGAATGTATTTACCTATTAGGGTTTCTTTTGAGAAAATGTATGGCTAAAGCCTAGGTAAGAGAATACCACATTTCAGAAGCACTGAAGACTATCAGCACTTTTATTTCCATTCTAAAATCTAATTACAATACGAAAGTTAATTTTTAATTAGATGCAACTCATTTAATGTTGATATAAAATTACTTCCCAGCTATAATAATGTAGTTAGATAAGGTATATTTTAATTAGTTCAGATATCTTAAATTGGAAGTACGGGAAGGCATCGATTTGGACAAATGCACAGTTAGATGCATTTCAAGTAGGAGGACTGCAATTTATTCACATGACCAAACACAAAGGTAAAAGCCTTTTCAGGACTATTAATAACCAACTGAGGAGCCTGGTTCTAAAAATCCTGAAGGAAGCATATGGTAAGGAATCTATTACAGTAATTATAGTGGCATCAATTATATCCTTACTCCATTAGAATAATAGCTATACAGAATATTTTGAACAAGAGCAAAGTATATGCTTATATTTGTATCAACTGTATTTTAAATTGAGCTTTCTCAATGGCAATGTGGGAATTTCAAAGCTTGCTCCCACTTTCTTTTTCAGTTTAACTCTCTACAAGGAGACTGTTGCAATTTCAGATCAAGAGGTAAAATGCCAGAGGAGATTTATAGCGAGTTGACCAGACTTCAGTGAGATTTTGAAGATTTTACAGGAATTTTATTCTTAGACACATATCCAAAGCCACTAGGATTCTTTGTGATGCTGAATAAATTGCTCCAGTGTGACAGGACTAGAAAGCCTGTAACATGTTTATGCCATCTGCAGGGAGGAAACACAAGAGCTTTTATGGAGCTGATGCAAAAGTGCTTGGTGACCAAACATAGTCCAGGATTTCCCATCTCAGGACAAGTTGGTAATAGAAATTCCTGGATAGTGCACATCAATAATTTTAACTCTATAACTTAAATGGGCAATAAACAGTTTACTGAGATACGTTTTCTGTGCTTAAGTCTGGTAGTCAGGCTGGACAGTACACTTTTAATCTGCTTCATCATCTTTCTTGGTACTGAGGTCAGGCTGACAGACCTGTAATTCCTTGGATTGTCCTTCCAGTCCTTCTTGCTACATTTGTGGGTGTTACATTTGCTAATTTCCAGTCAACAGGGACTTCCTCAGTTAACCAGAAGTGCAGGTAAATGAATGATTGAAAGCAGCTTGGCAGGCTCTTTTGCCAGCCCAAAGACTTGTGGGTGTCTGCTTGGCATAGCAGGTCACTAACCATTCATTCTCCTGCATTATTCACTTGGCTCCCCATCACTGACTTCCAGTTTTGAGGGATACTGAGTACAACTGGTTTTGTTACTAAAGACTGAAGCAAAGAAGGCATCAATACTTAATGCTTTTCCTCATCCCTGACAGTATGCTACCCTCTGCATCCAGCCAAGGTTAAGGATCTTCTTAACCCTCCTTTTGCTGTTAATCTATCTACAGAAAGTGATATCCAGTGGTCAATGATTTTGAAATGTCGTCTTCCCTACATCCCTTGTTTGCAGGTTTTCCTTATAAAGCATGCTGCTCCCTGAGTGTGGTTTCTGCAGCTGAAGGACAATGCAGGGCTGCTTTCTTCCCTGGAATTTCTAGACTCTCTTCCTGCAGCAGCCCTAAGGCTCCTCATATCAGCAAGAGATGAGTGGGCCAGGACAGCAGGAAGCACGCTGGGGCAGTGCTTCACTGCAAGGATGTGCCAGCATGAGGACCAGAGTATGTCTCAGATAAAACATCATTTGGCAGCTTTCCTGTCTGCTTCTTCTCTTTCTTTCTCAATTTTTAGTTTAAGATTATTTGGTATGAAGATTGACAACCTTCCCTTATTTGCTCACACAAGCTTTCCTAACTGATGGCAAGTAAGGTAGAAAAAGATGAAAAGGGAAACAAGTTGTGCATCCAGCTTAGGTGTGTAGCATAACAATGACAATTACAGAGTATTTACCTGTAGCCTGAGACTGTGGTTGCTTCTCCAGCCAGAAGAACTTGGATTATATTACATATCCTCACGAGAGTTTCTCCTAACTTTTCCCCCTAATCACCGACAATCATTATCATTATAGCTTGTCATTGGTTATCATTGTAGCTTACTTTGTACAGCTTTCAGTCACTGTGCGAAAGTGAATATATTCCTTTCTGGGAAAGGGAAGGAACTGTGTGCTATCTGAGAAAGGCTGTGGGGTAAGTACCGATCCAAAGCTCAAAATTTCCTCCCTTCTTCTGTAAATAACTGCAGTGCAACTAATGTAGAGGAGGAATGAGCAATCCTTCAGCAGCAAAATAGAAAAGATTTCTCTAGAGTTGAGTTTAAGGAAAGTCACAACATAGTAATTAAGAAATTTGCATCCTCTTTCCTTTCAAATAAAAAAATGAAGTTGCACAGAAATTAAGGCAAATGGTAGAGGCCATTCTTTCTGTTTATGTGTTTTCCTTTGCCATAAAAATGCACAAGGATGTCTCTGGTTATGTCTCAGTTTAAAGTTGAGTCATTTGCACTGGAACATCTTGATTTGTCAAAGCACAAATTCATCTGGTTTAGCTGAAAATTGTTTATTTCTGTGCAATTATGGGTCTTCACAGGAGATAGGAACTGCCTGCCTCAGCCCTGCTATGGATGCAGCCCTTTGGCTGTTGGGCATCTGCCGTGAAAGACAGCTCTGCAGTGATTCCCAGCTGACCCAGATTCAGTGTTCCATGGAAATCCAGAATTCACTGATGCAGAACATGCTAATCACATCCTGTGCAAGGATGAGTAGGGTTATCCTCACCACTGGAAAGAGACGCAGGCTAAG
This sequence comes from Euphonia xanthogaster, assembly GCA_034509185.1. Taxonomy (NCBI): domain Eukaryota; kingdom Metazoa; phylum Chordata; class Aves; order Passeriformes; family Fringillidae; genus Euphonia; species Euphonia xanthogaster. Next base: position 102,843,962 of record JAYDZK010000001.1, read on the forward strand.
TGACTAAACTGCTATACTGAGGTGGCAAAGAGCACACAAAAGTCTTCTCTGCCCACTAAAAACTCAGGGCAGTAAATCTATTCTAACAACCTGACACTGATTTTTGTTAAAGTGCGTGGGGCAAGAATTTTTATTCTCTGTAATGTTATGTGTATTTTTATGCTGTCTCATACTCCGTGTCTTTCCAGCCACCCCTCCTTGTCCTCCTGCCCACATCAGGCACAATTCCACAAACCCATATGATAGTTTACATCAAAGTGCAAACCTGCACATCATCCTTCACAATTCTCTCTGGCAACACAAGAAATATCAAAATACAACTTTCAAAGTTAATAATTTCAAAAATTATTATATTGACACATATATAATGACACTCCTTGTCATTTTAGAGGTAAAATATTTAAAACTTTTTAAAAGTAACATGTCTTTAATCTAGAGACTGTATATTTCTTCAAACATTATACTTTTTCCATTTATAAACACACATTTTGTGTGTTTTAAAACACATATATCCTATTTGTGTGGATATATGTGTATGTACACATACAAGAAATGCTCTCTTTTCAGAAATACTCTGGTCTCCAAGTCAATTTTAAAGATACAGCAAAGACATGGGATAAAAGCAGAGATTTTGAGGTTTTTGCATCTAAGGATTGACAAATGTAGCATGATGAATAAATTAATTTTATATTATTCCTAAAATCTGGAAATGAATACATTAACAAATTAAACTTCAAGAGAGACATAATTTGCTGTCTCAGTTCACAGTCAGATTAATGAAAGAATCATGCAAAGAGTGATAGGACTAAACAATTTCAAATTACTTCATTTATGTCAGTGGCAGATGCAAAAGTTTGCATCTAGAAGTTTTAATAGCTGTTGTTAGGGGTTAGTATTACAGAAATAAAAAAGTTTTCATAAAAAGATATATATGTGTAGTTATGGTGGCAAAGTATCTAAGGGATTTTTTACTTGAATCTGGAAAAGAATTTGAAACTCCCATTAACAGGGCTGATTTTGTGGTTTGTAAGTTGTTTTTTTTTCTGTTTTGAATTTATTTTTAGGGGAAAGAGAAAGGACTGGACTCTCATTTGTCATTGCAGAACCTCTCTCTCCAGCCTCAAAAGTTGCAATCTTGCTTTCAAACTCCTTAAAATTCTCATGTAGTTAGCATCTTTCCAACTCTGTAACTTTTCTGCCCTTCTCCTTACATTATTTTCTATAACATCAAACACCAGCTACTTATTTTTATATAAGTGTCTTACAGCCTGTCCTTCCTTTGGTTATATCTCTATATATATATACCTTATTATAAGCAGATAAACTCACAAGACTTACCGTGGTTTGAACATAATGTTCTTAGGTATTTTTCCTTATTTTTTGACTTTCCTTGTCTTTACTCTTTTCTATTGACAATTTTTTCCCCATCAAAATCCATGCAGTTATTCCATTTTTCATTTTCAAGTCCACAAGACTCTATCAATAATTTGCTTTTACCTAAAAAGCTTAGTCTTTCTATTGTTTAACTTGGGATTACAACCTGATTTGTTTAATGTAGACTCTGCCCATGGCAGATGGGTTGGTACTAATGATCTTTAAGGTCTCTTCTAACCCTATCCTTTTTATGATTCTATGACTTTTAGTAAAATTATATTGGGTTTTTGTTCCTTACCCATGCTATTGTCAGCTACAATCTGTGCTCTGCTGAATTGTATCTGACAGAAATATCTTTCTCATCTACATATTCTCATTCAATATCTGTTTGTCATTCCTTCCTTCAGGTGGATTAAGGTATTATCCCTGGGTTGGGAGAATTCACATTGTGAGACTTTTCCCATTTCAATTTACATGACTGTCTTTCCTATTAAATCAAGGGGAAATTTCTTCTGATTCCTCAAAAAACCCCACTGAGCACTTTTAATTTTTTTTCTGTTAAGAACAGTATTTCCAAAGTACTATAAGCAGAATTCATGTTTATGTTTCTCAAACTTGTTTTTCTATCAGGGTATTTATTATAAGAAAGCCATAAACGTCACTGTTCTACATAAGGTATGTGACATTTTATCATTTTTTCCTTAGTTGAAAAAATAAAACCTAGTTTAAACAGGGAACTGGTTCAATTGTTTGTGCTTAGGTAAGGCACCATTTGTGCAAAAGGTTCTCTCAGGTGCTTTCTTAGCAGTCAGAAGTTATTTCATGATAATCTTCTGATTTATGAAAGAAGAACTTCAAGTTCTTGCAGGCAGACCAAACTCAGAAGGTACCAGTTGTCACCCAGAGCCACTTCTGCTCTGGTCTGAACATCCATAAACAACCAATGAAAGTCAGACATGAAGCTGCTCTTTAATAGTCCAAACCAATTAATTCAACAAAGAGGAACACGAAAACTAGAAAATTATTATCTGTTTATTCTGCTTTCCGTGCTGGTTAGTTGCAATATAGTCAATCCACATGAAGAAGTGCTTTGTTCATGAGAAGAGAAGCAGCTGTTCTACCTTTCTACTTACAATTCAGTTCCTTCACAAAAATGTGCTTTGCTGCTAAGAGTCCACACATCATTATTCATTTGCACAAGAGAAAAAGATTTGTTGTGTTACAACTCCAATAAAAAGTACTAGAGGGTAAACAACAAGCCTTACTGCTTACCAAACATCCATTTATGCCTTTCTGCATATCCAGCTTTGCTGTCACTCAGACAATTCAAACTGACTGGGAAGTTGTTCAACTCAAAGTCCAAAATACCTGGTTGAAGAGGAAAATTGTCACTTGGCTTAGAATAAGTGCTGTCAGTCAATCTGCAAGAATGAAAATCTGCTGCCTTTTTTCACTTTCTCCTTCTCTTCTTAATCTCTGACAGGGTGAGAGGAAAAATATGCTGATTGTGAGGAACTAAAGCAAATTTTTTGTTATTCAGTTTACAGAAGACCAGTTCTGCTGACTTTAGGTGACCCTCTAGGTTCATTTCTTCCCATAGGCTTTTACTGAGGGAAAACACAAACTCTTAAAAGATGTTTGGTACAGCTGGTAGCTATGTCAAGAAGAGTTCAGGCTTCAGAAAAAGCCAGCTTGTTGGCTGCCAAGTCTAATTATTATTGCTTTATTGGATGTGCATATGTCTGGAACAAGGAATACACACAATTTTATTAATATGTTTAAAATTTTGAAATGACAGCTAAATTATTATGTTATGTATTTCAAATTCAATTTTTTGTTTGGCAAGTACTCCTTTATATTAATGGCTATTATTCATTATACTTGGAAAAAAATAGAAATATTCACTGTTGCTTGTTTGATAACACTAATTGAAAATGCTTAACATAGACACATAAACAGTCTGGTGTATGTTAAAGCACTTAGACTAAAACCTGCTGGTTCTCCTGAGCCTTACTTTGCAATAAAGTAGCAGAGGGGCTTTTTCAAAAAACAAAACAAAACCTCAAAAAATCAACCAAAGTTTTTTTAAAAATCTTAGAGTATTTTGTTATTGTTTTAGAGTATATATTTTTTTTTCTGAAAGCACTGAAAATTTTTAAGTTTCTAAAAACTGTGTATTCTTAATATACCCATGATTGCAACATACTTCTTAGATAGCTTTTTCAACTTAGAAATATTTTTATTATATTTTCAATTGACTACTAGAATCTCTGTCATTAGAATTCTAGCTTTAATTTTTGCAACATTTTCTGAGATCACCATAAATACTGAGTTTCATTTCGGGCTTTGATTTTTTTTTTATTTTGTTGGAGTTTTTTGTTTGTTGTTGTTGTTTTGGGTTGGGCTTTACATATCGACCATCCATGTGAAGTTAACCCACAAGTGAGCACTCATTACAGTGCCCTGTTTTAAGAGTATCTTTAATTTTTTTATTTGCAAGAATCTCACTGAAAGAGTGAAATCCCCAACAGAATACACATCTATATCTATCTATATCTATATCTATATCTATATCTATATCTATATCTATATCTATATCTATATCTATATCTATA
>JAYDZK010000001.1:102853763-102915993 GCA_034509185.1 Euphonia xanthogaster
AAAGCTGGAAGGGAAAAAAAATTCCCCCCCCCCCCCCCCCCCAAAACAATAAAGGCCCAAACTGAAACAAAAACCCCAAAGAAACCAGCAGAGAAATACAAAGTGTGCTGGGAGGAAGGGGTTAAAAGTGAAGGGTTTGGTAAGGAGGACAATAGGTTTGCTCAAGTAACCTTGTAGCTGGGAATGCCAAGGCTTGGAGAATATGGAAAACCATCTATTTTGCCTACTACTTTTTATCATTTGTCTATTTTGATGAGTAGAATTTCTGAGACTTGGAAACCCTCTCCCAGATGTGCTTGACCTCCCAGTCTTGGGAGAGAGATCAAAGCAGAGATCATAAAAGCAGAGAAAAAAAGCAGGAAAACCACAACAGTGGGAAAGATTGCACATGTGCCAGGCCTTTTTGATATGTGAGGATGGGAGAGGCCTGGGCACTTTTTGGAATAAACTTAGCAGTGTGTGTGTCTGCTTCACCCAGCGTGGTGATGGAATAAATCTACTCTTTACACTTCAGCTGTGGATTTTGGCCATCTTCATTACCTGCTGATATTGGGTTCACACTGTGTACCAGCAATTCTGCACTGTACAGAAATCAGACCACCAGCAGGAGGTTTGGAAAATCCTGCTCTGTACATTAGACATGTACATGACTTTACTAGTGGAAATGGAATATTTTATTAACAATGAAAGAGGCGTGGCTGCAATGGATTATAATGTGGACTTCCTGCCCTCCAGAAAATTTTAACTGTAGGCTGCAGCTTTTCCATCAAAGCAGGTGTTTGTATACTCCACCTCTTTTTTCAATTTTATTTGAAATTAGAGAGCAAAGGGGAAAAACTCACTAAAGAACATGCAGTAATCCTCTGTAAAGGCTTGCATTCACTAAAAAAATTAGACTATGATAGTAGTATGAATATTTATGGATATTGAGCATGAGTATATGTTTATAGTTACAAGTATAGATATATGTATATGTACATATATGAATATCCCCAAATAATAATATAGAAATTAATTTTTATTAATCATTCTTACTCTTTGCCTCTTCTTTGGGATTCCAAAGACATATCTTTTTATTTAGCTTGCTTTCTGCTATGTAGTTTGTAAATAAAATTTGTAAGAATCTATGACTTGTAACATTTTTTAAGGCATACAGGAATATTATTAGTTGTATCTAATACTAAGGTATTACAACTATTATGGATCTTTTATTTTTCTGTATTTTGTTTCTTGATGACTGAGTTATTATAATTTTAATTCAGTGTATTAGACCAGTTTTGTATTTCCTTTCAGCTTAAAAAAGATCAGTGTGGCAATCTCAACTCATATAAGTAGAAATTTTTTTTGGCCTTCTGCTAATCTAAGAAATTCTCTTCTCCTACACATTATTAGGACAGAGGACAAGATTGTTTATTTTGAAATACCTTCCAGATGGAAGCATTTGCAGCTGGAGATGAAATAGGGACTGTGGGACTGTTTATCTCTTAAAATTATCTCTTCATTTGCAGGAGATAGTGACAGTGTCCACTCATTCAACAGGACATGGTTCAAGCTTTTTTGAGTTGTGTCTCCAGTTTTGGTTTGAGCAGGGAATAATTTAAAACTGGTCTCATTTTTATTTGTATTACCTGGCTGCATTCTGCTTTATCCTAACCACTAATAATATTATCCCTTCTATTTTGTTGTGGCAGCTGACTACAGGCAAACAAATTAATGTCAAATTGAGCATGAATATATTACATATAGTCATTACTTTAGTACATCCATAATTAATAATGATAATTACAAACAGTAATATAAAAGCCCAAATAATGTATGGCAAATTCTTTACATTTCAACTCCTATTGCAAACTTTCTTCATAATTTCTGTGTGTAAATTCATCATTAAGCTGAAACTTTAGCACTCAGTTTCCTGAATAACAGGTTTTGAACATGCTCAGCTCTCTCTTTTCTCTTTCCTCTTTTACATCCATACACATGGAATAGGATCTCGTCAAAGAAATATAAGAAGACCATGTGAAAAAACATTGCACATAGTTAAATTTACTAGAAGACTCAAAGTTATTTAATGGTGAAATGCAAGCCTTGCTATCACTTGAAAAAGAAGTGCCTAGGTGCTGCCACCTAATAATTCCCTGTCTAATTTGGGCATTTGTCTAATTTGGGGATTTTGGTTTCAAGTGTCAGAAATTTGATATTATTACTAAAAGTCAGTAAAAAATAAAAAGATGGTAATGGCTGACAGCAGAGAAAGGCAGTATATTCTCCTATTATTTAGAGTGGTTTGGAATACTGATGCAACATATGTGCTCTGGAAATTAGATATAGAACTGTATTTAAGGTTAATTGCAGAATCATATACTGTTAATCCTTTCATTATTGTTTTGGTGAAGAAACAGCAATGAAGGTTGATTTGCACAAGTAAGGCTACTTGCAGATTAGAATCTAACTGGAGATGAGTTTATAAGCATCAATATATTTAATTAAATTTCATGTGTAAGTGAACTTCTGTACTTACATATTTGAAAGTTTGGGTTATTGATCCAGTAAAATATTACTTGAAAAGCAAAAATGCTCTGGCACTGGCTATCTGAATTATTGTAATATATATTTAGTTGAACAGAATCAAACCAAGTCCAGAATCTGCACAGAGCATGTGTCCAAATGATCTGAAGCAGGCTCTTTAGCTCATAGTCCTAGAGAGTGGAGGAAGAGCTTTATGCATTAAAACAACTCAAGTAGCTTTGTCCTAAGCAGTGGTTGCAGTAATCAAAACAAATATTTTTCTTGCTGTACTGTTGAAGTTTCAGGTGAGTCAGCAGCCATGCACTAATTAGAATTCACCATCAAGGACTGCAAAGGTCATGGCTGGAGCAGCATCAGTCCTCACTCTATCTCCATTATCGAACTTTTCTATACAGGTAAATGTGTCCTTTGCCTTTTGCTTAAAAAAAAAATTGGTTATACGCTGCAGAAACTAAAACAGGGTTCAGTGAGCTGTTCTGGGAGACCAGCTGAAGGAGATTGCACCAGAATGACTTCTCAGAAATGTTTGACATTCACACCTCCAAAATAAATATTTTGAAATACTTCAAATAACAAAGTGGCAATATTTACTCTAAAAATTTATATTAAAGACAATGTTCTGTTCATAGCCCTGTCCTATTTACTAATCAATGTCAGAATCTGTATATAGCAAAATTTTCCTTGATCCTGGGTATGTAAAAACCCTGCAAAACAATGAATATTTTTGTCTGTGTTCTCTTATTTGATTTCCTAATACATATTGCATATTAAATCTTATGTTTACTCTTTCTTCAGTTACAGAGCAGATACTGAACAATTAATTCCATAGAATTTCCAAAAATTTAGCCTTTGAAGTCTCTTAGACTCTTCACAAGTTTGATCTTAAATTCTGGACAATGAATAGGTCTGCAAAAGCCTTGCTGCCCTGGGCATCTCTGCACACGGTGGGGACCCAGGAGTAGAGAGTGGCTTTTTACTCACCAGCAGAGAATTTTTAAGAAAATATGTGCTATATGAGTTGATGTTTTTAGTCCTTTTTCTTTGCTTTCCTTTTCTCCTTCATGTAAAGGCAAAATGGTTTGATTGTGTTATTCATATTAGCACATATTGATGTAATTTTAGTTCTCATTATACTCTGTGCACCTGATTTCTGCGGCCAAAGGTCTTTAGTTGTGTAGCTGGCTACTTTTGTAGCCTGAAGTGTTGATGTTTCTACTACTAATTGGTTTTCATGTTTACTTCCCCTGAAGTACTTAAGACAGGATTTGTATCATCCATCTCTAAGCAGAGAGGAAATGTTTCAGCATTAAGCTTTATTACATTTCTAGCTCCTTCCTTAATACTTCCTCCTTACCACCTGCTTGGCTTCATACTGTTTGTTCTCTTTGCCTCTTAATTTAAGCTTGCTAATCATCTGTTAATGCAGTTTCAATGAAACATCCCTTGCATGGAACCTCATCAGCTACCTCATTACCAGATCTTATTGAAGTCTCTCCACCTATTATCACCTGGCCAAACTTCCATTATGTTTTGTCATTGAGAATGTGGGCAAGGAGAGATTCAGTTACGTGAGCACTAATAGGAAATAAAAAAAAATTAATTTGACTTAACCTTGGTACAATGAATAAATATTTCACCACTTGAAAAAATAGAGTCCAGCTTAAATTACACTTCCAGGCATCTGTTTGCTTGCCAGTTTAGCTGGATATGACATTCAGGTACTATAAATTCATGCAAAAGCCAAATCAAGTACATGTAATGAAGTGTTCAGAAAGAGTAGTCGTTACAAATAATCTCTGGCACTAGAGGATACAAGGCAAATATGCAATTTAATACTATTACCACTTATTTGCATTTTACTTCTTGGGCTAAACATTATTTGTTCTTCTCATCTTACACTGAGAGAAGAAATAAACAAGCTATAAAAAAATCACAGGTTATGATGTCAACATATAAAAGTGTCAGTTTTGCAGAATTCTATAATTTTCTTTGTACAAGACTATCTTTTCCTTTAGATATAGCTAATTAAAGTTCTTATAACAGCTGTGAGATTATTATTTTATTATTTAAAGATATACTTTGCATTACAGATGTTAAAAAGTAGTCCAATGAAAGTTTCATAGGCTTTGTAATATTTTAAAGAGATTAATTTTTGCCTTCTCAAAGTTATTAATTAGAAAATTTAAGTTACTGTGTCATACTCACATGGACAAACTCTACAAGAAATGCAAAAGAGACACTAAGCAAAAAGGGTAGTTATGTGAGTACAAGAATTTAGTCTTTACAATTTGACCCACGTATTGCAGGAGAGAACTATAGTTATCATAAGATTTAATCTCTATACAATATATTGCTCATGAAGACTGTCAATTGCTTGCTGTGGTGAGTGGACATATTTGTCTGATCTCTCTGCAGAAGCTGAGTAAATGTTCTGCACTGTGCCTTGCCAGTATATTTTTCACACTCCAGAAATGGGAACAATTCGATTTCCATGGTGGCAGCAGTTTTGGCCCTTTCTTTGAACGATATTGACAAGTGTAAAATCTCTGTGAGGTTGTAATATCAGAATTGAAACTCACTGAATTTCTCAAAATGCCAGTAAATGAAATCAATATTTATTCAGATATCTGATGAGATAAGCAAGTTTTTCTCAGAGAAGGAACAGTGTAGAAAATTTTCACAAATGAAAAGCAGTGAAATATCTCATATTCCAACCTAAATTTCAAAGTCTTTGCTTATCTTATGTACCATAATTGAACTTCAAGTTTTTCTAATCTTATGTCATATATCATTCAGACTGTAGAATGCTTTTATTATTCCTATATGAAATCCAGCATCCTCTAAGTGCAAAGCCTCTAACTTTGCGTGTTCAGATTTCATATAAAATATGAATTTCTTTGAGTTCGGCATAAGGATGATTTGTAAGCTTATTGTCATGAAGTCTACATAGTTATTAGGCGTATCTTTACTCTAATGAGGATCTACAATATCATATTCCATCAAGACAAATAGTCTTGACTTGTAAGTCAGAGAATTTTTCTCTTCTTTCTAGTTAGTTCTGATGGCAAATCTCAATTAAAAAAAAAAATCCCTAATTTGAATATGGCTTTCAGCCAGTAATTTTTTTATGGTTTTCTCTGCTAGATCAACAGATTCTTTGGGAGAAAAAAATTCATGTGGTGAAGGAGACTTGATCCATTATGTGCAGACCTTCCAACCAAATTAATAGAGTCTCTAAAATCTATCTTAAAATAAGACTTTTTTTACTAGCCCTTCCATTTGTGGTTCTCTTCTTATTATTGTCCATCACTTTTTAAATATGATTCTCATAACTGAATTTCATTCTTTATTTATGCACCATTTTTTTGGGGTTTATTTTAAATTAAAGACATATTTCCCTTCTTTATTATGGTTCTGTTTATACTTCAGAATACTGTATGTCCTTGACAGGTCTGTGCTCTTGCTCTGCAATGTCCACTTTGCAGATCAGTATTATGCCTTCCTTTATGAGTTCGATCTTAGGGAATTTTTAAAATTTACTTTTTCATCAGTAGTTCAGAATTTAAAATCTTGTCAAAATTAATGTTAACGCTTAAAGAAGCTGCTTAGATATATTCCGTGCACTGATTCCTACATAAAACTACTTCTTGCTGTCTTCCAGTTGGTCAGTTCTTAATCCCTGTTTCCAAGGGATTGTGAATACTATGTGCTAATTATTCAAATTGCACAACTGTAAATCATGCTTTCGTAGCATGTAAGTATATGACATCTGTGGTTGCCTCTGTCAGTCCAGCTTGTAATCTCATAAAAACAATTAAATCAGTTTTATTTTATAAGACCTGTCCTCCATCATCTGTTATTGATTGCATTTATATTCCTCTTAATTTAATTATGTATTGATTGAATCATGTCAGCTTTCCATTTTCTGCTCAAGGACGACCACATGGTAATCATACATACATACATATATATATATGTTCATATATTTAAGCTGGGTCAACCTACTGTCTCCAAAGGGACATTATTAATCTCTTATCTTGAGAAATTACACTTCTATTCTACTATTGGTGTTTTTTTCTATTAATCAGTATTCCTAAATAATAAATAGAAGGAAGCTGGACAGAATCCCTGCTGAATGTTTACTAGCCTTGGGTTCATTTATGTTATTTAGACCTGCTAATTAAGGACGTCTTAATGAAGAGAAACAAATGTGAAGAGTGACATCCATATGATTGGGTTTATTTGCTTAAGCATCATGTTTGGGACTTTGGTCAGGATCCTCTGTCTCAAAGAAAACATCTGATTTTTGAACGAAGTGTGATCACAAGATCTTTGTTACCTTGAGCTCAGCAGACACGCAGCAATTATTCAGAGATTGTTGGCATGTTTTTCCAGCTGGTCTCAGATCTCCCTCATACTTTCCTGTGAATGACAGGAAATGCAGAAAGTGTTTTCTATTTCTGTTGTGTAGAAATGCACTTGAACTCCATAGAGTGTTCTGAACTCTCTTATTTGCAACATTAATTATATTCTCTTGATCTTGCTCAGATTGTCCTGTAACCAGGGCTTTGAATGGGGCTTCCAATGCTCTGGCCAACAGCCTCCATGGCGCAGCAAAACTTCCTTCTTCAGGTTGGTATGAAAGGTTCACATCTTCACAGCTGCTCCTGATCTGTCATCACTGACACAGAGACAGACAGAAAGGGAAACGGAGACAGAGCTGGGTGGGTGTAGTTGATTCAGCCTGAAAGAGTTTAGATCTGCTTTCTTTCTTTACAGACTCTGCTCCCTCTTTGATCCTACCTACCAGTGCACTTAATATTACTAATTAATTCATTCTATCACTGCAATCACCTCCAGAATAAAAAGCTTTACTGGTAACAGAAGACCTTTTGTGTCCTGAAAGAAAGCTTAATGCATCCGAGGGACAAAGGCTCAGACAACAGAACAGACACAACTATCTATATGCACCTTACCTGACACTTTAAAAAATAGGTGTTTTTGTATAAACCAGTATGCACCTAAGGTTGCAACTATCTAAATCCATTAGAAATGCATATATTAATAACTGATTTTTCTGTTTGTCACTATAAGGAGTGCTACTTCTGTTACGGGAATGATAATATATCACTTTTCCATCTGAAGAGTTTTTTAGCAGGCCACCTCTCAGCTAGACTGAGAAAAAAGTATTTAAAGTTACTAGTAAAATAACTCCTAGTTTCTATGCAGTGAGCAGGCAACAGGAGTGCCTTAAAACAGGGGTAATGGGTGATCAAAAGTTTTGAATGCACAGTGATAAACTACCTAAACCATTTGAACTTATCAAGAAAAAATAATCCAGAATTTTCTTTGTGAAATTAATAGAAACAAACAAACAAATTAAATTTTGGACATGAAATTAATAGCATAAAATTAGTTGTTTGAATATTCACTAGAAATACATGCATCAGTATTCATCTAATTACATTTTTACAGAGTTGCCACAATGGTGTGGTGGTTTAGATTTTCAAATCAGTAAGGCTAATATTGTATTTACTGCTTAGTGCTTGTACCCATCAGAGCACAACTTCGTAGAACTCATCCATTTAGCCATTTCATTGCTAACACTAAGAGAAAAAGAACCACTGAAACTTGCAGTGCTTCTCACAAGAGATGCATTTTATCCTTAGGGGTATCCACACTTTTTAAGTTCCATCATTGCATTAATCCTTCATTCCCAGAACACATTAAAAATATTCACTTAATATCTGTTTTTTATAACCAGTTGGTGTAAAAGCTAAAGTTTAAATACATGCCCCCAAATCATTGAGTACCTCCCAAATCTTGTTAATCTAGAAGGATGTGCATGTATCACTTGGAAAAATACTAAAATATAAAGTATAACTCCAGTTATGATGCTTAGTTTTCTATATTAAAAGGAAAGTGTGACACTAAAATCAATACTTCCATTGGAGTTATTATGTGGTCCACAGCTCTGAATACAAATAGACATGAGATCATTAAGCTTTTACCATTTATGGTCCTTAAAATCTATATCCTAATCTCAGAACCCAGTGTGCAATACTGCTTAATGAGAAACATGCTGAGTTGAGGACAGCCTTCAGAGAGCAGAAAGTCAGCCCAAATTTCTGACAGTATAAGACTAATAAAAATAAGGGTTCTCTTGTGAGATTGGAAAGAACTGCACTGGGTCACTTTTAGAGGCATTCTGATGAGTAAGGTGACTTCTGTCAATGATTTACTTGCATTTTTTACATTTACTTGCACACAGTGGTCTAGATTGGCTAGATGTGGTCCTGCTCTGTCCTTCCCAGAAGCAGCTGCTCCTGGCTCCCAGCTACCCATTTAATGCAGAATGCAGAGGAAACCTCTCTTATAGAATTTTGCCATGGGAGGAGCTAAAGATTCCTGTTGCATGGGAACCCTGTGGGAATTTCCAGACTGTGAAGATACCCTTGGCCACAGTCCTTGTATTATAGAACTGCAGCTTACAGGTCCCTTGTGAGCAAAGTTTTAATTTGCACACTGAGTGATAGTAAAGTAAAGCTGACACATCTTAAATTAGAATAATACAAATAATCATATCTCCAAAAGCAAACTCATGAGAAGATGATTACCTTCACACCTTCAACAACCAATTGTTTTCTGACTGAAATGTATTTTTGTCACATTATCAGCATCTCTTTTAAATTGCTTTTCATTTTGGAAGTATCCCTTTCATTTTAATTACAGGTTATATATTGGATTACAGGGGCAAAATTTGTCATTCTTATTAATCATTATGCAAATTAGTTGTTAGATATTTAGAATAATATGTATTTTCTCTAAGAGGCGAATAAAAGCTAACTGTATTTATTAACTGGTAAGCTGCATTCAATAATGAGGTAGTTCCATCTGCTTCAGGCTTGGGTAGAGTTATGATTGTCATTTGTGACAACTCAATTCTGTGGGCTGATTTCTTTATAATTGTGGAGTGATGTAGATTCATCCTATTTTCTTTAACAAGGTTGATAGACTTTGTAATTACTGATGGTGTCTGCCTTCTTTATAATGTGCTGAGCTCATGCAGAATTTAAAAATAAAGAGAAACATGAAATTATAAACACTATTCTCATATAGAGATTAGTATATTTGCTTGATTTAATTTCTTTTAGCTCTTTAAATCTGCAAGGATTCTGCCTCTTCTATGAATTAATGTTTTGAAATGGATGGCCTGTGAATATGTGAGGAACAGCCTTTAACCTGACAGGAATAAAGCTGCTGTAATTAGACTAACAAGGGAAAAGAAAGGAAATTTGAATGAAAGTCTCTCATTTTCTAGTAGACATGGTTCAGGCAGGTTGTATCCTGTGGATTCCCACTCTCTGTGATTTGACAAGCTGTGGCCCTTGTTGAAGAGACCTCTTCAAAGGAAGCAGCAAATTTCTCATCTTCAGGTGCAGAAGCAACATAAAACCAATTCTAGAACAAGAGGAAAAAATGTCAGATAGAGAAATGAGGTCACTGAGCTGGTTCCAGCATCTCTTTACATCTCAGCAATGTGGCCACAGAAGATTAAGCACCAAATCATACTGCATAATTCTTTACCAGTGTCACCTTATCATTCTATTAATTCATAGTATGAGAGATAATTTTAAACGAATTTCTGTTTCAGCTTTTGTGCAAATGCCAAAGAAAAATAAAAGATGACCTTGAAACTCATTGAAAGTCATGGTTAGGGACCCTGGCCAAGTTAGAAAAAGTGCTTTCTCAGTACTTTTTCCATGAGACCTTATACACTGGGAATTAGAGATTATTTTCTGAAAAAAATAGTTGTCAGAGGTTTATGTTATGTTTAGCTTTGATATGCACATATTCACTGGGCAGAATATATTTACTATTCAGTTTCAAAATAACCACAACTTAGTTAAGGAATTCCATGGGAAATTGAAATAAATTATAGATTATTTTGTATATTCAGCTTCTTTACAGTTTTCCCCAGAACATCAATAACTTTTTTTGTTTGTTTGTTTGTTTGTTTGTTTGTTTGTTTGTTGGTTTTTTTTGTTTTTTTTGAGGGCAGACAAAGGGGGACTTTCCTGAATACTTAGAGCTTTTTCTTTAATAAATCAATTTTTTTTTTCCTATGAGAATTTTCAGTTAAGTTGTATTTTCTTATTACTTTAAGTGTATGGGCAAAGACACAATGTATCATATAAAATTATCCTGGATAAGAAAATAGAAGCTCTCTGATAGGATTAACTCCTTCATGGAATGCCCATGGTGAAAATTTTTATCACTATACATTTTCAAGTTGATCACTGCATTTATCCCTAACCTCATTTGGATTTCAGGAAAATTTCTTGCCTCAATATAGAATTTTAGCACATGCTCTACCTGTTCCTCATACCTTTATGCTTCTATTTATTCTAATAGTGTTAACACACCCCATAATTTGTAATATACTTATTGTGCTACGTATCCCCAGTAGTCTGTAGAGCACTTTGACTTCACAGGGACAGGAGCTGACCTGCTGGCAGGACCAAAACAAATTTACTTCTGTTCATGATGTCCTTTTTTTAAAAGGCCTATTTGTAACTTTCTTTTATTGCAAAAATGAGTTTAATTCTTACTCATCACCAGAAAGGCAACATGGCAGCTATATTTAATCTTCAGCACTGACAAATACTTAAAATAGAAATGTCTTACATCAAAGTGTAGAACATACCAGTGTAAAATCCTGAGCATTCTCAATGAGAAGTCAGCCCAAGTTTAATTGATTAAGCTCTCAATTTATTGTCTTTATCACATGTTTTTTCCTAAGTCTGTGTATACTCAGGGGCTTTATCTAAAAGAGAATATTGTGTTTCTTAAATTTCTTAAATTAAGTAGAGATAAATACTAAATATATCAGTCTGAAAATTGGGGTGGATGTTTATTAATGCTTTGTGAGTGTATAATCTAGATTTCCAATGAAAAAGAATTTTTGGTTTTCAATCAAAACAAATTTGAATGTTATATCTAATAACAATAGTAAAGAATATCACTGGCTACCATTAAAAACACTCATGGAATTTTGGCTTTTCCTTGTGATACAATTTTCAAATGAATATTTACAATTTTTCAATGAATAATCTCCTTAGACACTGAACTGACACACGTGACAAGAGAAAAACTGTTTTCTTGTCCATGGCACATGCAGCTCTAGAGTTAGTGTAATATCCTCATCCTACCAATAAAATTACTGTCTGTTAATAGGGGGGGATGCCTACAGTTGATACAGCTTCTGAGACAGACTAATTTGTTGCTTTCACCTTAATTGTCTCCTTATCTGCTAAGACTAGCAGATAAGGTGACAATTAGTGTCATTTAAGTTTCTTTTTCTGTTGGTACAGATGTTTATGACTGGATTTAAATAGTCACTTATACCCTGTTTTGAAGCTACATTTACAACTGTGTACTTCCATTAGGCCAGGTGAATCCACTGAAGGGTGAATAGTGATGACAAGAAGAAAATAAAATGTTCATTTACTTACATACCTAGACAGGCCTACAGTTATATGTGTGCATTATAATTTGTAGCCCCTTAGGCATGTCATAGCATAATTTTTCACCTATTTTTTGAATACACTTAGAAGATATTATACAAACCCATAGCACTTCAGTTGAGGGAAGGGCATTGAGTGACAAAAGCGATAACAGTGATGCAAAATGCACTGCTAAGCTATGAGGCCTTTGTTGTTACAAGGTTGTGTCAAAAAAACGTCAGCACAACATAATCTTGCCCTCTGAGAATCTTGGTGGTTTTAGCTGGGATTGAGCTAATTTTCCTGAGTGTCTGGTGTGGTGCTATGTTTAGATAGCTTGTGTGACCCAAGCAGTGTTGATAACACAGGGATCTTTTAGCCATGGCTGAGCAGTGCCTAACTGGTGTCAGTTAAGGACTTTTCCTCATGCTGTACAGCCAGGGAGGCTCTTGAGGGATGTGCCATAGATTAGGAGGGGACATGACCAGGCAGATGACCAGAGCTAATCAGAGATATTTCACTTCATAAAGAAAAAAGGGGATGTCTGGAGTTATGGCATTTATATTTCAAAGTCCCCATTATGCATGATGAAGCCTGGCTTTCCTGGGGATGGCTCCAAGCAGCTGCATAGCCATGGCAAGCAGTGAATCAACTCCTTCTTTTGCTTTGCTTGCATGTGTAGCTTTGGCTTTACCTACTAAATTGCCTTTGTCTCATCCCATGAGTTGTCTTCCTTTACCCTCCTTGCTCTCTTCCCCAGGAGATGCAGGGAGCAGCACATCCTGCAGTGATGAGGGCTGTGTGGGGCAGAGATACATGTTGGGGTTAAACCACAACAGAAGCTAGCATGCAGGGTTTTTCTGCTGTGCTAATCCTCAGAGGTGGTGCTCAGCCTGTATTGAGCCTGTTGAAGAGGCTGTCCTCATACCTGCAGATGACTCTGTGATCACAGGGATGGAAGAAGGAAGCCTCTGTTTACACAAAGAATATCATTATTGCTGCTGTCCTCAGCATGCTGTCCGAGTCAGCACTCCAGAAACACGGCACCACATTTTTAATAGTGGTTTGAATGCTGCTAATATGAAATTAATATTGACTATACCTTCTGCACCCTGTCACCTTTTGCCTGTGTTGGGGCAGAAGTAAAGCACCTCTCCCAACAATTTCCTGTTTTCTCACCAGCATACAGTGTCTTAACTTCCACTTCTCTCAATTTTTCTGCCTTTCCCTAGCTCAATCACTCTGCACAGTGAAAAGTCCATGTATTAAAAAGGCATGTTGAGGCTTTCTAGTCAAGTCTCTGCTCAAACTAACGAGTCTTTCAATTCTGTTATATACAAAAGAGAATATTGCTTTCCCCACTGTCAGTAAGACTTTATTATACAACATGAGGATGAAACAGATCCTATCATTGACAGCTGCATATTAGAAATGGAATTGCTGTGAATAGTCAAAAAAACTAGAAGAAGAATTGGAAATGTCTTTTCTTTACTTTTGGTTACCTAAACTGTGTCAATTTATGATATTTAGTAGTCAGAGAGCTTGTTAAAAACCATCAATTAATATTCACAAGAATTCCAATTATACTTAGTTTAAAGAAAAAAATGAGAAATCTAAGTATCTTGCAGGGTTTGCTTTGGACACTGTGGCATATGCTACTATGATTTTGTTTTTCAAAAACCTTATTTACTGCCCATGTCCTGCACGTGCCCTAAGAGTAAATTTCCATGAGTTTTTCTCAATCAACAAGTAGATTATCCTTCAACAATCAAATTATCTTCCTGCTGGACTCAAAACTAGAGGCATTTTCTCTTCTTTCATCCACCTATGAATATTTATTACTCTACTAGGTGAGTCTAATAAGAGTCTGATTTAAAACCCATTCAACTCAAAGGAGGCTTTCAGATTATTTTAATGGGATTTGATGCTGACCCTGGGACTTTATGTCAGTAGACATTGCTGAGAGCTGTAAGCATCCTGAAGAGATAGCGAATGAACACAAAGGAGCAGAGTTGGGTTTGCATGCATAAAAAACTGGATGTTTCAGGTTTCACTAAGAGGTTTTTGTTTAGCTGCTGCATCAGCTGAAGCTGACTTTGGTATCTTACTCACAGGGTGTCAGAACTCTGCTTATTTCTGTGTCTTTTATTAGCCTACATTCTCTTTGATACCCACAAGAAAAATGAGATTGTACTGTGCTGCAAACAGCAGAGTGATATTTGCTGGAGTAGCTGTCTAAGTTGTGGTTTGAAGATTCTGCCCCAAAATAATGGGAGAATAGACCTAGCAGAAGTTTACAAAAAAAACTCTAGAAAAATATCTCTTGAACCAAAGTATGTATTTTTAAAATACATATATATGTGTGTGCAAGCTGAAAAGCACCAGAAATTTATTATTCATATATGAACATAAAAATTAATTTACAGGCATTTAAATATTCTCAATGGAAACTAGTAATGAATGTTACATCAGGTCCAAATGAGGCCCATGGAGATGGCCAGTGGTCTGAAATATTTCTCCTACTAAGAAAGTATGAGGGAGCTGATGTTTAGTCTGAAAAAGGGAAAGCTCCAGAAAGATCTTATTGTGGACTTTCAGTACTTAAAGGGGCTTATAAACAACACCAATAAATACCTTTTCCCAGGGCCTGTAGGGCTCTGTGTATTCTTTATAGCATTCTCTGAACTATGGCTCTGTATATATGAGAAAGTATGAATATAAGTAAAAGTAGATTTTAAAAATATTTTAAGATGCAAATATTGCATTTGTTCCTTGGTACAATTTAAAGCAAAAAACATAATTAGACTGGAATTAAGGATTGTAAAAGTTTGCTGTTAAATTTATGTTTAAACTAATTATTTTTATAATATTCAAGAATATTTTTAAACAGAAGAATTAGAAAGTTTGTCAAAATAAATTTAAGTATGATCAAAATATATATAAAATTAAGACAATTTCTGTTCTGCATTTTTGCATTTATTTCCTGTTAAATTTGAGATGCTTTAAATTAAGTTTTTATTCCTTCTATTGCCACTGAAAGATGTAGCTAAAGTGGCTTATGTGGTCGAAATATCTTATTATATCAAAGGACAATATGGTGTATTTTCACTTATAAGTAATCAAAGGCCTGAACGAAAATTTACCAAAAAAAGTGTTAAAAATGGGGGATTGTACAATATCTCTGTAATATGGGTAGATATCAAATTGCAGTGTGGATGTCTCCTCCACCATCATAATCTGTGGGATAAAAGGGGGCAGCTCAGCTGGGTTCAAGTGTCCTAAATCCAGCAGTGAAACGACTCTGCTGTTCTTGGGGTGGCCTTCGAAGTTCCACGTCCTAGGGCCTAAGGTACAATAACTACATTAAAAAAAAGGTCAGATTTAAAGTTTCCTGTTTCAATGTTCATTTCCTGTTTCAATGTTCATTTCCTGTTTCAATGTTCATTTCACTGACTGCTTTTGGACCAATTAGGGCAACATGTAGTCCATGACAAGTCTTGGTCTCCAAGTCTTTTAGGCCATTGAACAGGTAATTTAGAGGTCACTTACAGTTTACACACCTGGATTTCCTTTCCTCAAATGGGAAGCAATTGCTGTGTTTCTGATCTTAGTGTGGGGCAGAGCATGTACATGAGCCACCTATTTCCTCTAATTTAGATGTTTTCTTTGACATAGGAAATGCCTCAATGGATCATGCACTTAAAATCCAGCATTTTTTTCTTCAAGCAAGATGATTTAATGTCCCTAGACCTGAGCTACTCTTTGTAATTTCCATTTTTAAGTAATGGTAGTGAAAGAGACTGAACACATAGTTTCCATGAATGAATCTTAAATTTCAAGGTAGAGTTTAAGTAAAAAAACATTGTTAAGTAACTTCTTCAGACTCATGAGGATGATTTCAAACTCCTAATAAAAGTATGTCAACTGGCCTTGAATTCTACACTCAGAAATATGAAGTTCTGCAGGCTGTTACAATCATATTTTTAAGCTTTTTTCATATATATGTAACAGAGACTAGAAATATTTTCTACATTAAAATAGAGTATTTGAACAAGGTTCAAAGACACTGTTTTTCAAATTTTTATTATGCATATGTATGTGTGTGTGTTTTTGTACTCAGAATGTGAACCTCTATCGTAAAGATGGTAATTATTTTGCTTGGTAGGGCTATTATTGCTCTGCCATTTTATATCTTTGGAAAGATACCAAATTTTCTTCTATTTCTAGGCCTTAAATAGTCCACTATTCTTAATTAACTATTCTCTTGTTAACTGCATAAGGACAGCAACAGAGCCTTTAGATTCAGCTAAATTCCTTGGGGTTTTTGAAAGTAAAGATGGTGAGTTTATTTGAGTTATGTTTATTTTGAGGTTCTGTTTCATTACTAGAAAAAATAGATACATACTTTACTCATTACTTAAGCTACTGTATGTGCTGTTTTCCCTCCTGAATCTGACTCTTTCACTGAAAGAAGCTGTATATGCTATTGAATAATACAGCAAGTCACTTTGTGTACAACTAAAATTTTTAATTTCTGACTAGACTTCCTTCCTTCACCAAAGGTATACATTAGGAATTTAATGATGCATGAAGACAAGTCCCAGTTGCAAATGCACAAGCCTTCATAATATTTTAGGGAACCAATAATTAACATTTTGGAATTGTGTGTGCATCTCACAAGCAATCTGGTTCTCCTCCTCCCTCTTCCTGTTTTGAAGTCAACAGCTGGTGTTACACCAGCCATCTGCACTTCTGCAGGCAGGTGCAGGGTCAGCATCACAGCTCCAAGCATGGGGTTCAGAGAGAGATGAAAAGATTGCTAAGCAACTAAGAAGAATTTCCAGCATAATTAAAAACCTCCACCAGCATTCATTTCTAAAAATATGCATATTTTTATTTGGTTGTTTTTTGGTTTTTTTTTACATTTCTCTGGACATGGTTTGTTCAGAAGAAACAACACATGGACTTGCTTGCAAATTTAAACTGCGTAGGAATAATGAGAAATATATAAAGCTAACCATAAAACATAGGGAAAAAATCCACATGGTTTTTGAAGACTTGTGCCTTGGAGTTAACAGACTATTCCACAGTTTTGATTGCCTTGGGAACATGATGCTGCTCTCTAAAAACAGTAGACACCAACTAAAATGCTGAGGTGGTGCAAGTGTCAGAGAAATACAGCACAGGAGATCAGGCTAGTGAACTCCAAACTTTACACATTGTTGCACCTGATCAAATTTCAGGTTTTTTTCTTTTTTCCACTTTACTATTGCTTTGGTGGACTGAACACTTCCTACAAACTCCTCCACCTTCTGCATATTCTCCCTTTAATTTGGACCTATCAGTGGGTTTTTAGGCAAAGAGGATTAAAATAACACCATCCTCTATGTAAATAAATAAAAATGTAACAAGTACACCCTGGTTGAAATAAATTCTGTTCCCAGACCTGTCTTACAAGCAAGAGATTCAGTGAAGTACACAACTGAGGATTTTATATGCATTGAAAAGCACTTCCTCTTTGTCAGGCAAATAGAAATTTCTTCCAACATCTTCTGAAAATATCATTATTGGGTGAAATTATGGTAGTAGATAGGAAAAGATTTTTTTTCCCTTTTTTTTTTATACACAAAGTGATTTCAGGATCAGTAAGTCTAACTAGCATTCACTGGTGAAATTTTCATATGTAAAATATATTCTAGTTGATATTATCTATGTATCTAATGATAAAAACTTTTGGTATTACTGCTTAGTGATCTCCATAATAATTTTTCTTTGGTTTTGGTGTCATATCAGGGCTTTAGTGACCCTCTAAATTTTCAGACCTTTTAGCATATAAAAATAACAACTTTGATTATTTTATGTTTCACTGGTAAAATCTCAAATGTGAATGATATTATTAATAAAACATAGATCAATAACACTGAGAAAAGTATAAATTTCTTCAAAATATTGTGTTTTAGATGAAATGAAAATCCTATTTTTTCTTAGACTAAAGCCAAGAAGTCTTAAAGATCATTAAATTTGTATATGCACATAATTAAATTGTAGGTGGCATTTCAATTTAGCAATTAGAAAGGTTAGGCAAGGCATCAATATATTTTCATTGAAAATCCCTGCTAAATGACTCTGTTAGCAAAAAAAGAAATTATCTTCTTTAATTGTGTTCCAAACTTATCTTAACCTCAAAACATGAACAGATTGTATAAATTTGTAATTATCCAGCCCTGGTTTTATTTTGGATTTTGTTAGTTTGATTGTTTTTTCTTCAAAGCATGAAATAAATCTTATTTCCAAATGTAGGGCATACATTTAGTATATTGACATTACTTCTTCATTTTCTCCTGTGCATTATCTAATACATTTGCATTGTTTGATTTCCATTTATATGCTGATATTTCAGAAGAATGTTCATCCATTCTGGAAATTTAGATGCCTAGTCATACACAAATTTTGATCTGCTTCCCCTTCTGCCTAAAAAAAGCATCACTTTCCTACTCTAAATCTAATTTCCAAATTAAAGTATCCTTTTAAAATGAGAATCTGAATGTCTTTTGAGAAGATGTACTGTTTAATAATTCATTTCTTGTGTGCTCTGATGCTGAGCAGTAAGTGTTAAAAATTATTAATCCAGTCTGGCCACCAAAAGGTCCATTTTTAACTCATTCCAGCAGGCAAACATAAGTGAAATTCTTGTGGAGAGTGGACACAATAAATGTAAACAGGCACAGGTTAGGGCATGGCCTGGGGTTTAACTAACTAAACTGGACGTGAGAAGCTGCTGGACATGGCAAGAGAAATTGCTGGGTACGACAGATAGCAGAGGAGAAGCTGACAAGTGTTATGGGTGCACTGTGAATAATGGCCAGATTTTGCACATAGTTACTCACCAGTGAGGGAGAGATGGCCAAATCTCATAAATAATTGAAGAGTCAGCTGGGGATCTTTCAGAAGTGAGATGTAGCAAGGTCAGCAAACCCTCAGCAACCACAATCTGTGAGATACCAAACTGGAGTACAGGTGTAAAAATGTGAGTCCGGGAGGGAAAGTGTAATTAACAACAGGGAGTAGATTTGGGATGAAGCACAGGTGTAGAAAGGGAGGGATGCAGATGGATGGGGAAAACAAGGATGGGAAATGCAGAGGAGCTAGAACAAGAGGGGCTAATTGAGGGCAAGTAACTTGCTAGCTGGAATATTCCTCTGGTTGAGCCCTGTCCTTATTAAATTCCATTCCTAACCAGCTTGTGTATGAGTACACCTCATCCTGTGTGTAAGTGTGTGAACCCTCGTGACCCTCCGGAGGGATTGGTCAGTTAGCAGGATGAGAGATCTGAGTGCCAGCCACTGATGGAAAACATACTGAGTGTGAGGGTGTGGAGGAAAATGGCTAGCAGCCTTCATAATGGACTAGCATGTAGTAACAGGATCCCAGCAACTGGAAAGGCTCAAGATCTCAGGATCTGATGCAGGAACTGTGATCTGGGATCTGGGCAAGGATATTACAGGAACTTGGAATCTGGGATATATATACCAGGAGAGTGCCCAGATATGGTGTGCCTGCAGATCCTGGGAGGGAGGGTGTCCGTATGGAACCACTGGTGAGGTTACACCGTGTGTGTGTACCACAAATGTGTTCTCCACCTCACTGCTGATGGGACATGGCCACAGGGAGCCTCTGCATCCATGACTCCTGGATGGTGGACACCACAAGGCCTGAGAGGGACAAAGGTCCTCTCTACATGGCCAGGAGGAAGAATTCCCTGAGTCACAAAGTCTACTAGGTCTGGCTGCCTTCTACTGTAGGTTTCACAGGTTAATCAGGATGACCACTAAGTTGTCCTCTAGTCTCTAATTCATCCTCAAAAGAGCCTTCAGTAGAAAAATTGTTGTTTTTTTTTTCAAGAGAAAAACAAAGCATAATTGATGTAATGACTTTTACTATTTGTGTTAAGGCCCCTAAAATCATAGCAATTTAACTAGGAACAAATGATACAAAATACACCCATCTTATTTTCTAATATATCCAAGCTTGAAGATCAATTCTGTACTAGGAAAAAAAGCTAGGTTATGTAATTTATTATTTAAACAGGCCTGTTTCTAAATCTTATTATATTTTGCTGCTGGTTTCTGCTGCAAGCCAGAAATTAAGTGTGTGAAATGTCTTAGGAGGCTGCAAAGTCTGACAGAAAAAATTACCACTTTTTTTTGTTATATGCAAATATTTTGACAAATATATTTGAAATTATATGACATAAAATTTATATGTATTTATTACTCCTTGAAGGACAATTATTTTTGTATCATTTTACCAGAAAATTTATCAGCACTAGTTTTGTTTCCCTGATTATGTAAACCAATTTCCAAGCACATTTACCTTCTATCCTGCACCATTACCAGCACT
The DNA here is from genome assembly GCA_034509185.1 of Euphonia xanthogaster. Taxonomy (NCBI): domain Eukaryota; kingdom Metazoa; phylum Chordata; class Aves; order Passeriformes; family Fringillidae; genus Euphonia; species Euphonia xanthogaster. The sequence continues at coordinate 102,874,196 of JAYDZK010000001.1, forward strand.
ATGAAGTAATTTGTAGAAAAGTCATTAATCATTTCCTTTTATGTTTAGTGCAATAATATTAATCATGAGCAAACAAATTGAGTAATCACATAGCTCTAATATGTGATTCCCTCAGGACCCCAGTTGTAATTTACTAATTACAACCATGACACAATATTGTAGGCTCAATCAAAAATTGCAGTTTACTACTTTTAATAATCTTTTAATTCCCAAGCTGCAGCAGCAATACCTGGCCATGAACATGCCCCCTACTTCAGTGGAGCCTGCAAGGTTGACAGTACCAGGAAAAAAAGAGACAGAGAGTTGCAGAAATGATCAAACCACTAGTAACTTTAGTGTGGATCTTTTCCTGAAGAATTAATGAAATTATTAACTTTTTCAGATAATTATTTATTCAGCAGGAAAAAAAAATCTAGTTCTTGCTTATGATCTGATGCACAGTAACTGTAATGCTGACTAAACCCAAACAAAATAAAGCAGAGAGGCTATCATAATCTATGCCGCTCTGTTAACGTGGCTTCTTAGAAGTTTTACATTTACTTTTCATTTTTCATTAATCTGTAAAGATACCAATATAAATGTGAACACTGTGAGGAAGGGTAACCAAAGTGAACAGCCAGTGCTGCAAAAGGAGTACAATGTGATATGCACTTAGGTCTACAGCCAAAAAATCACATTTTTGTTACATCACCTTAAGAAAGTTTTTTTTCGTTATACTTGGTTGTTGTAGAGCTGTGCTAACCTTTGTATTTCAGCAGGGGTCCACAAAGCTTTATGCAATGTTTCAGAGGGGGCTGTTTTAACAGAGAAACAAGCTTCACAATTCTTTGTGTGTAAATACACCAATGTAGGTTGAACATGGCAAACATTGCTAAGCATCTATTCTAAACATTTTCTGCAGTCACCTGTTGGAACAAATGCTCTGCATCGGTGAGGAGTTATCTACATATTATTGTAGAAGCATTAATAACATATATTTTGATGTTTCATTTCTTGGTGGTCTTTAAATCTTCTGTGCCTTTTTAAAAGCCTTCTTTCATACAGTCATAAAACTACCAAAAGTCACTTGTTTTTCTTCAAAGTATGCATGGCTCATGGAAATTTTCATTAAGCTTTTTTCAGTGCTTGATTTTTCCCTCTTAATCCATAAACTCACCAGAAATTTTTACCAGCAAGTATTGAAATAAATTTCTATATCTCTCAGTTGTGATGAAATGTTTGGGAAGGCTTTGGTTGGAAAAGTTTCTGTGCTACAATGTGTCATCAATTCTGACAGGGTTTTCTTTCGTTTGTTTGTTTGGGTTCTTGTAATCAGCTGCCTTTATAATAAAAGAGATACATTTTAGTTTAAAAAACTTCCTTAAAGATACGTGAAAAATAGAAGACCATATCAATTAGACTCAGAATTAATATTTTGCTATTTTACATGTTATTCTAGCTTCACCGTAATCCTCCTGGAAACCCTCTCTTGGTTTCATGTTTGCATTATCTCTTGTTCAGTCAGTGTTATATTCCAGAAGTCTTTAGCGCAAAATATTATCTACTCCTCAAATTCTGTTAGTGAAAAGATATTTTATTTAATACAGTACTTTCAGTTATGAAGTCATTAATACAGTAGGATTCCAAAGAACTCTACTTGGGAAAAGGGTTGATGTGTTATTTCTTAAGAGAAAAACTTGTGTGCTGAAAGAATATTATGGAGTTAAATTTCACCTGAATGCCTGATTAACTGTGGACCACTACATGATTGGGAGATCTCCAGCATGTTCTGAGTCACTGAGTGGGAAGACATTTGAACAACACAAATCTATACCTTTGCTAACTGTGTTACCCTGCAGTAGAAGCTTTGCCACTGAGATCAGCAACACCACTGACAATTAGGATGTTAACATATTACCACTGACTTCTTGATTGTTTGTTGTTGTGTTAAATTAAGATTAAAATTCAACATATACAGAGATTTGATGAACCATAGGAGATTCATATAAACTGACCTCTTTTTAGCATTGTCAGTCATGCTTAGGTCCCTTGAAAATGCTGGGGGTTTTGGTTGTTTTTTTTTGTGGTAGAAATCAGCCTTTTGTTTTTCTCCCACTATTCACACTTCATTTTCATAAATATATTTTTATTAAACAGAGACTAGGGATGAATAGATGATATAATGCTGAAGCAAGAGTTTTGTGAGTTCTTCCTGCTGTGTGTGCTATTGTGCACACAGATATCTAGGTATTCAACCTAGAAGAGTTTGGAGGAGACAAAAGTATAAAACTAAAGAATTAAGAGCAAAAGTATGACAGTAGTCACAAAACATTGAATTTAGGCATAATGGATGTAGTGCACTGAGAGCAATCTGTCAGCTGCAGTCTTAGCCGGGCACTTGATAAATACTACCAGTAATTCTTAGTGGAGTAAGAGATGGGAAATTTGACTACAAACAGGAACAGTGAATTCACTCAGGAGAGTGACATGATTTGGTGGTGCTTCCTTAAGCCTAAAGGTCTTCTAGACCCCTAGAGCTGTGGGAGTCACCTGCGCTCCCCAACAGATACAACAGACAGCCTGTGCAAAAGGAAGAGCTGCCTCAGTCTCTGAGTTAATCTTACAAGATTCTTGCAACCTGGTTAGCTTTTGTTAAATCTACATAAAAACAAGAACCAATAGTTTCTCATGGAATCCCAGAATGGTTTGGGTTGGATACTTAAAGATCATCTGTTTCCAACACTCCCTGCTATGGGCAAGAACGCTCCAGTATACCAGGTTGCTCAAAACCCCATTCAACTTGGTCCTGAACACCACCAGGAACGAGGCATCCACAGCTTCTTTGGGCAGTCTGCTTCAGTGTCTCACCACCCTGAGTTATGTTTTTCCCTTATGTATAATATGTCTGCTCTCTTCTAGTTTATAGCCAGTGTCCCTTTTCCTATCACTACATGGTCTTGCACATAGTGCCTCTTCAACTATCTAGTAGGTATCTTTTAGGAACTGGAAGGCTGCTAGAAGGAATCCCCGGAGCCTTCTCTTCTCCAGGATGAACAACTCTCAGCCTGTATTCATGGCAAAGCTGCTCCAGCCCTCTGATCATCTTCTTCTTGTACCTCTCTTCTTGCAGGACTTTATCCCACAGTCTGCTCTCCTGATGTACAGGGTAGTGAGTTTGTTTATGAACCCTCCTCATATCCCTAAGGATGTTGAATTCCACTGCATCATGGTCACTGGAGCCCAGGCTGCAGCCCAGGATGCCCCTTCACATTTCCCAGCAGCCTGTATGTGTTGGTGAGAACAAGGTCCTGCACAGCACCTCCCCTTGTCTCCTGTGTCACCTGGAGAAGGAAGTTATCATCAGCACATCCCAGGAACCTCTGGGATTGCCTGTGCCCAACTGTTTTGTTTCTCTATCCTGTATCAGGGTAGTTAAAGTTCCCCATGAGGACCACAGGTTGTGAATACGAGGCTGCTCCTATCTGTCTACAGAAGCATCATCTGCTCAGTTTTCCTGGCCAGGCAGCCTGTAGCAGATCCCCACTATAATGTTTCCTGTCTCTGCTGTCCCTTTGGTCCTTACCCATAAACTCTAAGTCAGCTTCCCACCCATCCTCAGGCAGAGCTCCATGCATACCACCTGGACAATTTGGAGACTGCAACTTCTTTTTCAGAAGGGTATATATATTTTACAAGACTTTTTTCGAGGAAAAAATAAAAGCTATTGCCTCTACCAGCAGCTCTGAAACTCTTGACTATGGTATGACAAGTGATAATGCTCTTTCCCTTATGACAGTGTAGAAATTCAACATAGGAATAATTTAGGCCCTTTAAAATTTGGACCTAAATCCTTGATGCAAAAATGGCTGTAAGAAAGTACTTGTCTGACTCCTTGGCAATTTGCTAAATGTAGCAAAGAAAAGTGAACATATGTATTAGATTTGCTAGGTGAGTTTCTTTTTAACAGGTAGGGAAGAACTATTTAATTTTTTTCTGGTCATTGATCCCAACTATTATTTTTCATTCAAGAATGCACTAAGAGTGACTGATTGCCTGGGTTGGTGTTTTTTAGTGAAGATTAACCTACCACAGATATTGAACAGTCTTTCTTATTTTAAAGAAATTAGTGATTTTACATGCTTAATTTCATTAATCGTATGCTGCCTTTATGTAAACACCTCACTGTTACGTGTTTGTAAATAAAGATTCAGAAATAACCTGTGTACAACATTATGCATAAAAGCAACACCACACTTTTTATTGCAATAGTTACAATTAGTGGATTAAATGTGCATTAATCTGGAGATATAAATATGCAGAATTTGTTTTATATATACAGTGTATTTAGGCCAGCCATCCACATATAAAATATTTTCTGGTCTCTAAGACTGTTAATGAAAACTGAGGTGGAATATTAGCAAGAAGAGCTAGGAAAATAAAAATATTTGTTCAGGGTCCTCCAAAGAAACTGTTCATTTTTCTTATATTGAGAAGGGCAAAGCTTTGAAGTATCAAGCACAGGATTCCATTTGATCTCAATTCTCTGAGTGTACCATGAAAAAGGAAACATCCCTTTAGGAAAACAGAATGGAAACATTGTTGTAGAAAGTTAATGACAAGTTATATGTGCCCAAACTAATAATAATAATTGGGATTGAAGCATAAAGTTCTGGTAAAAAGCCTATATCTTCATCATTATTAATCAGCAGCAATTGGGTTGTTTTCTAACCAAGTACTTCTATTTGCTCCCTCAATGCAATTTTTTAGAGTGGTTTTCTAAAGGGGGAAAAAACTGATTAGCTAAAAATATAGATGCCAAATGCAGAAGATAGTCTGAGAAAATAAAATGAATAAAACGCATCCCAGTCAGAATGTGCTGCTTGCTGCAGAACAGCAGCACAGCTAATGCGGGGAGCTGTCTCATTGATGTATAAAAACTTTCAGAGCCTTAATTAAAAGTGAGAAGAAACAAATTGTCTTTTATCTGTTCTGTCAGCCACAAACTGCAGCCTTGTTGAGCATTCCAGCTTGAGACACATATGGAGAACTATCTATTATTTGACATCCCAAATTTCAACAGAGGCTTCAAAACAATGATCATTATCTGTAATTTACTGATACATCTGATGCACTGTAACTTTATTGTCATCAGCAGGTATATTCCTATTTATTTTTTCCCACTATGAATAACAGATGAGTTGATAATTGCAAGTTTAAGGGCTTCTGGACATATTAGTTCTGTGCACAATTTTTTTTTAAAACTCTTTTGCATATTGGGTGTTCCAATAGGCAGCGAGGAAGAAATAGGCTGCCTTGTATCCTACTGAAATAAGAAGGAGAGAGACATATTTTTCAAATGTACCAGAGATTAATTTCTTCTTAATCATCCAAAGAAATTCCTCTGCTACATGCACAAATGCACCTCAGCAAGTGAAAAAGCATTCTATCTTTTCAGATTAAATGTAGAAATAAATTTTCTATTCCTCTCAAGTGCACACACAAAAGTGAGGGGTGGAAGAACTGTCTGCTTGGCCAAGAAGTAGCACATTGAAACTCTGAGCCTTAAATTTAAATGAAGAAAATGAAAAAACTTTCTCTTTTGTAGAATTTCAAAAAATTTCTGTTCTGTGAAAGCCTTTAAGAGAAATCCTCCAATACCTTGGTATTTCCAGAATTGTTGTGATAATGGGAGATTCCCAAATATCCTGCTAGAAATTTTAGAAAATATTTCAGTTTCTTAGAGTCAGGAAAATGAGAAATCTGATCTCTGAGCAGATCAGCTAATGGGCTCGTATAACTTTACTTACCAAGCTCTGATCCCACAAAATGGAGACACAGAAAGGTATAAAAGAACCTAGTGAGCTAAGTGTCTTATAAAGCTCTGAAGGAGCTGGAACTAAGGCTCACCTTCAGTATTGGATAACAATTTGTCTCATAACTGCCTTCATCAATCCCCAAATCTGTGATGAAAATGTTGTCATGAAAAGGTTGCTGTCATGACAGGAGAATTTCACTGTTGGTATGAATGAAAATATAGAGGTATTAATTCCTGCTGTCAGTATTCTGTATCATTTTCCTAAATACTGTTCTATTTCTCAGTGAGTGAGGCAGATATTGCTACTTTCAACATGACTTAACTAGTTTGTTCCCATTTGAGGCAATGGGCTCTTTCACAACTTACACAACTCATATATCATGATGGTATTCTAAGCTATAAGTAGCATCTAAATTATTAGTTAACTGATCCTGATCTGAAGGGATATAAACCAGCAATCATAAAATTTAGCTTAATGACTGATCCAGAGTCAGAAAGAAATATATATGCATGCTTATTCTTTAAAAGTGCTGATTTCCACATTATTATAAAACTGATAAGAGCAATGTATTCGGTATTTATGTCAGCTTTGGCAGTCACAGACATATTTTCATTATAATTAGATATGTGTTACTATTTATAAAACCCTTATTTTATATGCTAAAGCATTCCACCTACTGGTCATGTATACAACAGATCAGGATTGTCCCTGTGTGGATATTATAATTTATTTTTTTGTAAAAATAACGAATTTAGTGGTTTGATATCTTAACATCTTTTCTGTTTTCTAAGTGAGGGCGACACAAGGGGTTTTGTTAATTTTGGTGCCTTTAAGTGCTCTTTAGATAAAATGACTTTTGTAATTAAAGATGTAACTTGTCTATTCCAATTGAAACTGTTGCTTCTTGAAGCATTGCAGAACTGGTTAAATTCAGTCTACTCTATTTTGTACTCTTTATGGAAAGTTGTTTTATCACATTTAAATAGTTCCATAATCTGCAGCCTAACTGATGTTTTTTGAGTGGAACCCAAAGTGCTAATTTATGTTGCTTATCATTGCTTTTCTGCCTGAAAACCTCTCTACCTCTTGTGGAGGCTAACAGGAATTCTTCAACTAGAAAAGTTTTGATTCCCTATGAACTGCTATACAGTTGCATGTTGAGAATTTCAGCACATGGTTTCATTTTACTTCAAAAGGGGGAAAACTCATGATATTGGTTTTGTTCTGTGTCTCTCCTACCAGGAAGCACATCAACTATTAGAGAAAGGTTTGACCAAAACTCTTGCTTACCATTACACCAGGATAACTATTTCAGAATAGATATAATTCTCTCTTACAAAGGGCCATAACTGCAAATAAATAGTCCCAGTGGTTTGAGCGGGCTTCCTAAGTGTTCAGACCTGTGTGTAGTGACATCTATGTAAGGAGGCTTTGTAATTAGTATCATTGATAAGTAGAGCTAAAACTATTACTTGATTAACACAATGCTGCTTGAATCAGAGATATTTGTGCTTTCAACATCTTTTTAGTCTGGATCCAAAATGTGTTGGGAAGCTGTCAAGGGAAAACTCTGAATCAGACAAAAGTAAAACACAAATCATCAGGGACAAGAAATTCTCTTAGTAAAAATTTATGCAAATCCCATGCATTGCTTAGATTACTTACAGAGCTGCCACTCTCATTGATTAGATTAAAGCTCATTCGCTTTTCAGCACCTCAGTATGGTTCTTAAAAGAAAAAGTTGTCATATTTTGATGTCTCTATGAACTCTTCAAATATATATTTCTACGCCTTCATTCAGATGCGCTGTTGCTCTGGTTTGGATAGGCTTGTTAAATATAAAATGAATTCAAGAGCATCAGTAATGGATTAAAATTAAAGAGAGGGCAATAGCCTCTAAAGTAGTAAACACACTTTTCTTAATCTTTGAAAATGAAGAAGAATAATTATAATGTTGCAAATTCTCTTCTCACAGTAATTTGAAAGTTTCAATTACATTTGAAGATGAAAAAAACTTTTCACAGATACTTCAGATTAAAATACCTGGCTGGTTCCTTGTCCAAGTTTACAGTGGACTTTACTGAGAGCCAAAAAAAATTCAGCTTTAGAAATCTTAGTTCTAAAACACAGGTGCTAATGCAGGATGCAAGCCTATGAATTAGTGTTTCAAAGCAAACTGGAGCAAATGTGGCATATAATTGTTCATGACGATCTCTCCATATTAAATTGGAGATCAAAGCTTCTAGTTGCATCCTCAGGTCCCAGAAGTTATGAAATTTTACTGTCTATGAAAATATTATTCATTATTTCCTTTACAAAAGTGAACAACTGGAACACAACTTTCATATCTGCAGAGTTTGTGGCTGTTTAACTGTCACAAACTGGCAGTTTATCTTAAACTCATTTTAAGCTGTTGCCACATTCATGATTACACCACATGTGTTTTGATTAATCAACTCCTTTTCATTACCCAGCATTAGCAACAACTGACATCTTCTCTGAACCACAAAAAGCTGTGCCTAATATTTTTACAGAAGAGCAATAATATATTAGATGAATCCCTGTAATGTTTAAAAAGAGGAATTGCATCATGGGAAGGGCAAAAGAATCATAATTGCCAAGAATAACAGCATCTTCTGTCACTCTGTGTGTGCACAGCAAGAGGAAGATATAAGTGAAGTAACTCAAGGTTTGCTGGGACTGAATTGTCTCTTGTGCTTTTAATCCTCTGGGACAAATAGCAGGTGCTCCATCCCGTGTCTGCCAGGTGCCTGGAAGAGGAGGCAATGAGCTGTGAAACAGCTTCAACTTGGCTGATTTTGTCTTGCCCAGTGGAACAAGATGCACAAGACCTGCGCTAGGCAAACTCAACAGTCAAATGGCATGTGAAGAAGTATCTTCTCCATGCATGAACTAAATCAAGGAACTCCCTCTCTGCTTGTTCCTCTGACAGTTCAGTGCCACTCAACTAACCAAAATGTAGTTTTTGATAGTCCATGAAACCTAGAAATGTAGGCAACAATGGGAAAACACAACCAACGAGAAAGCTTTCAGTCAGAACAAGATATAAAATAGGATGCCTTAGAATTACTATGTATTTGAACTTCTGAAAATACCTATTAAGTCTGGATGTCGTCATTTGCTTTCATACTTCAAAAAATAAAAAATGTAACCTATTACTATAAAGTGAATGTAATTAAAAATGAAACCATATTTTTATGAAACTAAGTGATATTTAATAGTCTATCTACTCACAATACCACGGAACAAAATAGAAATTAAGGTAATAATTTTATACTGGTAAACCAAAAAGAAACTGTTAAAAGAGCATTTTGATTTCATCTCTATTTTCCTTTGTCTACCACAAAAGTACAATATATAAAAGTGTAAAACACTTGACTGTTCTTGGGAAATACAAATTATTTTAGTTCAAGGAGTACAAGTTTTAAGTTAAATAGTATTTGAATGTTTCCTCAGGATACAGTGATATTAATCTTTTTCTCAGTGCAAAATTGATTGAAGAAGTAATCATCATTGGCATGTAATTCCTATTCCATTATTAAATGTTATTACCTACCCTGCACTGTTGATATAAGGGTTGAGGTAACCTACTTAGTAAATCAAAACAATGAAGTGATCTTGATTAAAATAATTTACAAATATTTTATTTCTATTAAAATCATCCATCATAAAGATTTGCTTCTATGAAAGCATTGATTGTTTTTGCTAGTTAGTAATATTTCACAAATTTGCTTCCCATAATGAACCATTCTGAAACCTTTTCATTTTGTATATGGCATAGGTCACCTAAATCAAGTCAATGGTTTCTAAATCTTATCAAGATGATTAAAGTTGGAGGAAGGGACATTTTTCAGATAAATGTAGAATATTGAGTACTCAATACATATCTGCACTGCCATATCTTGACAGCTGTTTTGATCTGTAGAAAATAACATAAATGTGCATAAAAATGAACAAGAGAGAGCTAAAGCTCTCAGAATCTTCTGTCTTGGCATAATTGTGCTGTAGTTTTAAAAGCAATTATAAAGTTTCTCTAGATCAGTACTACAAACGTAATGAATACACCCACAAACTGCTTCAAAGAGAAAGAGACAATGTAGCTGCACATATGCATCCTGTCTGCTGCAATTAAATGGTTCCTTTTGAAACATTGAAAAACAAACGCCTTATTTTTTCTCATAATTCTGCATAAAACTTCCCAAAGTCTTTTAAAGCTTAAAATATTAGATTGTTATTTGAATAAATTGCATAGAATTCATTTGATTTTAATTACCTAATAAAATAAAAGCTATTTTTTTTTTATAAACAGGAGGAAGATTATACTGGGTTCAAGTCAGTTTTGAAAGGGCTTGTGGGTTTGTTTTGTTTTGTTTAAAGTATTTTGTGGTGCCTTAAATTTATGGTCTCTTTTCTGGTCCTTTTAACTCATATGCTATTTATATTCAGACAAAATTATGGTTGTTTCCCATTAAATCAATAAACCCAAAGTTAATAAAATCCTCTTAGACTAGACTTAGTTGTTAGCAAACATGTATTGAGGAATACAACTCAGTGTGTTTTTAGCATAACACATATCCCTAAACACCATTGAGTTCAATGGGCTTTATGGACACACTTTAAAATTATCACATGCCTCAGTTAGTTTGTGCATAAGGAATGTGAAATAGGAGCTTAGTTAATTCCAGAAACCTGTTGTCATCCAGCAGCAGAAATATCCATATTTATGAGCCACCAGAGTAAATAATTATTTTCTTTGACTGTTTAAAAATAGTTTTATCATTAGAATTCACATCCATACCTCAATCAAAAATATCTAATATTTTAAATATTTTTAATCTAAATAGAAATTTATTAAGAAGTTAGTATTTGATCCGGTTTGTATCACTTACATGCTCTGGGTTATAATTTTCTTCATTTATTACATGGCTACATTTGTAATTATGTCATGGAAACTCTTCAGCTGAGAGATAAGAATTCAGTTCCAAAACACTCCATGTCATTTCTGTCTGCACAGAAACTGCTACTAGGCTTTATAGAGTAGATTTACACAGCTGTAGGAGCTCTGCCTTAGGATTCATCTTGTTGAAGACTAACAACATTAAACACACTTTTTTTTAATCAAGCAAGAAAACAGAGACTGTTTATTTTCATCCACAACAAGTGGAATCTCATAAAGACAGTCATCTTTCATTTAAATCAGAGGGAAGTTTTCTAGGTACTCCATTTAAAACTGAATTAGGTCTCAAAATATCCTGCACACATACCAAGCAACTCCTGAAAGCATTCTCAGAGCCAGACTCATATGCTGACAGCTTTGTGACACACTTGAACAACTTCTATTTGCTAGTGCTGCCTGAAAGGACTTGAAGAGGTTTCTGAATGTTATTATGGGAGCTCAAATCTCATTATTCTCCCAGCCAAATGTAAGGTGATTTCTGAATAGAATAAAAATGAGTTGCTGTTGTAACTTGCTGATATCAAAAGCTGCATTTATTAATTCCATACCATCATCTTAGATAAGCAGGCTTCAGAACAGAAAAAAAAAAAAATTCATGCTCCTGCATTCCATGTGTATGTAGTTGTGTTTACAGGGTCATCTAAAATGTGCTACTACTAGCTCAGAAAGGGCTATTTCACTCTCATCTTTCAGTGTATTAGCCATTAACATTTTCCCTTTTTGGTCTTTGCTCAGTAAGTAGAAAATATTCCACTGCTTCTGTTCATTAAAATTTAAATGTATCATTTTCCTTACCTTCTTGAATTAGCAACAAATTTCAATGCTTCATAAAATATATTTAATTTCTAACATTCCAAACTATGAAGTAATTCTTCAGAGTTTTTTTGCTAATATTTAATTTTAAATGTTTCCTGGGATAAAGAAATACCTCTGAAATCTGATTATACGTTGATCTGAATCTGAATATGTAAAAATATGTTACATACATAGGGAGCCCGCATTAAAAAATGCTCAGTCAGTCAGAAGCACAGGTCTAGATTCTTCTTTTATTCTATGACATCAGAATCATAACTTAGTAGTACATTTTCAACCTTCTTTTCTAGAAAATGTAAAAGATAAAAGTTAGCCAAATCATTGCTTCATCCCATTTTATTTTACACGATTTTTTTAGAAATCCTACATGTCAAAAATATTTTACATATTTATATTAAAAGAATCCAAAAGCAGTAGAAAGGTTTTCCTTCCTGAACCACTGAAAGTGTTTCAATCACAGTCCTAAATTTTGCATATATGGTCCTCAAGTATTTCAGTTTGAAAATGACACCTTGGGAGATCTTTGGTTCAACCTCCTGATCAAAGAAGGGCTGATCAAGGCTGTATACAGCACGGTCTTGAAAACTGCTAAAGACAACTGTACAAACTCTTGGAGCAGACTGTGCCAATGCTTAGTTATCCTCAGCGGTGGTCTGGATTTTGGATTTTGTCTTTTTTTCCCTTTGTTTTTAGTTCAAATACTTATGTTTCATGAGAAAATAAAAAACTATGTAAAAATGAGCCATGGTAAGCAGTGTGATTCAGCTGCACCATTCTTGTGACTTGATCCATCATTTCATACTTTTTCACATAATACAATTTATTTAACTTGGTTGACATAGCACAGTTTCTCAGCAGGGGCTCATCCACAGGGGGTGTGCAGTATCAAGGATGTCTTTTTTTTGTGTGTGTGTTGATAAAATTAATATCAAAAGTCAGACCAGATATTAGTAATATGATTTTACCAGTAGATTAATATAGGGCATGTGCTACCTGCAGTTTGGTGAGTGACTGAATGTTAGTAGGAAGGCTGCAAGCAAGTTTTATATTTAATGGTTTCCAGTAATTGCAACCTACACTGATATTTTACAGTCACCAGAAATTTGTTATCATATGTCACCATTAAATCCATGGCCCCAAGACATGTATCTGTGCTACCAGCCCTTTGCTATGTGAAACATGACAGACATAAGCCTTTTAAAATCCTGCTGTTTGGCAGTGCTTTTCTGTAGGAAAATGTGTAACATCAATATATATGGATAAGAAACCTTACTGGCAACCGTCAATATTTTAAAAATCTTCCAGTGAGGGAACTGATGTTGGCCTGTCTTGTATCATCATCATCAATGTTATTCTGGATAACATTTGATGTTTCTGCTCATGAAATATTTGCCCAGTTGATCCACATGTCAGTGTCTTCCATCCTCTTTTAGAAAGTGATATAGCTATCATATAGAAAAGTTTAGACTAATTTATCACATAGCAAACAGCAGCTGCTATACATCAAGTGGAGAATATTTTGCAGATATTATCGTAAGATTCAATATTCATATGTATTTACAGCAAGGCATGAAAATGATCTGCATATTTTTATAGATTTTGTTACCTCAGCCTCCCCTAAATTCTGTCTGTCTTCTGGACACTCATTGCCAAAATTATAATGAATTGTTGCAAAAGATGTTAGTCAGCTGACTAAAAGAGACTGTGAGTCATATAACAAAATTTATTTATGAGATCTTCCCTTTTGGACTCCAGAAAAAAGCTGTTGCTTCCCAAGCATATTTCAAAGGACATTGAGGTGATGGACTTTGTACAGAGAAGGGCAACAAAGCTGGTTAAGATCTAGAAATCTAAATCTAGAAAAACATGTGTAGAAAACATGTCCTGTAAGAAGTGGCTGAGGCAACTGGGGTTGTTTAGTCTGGAGAAAAAGAGGCTTCTGAGGGATTTCATTGATCTCTACCTGAAAGGAGGTTATTGGTATCTTCTGCCATGTATCAAGTGAAAGGACAGGAGGAAATGGCCTCAAATTGTGTCAAGGGAGGCTCCAATTAGATATTAGAACTTTTATTTTCTCTTTGGAAGAGTGATCAGGCACTGGGGCAGGTGTCCAGGGAGGTGCTGGGATGATGTCTCTGGAAGCATTCTAGAGGTATCTGGATGTGGCACTGGGGGCAAGGTTTGGGGGTGATTATGGTAGTGCTAAGTTGAAGAGTGGACTGGATGATTTTCAATAGCTCTTCCAACTATGATGATTTTGTGATTATAACACACTCATGGCCAATGAACTGGCAGTACAGCACCTGTATGTTTGTCTCTCCTACTGAAAGAAAGCACCTTCCTCTTTGCTGAGTACACTGGAGAGGCTCATACAGATGACTGCAGAATTTGGACCCTACACAAATATTTTCCTTTGCTTTGGCTCATGACTGTAGTAAATTAAACCAAATTCTGTTAGCTTGGCAGTTTCACACACCAGTAATTTACAGCCACCTCTAGGGAGCATCATGCACAGCCAACAATTCCAAGCCCAGGGCTTGGGTAACTGAAAACACACTGTACATAGGAGATAAATATATGTATGACTGCACTGGGCTGGTATGTGGTCAGGAGCAGGTGCTGCTCTTGAATAGATTTAAAGAGTCTGTTGGCCACAATACACAGAGTGGTCTAAAAAAGGGTAGCAAGGAATGAAAAATGCAATCGATTCTTCTGCAGTGCCTATCAGCTGCAAAGAGCTCATAGTTCTTGAAATGTTTATTTAGGGAGAGGGAGGAGGGTGGTGATGATATTTTAGAGCCTTGGAAGACTTAATTAGGAATGTGCATCTGAGGAATATGTACTTCTTTAGCTTGAGTCTTAAAATTATTTGGATTCCAGTGTTTATATGAGATTTTCTGTTGTCAGCTATTCTATGTTAAATTTGAGCCTATGTGGCATCAGAGGTTCATTTTATAATTCCCTCCTAGAAAATTTAGAACATTAGTTAACTAACATTCTGTTAATTCCAGAGAACTGCAAGGCTGTTTTTCTTTGTATTTTGTTTTTTGAGACATCAAATGCAATCCCTAAATAAAGAAGAAGAAAAAAAACCTGTGTGCTTGTTTGTTTTTGTAGAAGTCTCAGGTACTAAACTGCAGTGTTACAAGTGTTTAAAGGGCTGAAAACCTGAGTGGAAAATTTTCAGTGTTGTGTTGTTTATTGTATTTATCTGTGATACATATTTCTAGATTCATTGAAATATCCAGCTAAGGCCCTAACCTCGTGGAAATCCTGGTAAAATATGAGAGGGCAACCGAGTGGTTGTGTCAGAGCTGGGGCACCCCAAGTCCCATAAAGAGGATGGAACTCTGGCCTCCTTAAGGCTCAGAAGTGAGAAGAAAGGGTGAACTGAGCTCCTGTTCCTCACAAATGGCAAAAAGATCCTTCTGTGGAAAGGCATCTGCTGCTGGCTCACACCTCTTGCTAAATTCAACAATGGTCTAGCTCCATAGCTGGGAAGGGCCCTCAGCATGTTCTTTCCTATCACAGGCACCAAAACTACTTATCACTGTTCTTGATAATATGTAATTCAGGAAATAAGAACATAAAAGATAAAAGCTTCATTCAAGTAGCCAGAAAAAAAAAAAAAAAGTTGGAATACTGGTGTGGACATAAAGAGGGGATTGTACTCTGTGTGAGTTGATGTAAAGAAAGAAATCCTTAACACCTGCTGCCATAGACAGAAAGATAACAAGGGTCATTCCTTTCTGGGAATCTCAAATCTGACCATTCACCTATAAAACACACCTAGCAGGCCACAAGCAGGAGGGAAGGTGTCCTGCCCCTTCCCAAACATGCAGGAGTCTCACAGGCCAATAGTAATTTTATCCCAAATTATAGAGTCTTGAGGTGATCATCCAGCAGAATGGCTCAGTGCCAGCTATTTTAACAGATAAACAGGCAAGCTGAGTTTGTAACTGGAAGAATTTATTTCTCAGGGGCTCAGTAATGGCCTCCTGTAAATGTGACTCTTGATCTAGACTTGTGTCAAATTTAAGAGCAGTCAAGCAACCTGGGGAGTTAGAATCAGCCATTACACAGTTGCAGGTAGTGCCCCAACAACAGAAATTAGTGTGGTTTGATTAGATTTGCCTAATAGCTGACCTAGAAAGAAGAAATTGAGTGTTCCTGAAGAAATTGGATCATCTTTTAAATGTAAAACATTTTTTTTTCTCCTGTGCATAATTATAGGGTTTTCCTAACCTTTACAGCGTGTTGAAGAGAAGAGAAAAGCGTTTGTTATTTTCAGGATCTTGTCTGTTCAAGTGCTACTCTCTTTATGAGAAAAAACAAAAGAAAGAAGGAAGAAAACAGGTGGATTAGAATGACATTGCAAAAATTATATATTTTTTTACATTTTTAAAAAGATTCATAAAAATATTTTGCAATCTTAGAGAATGATAATTCTTAGAAAAATCACAATATTTTCAATTTTACAGTAGAAATTCTTTTCTTTTGCTTTCACATCAATAATTCATAACTAGTTTTTTTGAACTTTAAAATTAAAACAAAGACTTGATTGAGATATTATTTTCTATTTCGCATCATCTCATACATTATTCTGACTCTTACTAGGATTCTTTCAGTTTGAAAAAAAAATTGAGGAAATATCTAACTTGAGTCACTTTGACAGGATGGAAGTGGTGATTCATTAGGACCTTTACCTGTCTGTTTTGAAAACTAAAATTGAGGAAGTTTGTGTCTAAAGAGATGCAAATTATGAATCTAATATTAATTAGCCTCCCTTTTTTTTTGGAACTTGTCTTCCTACAACCAAAACTCAGTCAGAAACATCAGAGATGCTTAACATAGTTCCCCACATGCTCTGTGTGATATTTGTTAATATCGTTGAGTGTGATCTAGAACAGATTATTCAGTGAGGTTCTGTGTGGTGGTGTTTGCAGAAGTCCCAGGACGAGGGAAGAGACGAGAATCTTGACTCTATGTTTCGGAAGGCTGATTTATTATTTTATGATATATATTAAAAGAAAACGATATATTGAAACTATATTAAAAGAATAGAAGAAAAGAATTTCATCAGAAGGCTAGCAAGGAATGGAAAGGAATGATAATAAAATCTTCTGACTGCTCACAGCCTCAACACAGGTGGCTGTCATTGGTCATCAAGTAAAAACAATGTCACATGCTAGATAAGCAATTCTCCAAATCACATTCCAAAGCAGAAAAACATGGAGAAGCTTAAGCTTCTCAGCTTCCTAGGAGAAAAGATCCTGGCAAAAGAATTTTTCATAACATATGTCTGTGACAGCTCTGGAGTCTCCATCATTGGGGATATTCAAACTCTGTCTGGACATGGCCCTGAACAACCAGCTCTAGGTGAAACTGCTTGAAGTGGTGAAGCTGGACCAGGTGATGACCAGAGGTGCCTTCCAACCTCAAGTCTTCTGTGATTATGAAAATATAGATTGGAATCAAAGGAAATAAAAGAATAATCCTTGTCCCATTCAGATCCACCTTCTCCTCACCCTCACATTTCTATCTATGCAAGTAGTTGGTCAAATAAGACAAAATAAAAAATGGACATTCAAAATCAAGTCTGTTTTGGGAAAGGCGAAATAATTCACCATCCTCTAATTTAGGAGAAAGTCTGTGCTTACTGCTCTCCTCCTGTGATTAGCCCTTGTACATCACTGTGACTCCACTGCAGGGAGTGAAATTAAAAGGGAGAAAAACTGATACAACGCACTGATAAATAAGCCCTGTGTGTTTATAAGAGGAAATTTATTTGGAGCTGTTGCCTTTCGTAATAGATCATTAATCGGAAAAAATATCACGCTGGAAACGCTGCAGAGAGATCCTCTGGCTTTAACTATGTTGGATTTTCTCTGTAACTAATAGATTTGAGCTCTATCATCTTCTTTGTCTTCATTTGCCATTTATTACTTTTTTAGTTGCATTTGCCAGTTCTGCCGTACTGTTTGTTAGGGAACTCTTATCCTTAGTGTAGTACTCTTACGGTATCCTACAGTACCTGAAATATCTCTGAAGGATTTATTGCTTTCCATGGATCTACAGATAATTTAGTAGAATTATTTTTCTTTTGATTGTGGATATATATTATCCAGTTCTAAGTTTCATCTGTTCAGAGTAATGTTTCCTACAGTAGAGGAGTAAATGTGTCATATTATTTCACAGTTTTCTACAGTTGTAATACTCAACATTTCCATGAGATACACTAGGGGGAAGTGACATGATTTTAAATATTTTAAATGTCTGAATGCATAAATAAATGCTTATGGGTATTAGCACTTTTACAGAATGAAGGAGTCGAAAAGCTGCAAATCATATTGAAAAGTTTGAATCACTTCAAGGAAAGCTCTGATATTTAAGAATATCAGAGTACTTTCCAAAAATACTTGAGGTGGAATAACAGCTACCAGGAAACTTGAAACTTGTTTTTTTCTCTGTGTATTGGCATGTTGTCAATCCTTTTCACCTGTGTTCCCACAGCCTATAGGCTCTTAATCATTTTGTTTAACATACCTCGAGAGAAAAGCAGGCTTTTATTCTTATTAATTCCTTCTTGAAAATATGTATATTGCTCACTGAATAATTTCCATTTTAGTAAAAGAGTATGTTCAGATATACAATAAAAGCATCAATTTAATTAATTTTTAATTTTCTGAAAATTAATTATCCTTCATTTTCTGGAACTTCTGTCTCCATGAATAAATGAGCAAATTATATTTCATGTAAGCTATTACAGGACACTTTATTTTGGCTGATCCAACCATCCAGCACAGTCTTTTCGCAGAGAGAGAACATTTCTTTTAGAGCTGAAGATACAACATATGTCAACTCTACAAGCCTTAGAAAGGGTTATCAGGTACTAAATCCAAGGGGTCTCTGATCCCTTGAAAGTTTGCAACCTGAGTGAGTGGCAAATAGGGTCTAACAAGTTAAATACAGAGTGATGGAAATTGATACCCGTACCGCAGCTTTATAGTACATCCCTCAGGAGAAAAAGACACTATCTATTTTGATATGTTACATTAATTTTGATAGGAATCACCAAAACAATGTAACACTGAGATTTACTAATCTTTAAACTTAATTTAGGGGTTTTTCCTCAAAAAATGGGGGATTATACAACAAGAAAAATAATATTCTTGATATTACAGCTTATTGAATTTTATTAGAATGTAAGCTGAAGTATTTAAGAGTGTTCAAAGTGTTTTTTCTTTCCTCATATCAAAATTAATGGTGAAGCAGCAGATTTTTCCATTGTGGCAACAGGCACACAGCAGTTACCTCTAAGGATAAGTGATGCATGTCCCTTTCAGTAATCAGTGTCAGACCTGGCTGAACCAAGATAATGATGTGCAAAGAGTTACTGAGCATCTCCCCTGAGGGGGTGCATTCTCACACCAAGCTTTTAAAGAAGATGATGATGCTGATCTGCTGCTGTCACAGAGTGGTAAGAAAGTTAAGGTTTTTTTCACTGTTAAGTTTTAATCATTAAGGTTCTAAATATTTGGCTTTCTGCTTCCAGTAGAGGCGAAATAAGGCAGCAGAATCTGTCCTCTCTTTGCACCAGTAGTGTGAGGCAAACTTTGGGGTCTAGTGGCTTCTGAAATCTGGGCTTCTGGGTTTTTGTGAGGGTGGGAAAACTTTCTGGAAGGCGGAACTAGCTGCACACTGCTCCTGGACCATAGAGCAAATATATACAGATATGTACAAATATTTTGTGTAGAAAATAGTCAGGCAATATATCCCCAAAGATCACTACTTGGAAAATCAGGCTGCAGATTTCCTTATATAGCTGAAATAAATTTATTAAAAAAAAAAAAAAAAAGCAACAAAACCAACAAACCAACAAAAACAAAACCAAAACCAACAAAACCAAAGACAAAACCAAAAAAACAGGTATCAGAAGTAAGAGAACAAGTCATTATCTTTTTAACTGAAGTGTTAGAAAGGACTCAAGAACCTTACTTTGCCTTTTGCTTCTATATATGTGTATGGTTTGTTCTTATAGAGGAAGACTAAATGCTTTGAACAACCACAGAAGAGAGACTGAAGATGAATCAGCTAAGTCAAGCCATATCTGCAGGAGTGACTGCAGTGGAGAGCAGTCAGATAAACATTGTTTTGCCTAATACAAGGCATGGGCAACACTGAGATGTCAGGTCTCTGAAACTCAGATCTACCAAATAAATTTTCAATTACAGGAAATTTGAGGAAAAAACCAAAGTTATTTCTCCTCTCTTATGTTATCCTGGAACAATTTTCACATGACACTTGGTAAATAATTTAGTTCAATACAGTTTTTCCAGGATTTTCTATTTAGGAAATAACTCAAAATTTCTCTAGAGGAGGAAGTTGCATCCATTTTTTATTTACTGGATAATGCTTTAATGGGCATGGGAGATAGGTTTCATTTTCTCATTTACCTGAAAGTGTCTGAGCTTACTTTTTTAATCTGACATTTTTGGCCAACACAGGACTCAGAGCCCCATCTGTAACAGCTGTAAAATTGCAGACAATTTCAGCAGATCAATTTGATCCTGCCCTATATAATTTGCCTAATGAAGTGATAATCTAGACTAATCAATAATTGCAAACAGATATAATTACAATAGTGTAAGTGTTCAGTGTGGAAAAAAACACAAAAAGAGGAACATGACATATAAAATATTTTCTGAACACCTAAATTTCATATAGAATTCTGCAGGAGTTAGAGACAACTGCCTTTGATAATCAGATCACAGAAATGAAGGCAGAAGACATCTAAATTGCAGGGTGCAGCTGTGTACTTCATTTATTATCTATTCTAGATCTGAGGGGGAGGTGAGAATCCCCAAAATACCAAAGACTGTAATCACCATGATCATTATTAATCTTTTCTCACCAGCTGCACACAAACAGACAAACACAAAGCTTTGCTTTTGGCACCTGGTTAAACCCTCATGCATGCCATGTTGTTTCAGGAATTGGAGAGAAGGCTTATAAGCAAATAGAATAATTTCAGTTCTTCTAAATATGGAGCATTTTGATTTACCTTAAAATGAAAACCAGACTTAATAGTTAGGGGGTTATTTTTATACAGTGGAAAATTTACTGGATGTTCTTTCATATTGAAGGTATGATATAAATTGAACATTAATTCTGGGTTTTTTATATTTTAAAATATACCTGCTTCAAGTTCAAAGTAAAAATCTTAGTGAAATATTGTTAACTGCAGGGAAATTATTTTTATATTTTTAGAAAATTTTAAGATTGCTCCAAAGAGGAAAGTTATGAGGTCTGTGCAGAACAGCTACAAGATGGGAAGAGGTTAGTGTGCATTTGCTACCAAGTAAAAAGCAAATTCAATTTGTAAAACTACTTAAATATAAGTAACTCCAAATTTTATTAGGATATATCCAAACTGAAAAGAAAGCTTCTACTAATGTATAGAAATTCATACTTTTCTGTGTAGGTAATTAGAAGGATGAAAACCCCCAAAAATCCTGCATAGGAAAAATGAGATTGAGAAAGAAAGTTTATCTGCCCTTAGCTTCTTGACACAGGTCTGCAAAATCTGTGTTCATCTGGTAAAATGTACAAATTAAAAGCAGCTCGTAATTAGCACATGAAAGAAAATTGAAATCTTCTCTTTTTGTCTCCCTTAAATGAAATAAACCAGCAAGCACTTATGGAAGAACCTTAGTTATTGTTTTTCATTTAGAATTTTTATTGATCTGTGGAAAGAGGAGGCAATGATTTTTCTCTCTCTAGGACAGTAGGTCCTTCCTTCCAAGGGCACCAAACACAGATGCTGAACTTAGCCATCTGAACCAGTGAGTTTATTTAGTGAAAAGGAAGTCTGATGCAAAATTATCTCTGGAGTACAACAATGAATACTGTGAGCAGGACAGTCTATAGCAACAGACAAAAGTGGAGCAGCTGCTGAGATTTTGTTCAGCAGCCACGGATATTAGGTAGTTTTGTAGGGATTTATGAACTTATAGTGACAAAAATTATTCTATTGATTTAAACTACTCAAACACCTCATTGTAATACCTGTGAAAATCAGTAAGATCCTGACCTAGGCAGCTGAAATTTTTGGCTGTTCAGGGATCTCTGATTTATCTTTGTTTCTTGGAAGGGTTGAGGGGTTTACCTGTAAAATGGGGGTCATAGAAGAGGAAATTCCATTTTCCAATATTATGCTGCCTACGCGAATGAAACATAGGTGCCTGAGCTAGAACTCCATCAATACAAAAAAATAAATGAAATGGATTTGGAGCCTGAGCATCTTTGATAACACATTCAATGACTTTGGGATGCAGAAGCACAGGCTGGGAAATGCAGTATTTAAGTGTCCTCTGCAAGCTTTACCAGGTCCATAGCTGAGCCAGCACTCCTGTGATTATGTGACTGTTCAGTAATGTGTCAGGACTGGGGAGAAGGCACTCAGGTGATGATGAGTAGGTTTGGTGTAGGAGAATAAGGTGGGGAGTTGATTCATGGAACTATGGTATTGATCTAGTTAGCATTGTTTAATCATTCTAACATATTCTTATAATTATTACCTTTCTGTGATAGAAGTGCTGGCTGCTCCAGAGAGCTTGGATTTGGTTCATTCTGCTGTGGTTACTTCTCACCTTTGGATGACTTTCACTGGCCCCTTGCTCTTCTCCAGCTCTTTTATTTCTATTTTTGAACCTCCACTGTGTTGCTGTGGTTAGCTTTTTGTTCTCTCTGAGCACTAGCAATCCTGCCTGTGTTATCTTGATATCCTCTAAATTTATGACAAATTTCATCACCTTAGAAAGCCAAAAAATTTTCATATTACACAGAGAGTGGAAGAAACAGTCTGCTTCTCTACTGACCATAACACAGTTTGATTTGAGGGCAGGATAATAGTGCCATCATTGCTATAATTTATTTGCATCAGTTTGGAAAACATAGATTCTAACAAAATTCATGGTGTGACTCTCTTCCAAGGAATAGCCAAGACACTGACAGTAAATGAGGGTAAAATCCTTCATGAGAAGTGATCAGATATTTTCTCCAAGGCATTTTTGGGGGTAAATGCTGCCAGTTTTTAGCCACTATTTGGTATGTTTCCAAGAATATGCTCCTTCCTATTACTAGGATTTTAACTCATAATGGAATATCCTGGCCAAAATGAGAGAGAGCATCCCACAGCTCAAAGCTCAGAATAACCAAGAGCTTAGTAGTGGTGGCCTTCCAAAAGACAAGTGACCTAAATTCTTGCTGGATACTGACTTGAAAAGAAACCTCACCACCCAAATCAGTGTCCTGCAAGATGTCCAGGTGTGTCTACATAAGGAAGAGAAAGGATGATACCCACCTTTTCCCAATCTAATGGGAGTTCAGAGGGACACTCAGTGCATCTTCAGTGCAGTGTCCCAGCTCCTTCCTGCTTACTACCACACTCGTTGCCAAAGACACTTGGCAACTTCCTTGACAAAAAATGTATCTTTCTATAACTGAAAATTTATGGCTCTATTTGCAATGAAACACCTGGAATTTAGTGGTAGACGATTTTGTATATTCTTGGAAACCCAACTACCTGTATGGTGAGAGACACTGAAGGAATTTGCCCCCAGAAAATGATTTTGCAGTGCCTAGATGTGTGGTATGAGAGCTTATGTGCAAGAATATTTAGAGTCAGTTTTATGACTTAAAACATGTAAGGGGAAAATATTTTAATATGTTATATAAAAGAAATGAAAATATTTATGAAACATATTCTTCTATCATTAAACCTATATGTACTGCTCTTTTCTATCTTAAGGCTGAACAAGCATAATTTTAAAAAACTTATTCTCTTGTAACTTCTTGGACTGTGTGACATCCCACAGTGAAACAATATTAGAAAATTTTCTCTCCCTAAATTTCTTGAAAAATGTTTCTATTTTGTACCCTAATTAGCAAATTCCTTGCTTAAGACCTTAGCATGCTTTCCCCATTTAAAAGAATTAGAAGGTTTATTTTGAAATGGACTTTACAGAGAGTCTACTATGAAGTCTAAACACACCAGAAAACTGATTTGAGGATCGGTTGCCAAGAATCCTCAAGACCCGCTTTGTTATTATTAGGGGAGCAATAAAAAGACTATTTTTTTTTTGCCTTTCATTGTTCAAACTACACAGAAAAAGGGTGGCATTTAGACCATTGACCTTATAAATAAAAGAGAAAAAAAGTATCACAGAAAACATCTTTGCTAGCTGCTCTCAAAATTCATCCTCTTCTATGACTATCATGATCAAACACTTCTGTCCTACAGCCTCTCTTTTCCAGACCTTCAAGCAGTTTTTTGTTGCAAAATCTGGATCTTCATTATTTACACAAGGTGTATTTTTTGAGGTACTGCATTTTGTCTTCAGCAGGTTCATTCTTTAGCATCACAGAGATCAATGCTGGATGAAAGACAGCAGGCTACCTCTCCATGGATAACAAAATAATTCAGGGATTATACAGTACCTTGTCATCACAGCACAGCACAGGTCATTTCTACCACTTATCACCAGTAAAGGCAGGCAGCCCAGCAGCAGAATCACCAGTGTTCTCATTTGTTTGGTAGTAGGTATCACCTTTGACTTTGCAGCTGAATTTCAAACTATCATTAAAAAATCATTACAACCCCAAATGGGAAATTGTGAACCTATGCTTCATCCAGAGTAGTTTTCCTGAGCTCTCACAAAGATGAGAGCAGCAATATCAGTAATGTAAATAAATTGCTGTGCCATAGCATCGACATTTTTATTGTGGATTTCTTCAACCCAGTGCTTCTTTTAAGCCTCTCTGAAGCGCAAAGTGAACTCCTTTTTACACATTGAGAGACTGGGGAGACTGTGTAAAGCTGCACCAAAGATGCCTCTTTATGCAGATCATTATTGGTGCCATGCTATTCATTTTTTAAGGCACTTCATTTGAGATGCCTTAATGCCCTGAACCTTAATGCTTCCTTTGAGAACTCTAGCACCTGTAAAATCCACGAGCCAGTCTTTGTGTAAATGCTTTATGTCACTCTTAAATTGCATACACACTTTAAACTAAAAATAGTTAACTTAAAACAGACTAAACCTGATTTAATGGATCGCCAGTAAGATATGTTATTGACATCACAAACGTGTGTGGGACATGTATTATGTATTTTACAGGAAAGAAATAATTTTCTTTGAGTCCGAAACTTTTCACTTCCTGACCAAACACAATTCTTAGCCTCTTTTGCAGCCAACTTCTTCCAAATGGCCCAATGTCAACCAGAAAAAAAAAAAAGGTGTTTTTTTACAGAAAACCTGAGATTTCTGTGTGTGTATCAACTAGACAAAGCTATTCAATGCATTGACATGTTCCTTACTCAAAGCACACAGAGCAGCATCACCCAAAGAAACTGTTTCCTCACATTTGCTTAGCAAAGTCTAACTCCTTTCTTATGAAAGTATGTTGATAGGATCGTGGTAAGAAACCTAAAATTTATATCATATTTCAAGCCAGGAAAAGGCAGTTTGTCTGTCTGTCAGTCTGCTTGCTTGAAGAGGGAAAGTTCTGCAGAGCCTTTTTAGAAATTAAAGATTTTAGTTTTCCCAGAAAAATAAAATATCCAATTACACACCACGACTAAAAGTTTCTTTGGGGAAGATCTATCTGCATAGAAACTACAGCTTCTTATAGCTGTGAATCCAGCCTCATGAATTTAATGTTCAAATTCAATATCAAAGGTCACGTAAGGATTCTGGCAGGCAAGTGCCTACTCATTTAATTCTTTCAGCTCCCTGGAGACAAAATCATTACCAGGACATAAAATAGGCCAGACTCTGGTGCTTACCAGCATTATCTACAACATCTGATCATACATATGTGATGGAAGGAGGCCATGCCTCCATAGGACTGATCCCTATGGATGACAAACAAATTTATGGCTCTTGCTGACATGTAGGATCACTCCTCCCATGGCTAACATAATCCTGCAGTGTGGCAAAGCAGCTCCTTATGAAGGGCAAACTTTCTATTCCTTCCTCAAGGAGGGACTCCTCATTATGCACTGTTCTTCAAAGAGACTGTAAGGAATGTATCTCCCATTCCTCTCTGCAGAATGATCCTCTGGTGTGTGTTCCCACTCATCTCATGGAATAAGAACATTCAGCAGAATGGGGTGATGAGGGTAGCAAAGGACTTCACGAGGCTCTTCTAGAGGGATCCTGGAATATTTGTTTACATACATTGTCCTGAAAATGACACTGCACTTTCTGGATTTGGAAAAAATGTCACTAACCTTCTTGGAAAGTTCTGTATTTTTATTAATTCTCTGTGTAGGAGTTGATTAAATTCTTGTGTGTTTTCAGCTATAACTATTTCCTCTTACTTTTGACTTCTAAAGTGTCTGCAAAACTTTCTGTCTCCTTAGTCAGAAACAGCACAGGAAAATACTCAGAGAGAGAAGAGGATTAGAAGCAGAAACAAAGTAGATATTGCTTTATTCCATTGAAGGTGGTAATAGATTAAACACAGGAGAAACAAGTTTTGTAATCTGGAAGTTTGAAAAAAGTTCTATGAAAAGCAAGTTACTATTTTCAGGAGAAAAACAAGTGTTTTCTTGCTTGCTATTTTCTGCTTATGCAAAATGCCGAGAGACATTTAAAAAGAGAGAATTTATTTACAATTCTGATGGAGGAGTAGGTGTTGAAAACATTGTGTGTGATTGCAAGCATGATGTGGTCTAGGCTGCTGGAGACTGTCTGGTATACTGTGCAAGGAAACTGCAGAGCACTGCTCACCAAGCTCTGCAGGGCTCAGCTCTGCTCCTGCCTGGCCCTGATCAACCTCTGTGATGTGCTCTGGGCTCTGTCTTCTGCCTCAGGAGAGCTCAGCTGTCCTGCTTGAAGAATACAATTAATATTTCTATCCTTTTTTGCAGGGGGGAAGGAGAAAAGGATGGGAATAGATAAGTATTTATTTCCATCTTATTGAGAAAAAAAGGAGGAAGGGTTTTGCTGTGGGTAAAATGTGTCTACAATGCAGCAGGTTTACTGAAGGACCTATAGTGAGAGCAGATGCTTCTAATGCAATTGAAAAAAAGACATAAACTCTCTCCTGTTATGGTACTTGTGTCACTCATGGCACTGCAGCAATAGCACAAACCCCAGGAACTGCATGGAGCATCCAGTCCCAGCCTCTGCCAGATAAAATGTGCTCCTTTATCTGAGGGCAGGATTTTGACTGCCTGTCATGTGCATGTAATCTATGATAAAGGTGCTAGATACTTAAGACTAAGTGTTTTAGGGACAGTGAATGACCAGAGCTCCTAATCTGATGAAAAATTCACAAGCAAGAGACTATTTTAAATGTTTGTAATATTTTCATTTGACCTTTGTCTGTGCTGTATTTCATGGTTGTTTCAAAGAGCTGAGAATTATACTTTTATAAAGAAGACATAAAAAGGAGATTTTATTTTTCCTGCTTGTCACTATTCCAACTGCATTGGAACCCAAGAATATTCTGCATTTTTTCAAACAAATAAAGATAATTTGCATCAAAATAATCAATGTAAATTTACACATACATTTCAATATATATGTAAATAATTTTGAAAACTTGCTCCTGTTTTGTGGGTATTTACTGTAGGATCGATAAGTATTTGCAAATGAGGTGTCATGACAGGAGCTGTGCAATTCAATGAAGCATTAAAAAAAAAAGATTAATTGCCCATTTTACTTCTTAAACTCCTTTCTCTTCTCTGCCCCCTTGCTCAGTTGAGTGCTTGCTATTATTCACTGAAAGCTCTGGGAAAAAAAAAAATCTACTTAATTTAAATAGAGAGCTCAGGTATTTTTACTGATATCTATAATCCCTGAAAGCAATACTGCTTCTGGAGTCACCTGAAAGGATGCATGATATTACTATAAAACATATGTTTATTAGGAGCTTCCCATCAGCTTTCACCTCAAGTAATCATGAGAATAAAATATTATATTAGACCTATTCTCTTGAAAATATATACACTCAAAATGGTGGGCTCAAGGAACTCACATAAATAATTTTTAATGTTACTTCAGTGGCCAAATCCAAGCACAGCTACAAAATTAGCCACCTTAGAGAGAATGTTTCAGATTTGATTTACAATTCATCTCAAATCCCAGAAAAGCCATCTACATCTGGTTTTACCAGTGCTCGTCTTCCTCCAATGCTCTAGTACTCTTGACACAAACATTAGATAAAGATATTAGCAAAAAGTTCAGATTTATCATATAGGCATTTATCTCAGGGATATTATTATTTTTAAATGTCTAATTTGCATAGAGTTTTTGTGATTACTAAGGTAAATCCTTTTTAGTTCATTTCTGTTTTATTTTCAACAATAATATTAAGTGGATTAAACTGTAACTCTACAGATGTCACTGGAGTGACATTAGGGACATATTAAACTGTCTCATCAAGCATCAGGGAAATATGCTTGGAAAATGCTTGGAATTCCATGTCTTTTGATGCCATCTAAACATAAAATATAAATTCCTGCAAAAATGTTCCAGTCTGGCAGGGTTCAGAATTTCATTTCAGTTGATAATATGGAACCAAAAGCCTTAAAAGATGGCAACAAAGGCATAAATATTCTATAAAATAAAAAATGAATTGTTAATTGTTTGGAAACAGTCTCGTAAGTTACTATAATTTTGAGGAATTTTTATTCCTTTGATCCCATCCCAAAGCATTGTATTTAAATTTTTAAAGAAGCTTAAAAAGACAATAAGCATAAAATTAAACATGTGAGACTGTTTTTGAATATCAGGAAATATTTTTGCATTGTTTGGGTGACAGAGCACTGACACAAGTTGCCCATGGTTGTTGTCTCCATCCTTGAGGATATTAAAAAGTTGTCTGGAAAGGAACTGGAGCAACTGGCTCTAGGAGACTCTTCTTGAGCAGGGAAATGATCCCCAGAGATGCAAGCCCATCTCAATCATTCCATGATCCTGTGACTGGGGCCAAAGATGATCCTAAAGGAAGGACTTCTTGCACAAGTCTCTATTGTCTTAATGTTTCCTTTCCAAGAAAAGCGAAAAGGGCCTTGCCACGTAGCTATAGTTTAACATTAGATTACAGGGTCAAGGCTAATTGGAAAGAAATTATCAATTATTCCTTGAATTTGCATTTTTTTCTTTTTCTGAGAACCATTAGAATCATAGCTCCCTTAACATTCAGTATTAACTGATTGTTCTGCCTTTGATTTTGTACAGCAAATTTATACTGAGCCACATTATTTAGACACTTTCATTAACCATTGAGACTTCCATTGTTTCAAAACTGGCAATAAAAAAGCATGTTCCTTGAAATCAGCTTTGTAACCTGACAGCACTGGAAATAAACCCTAGAGTCTTTTACTTTAAAATACTGTCTCAAAACCAGCTTATACATCTGTGTATTTCCTGTTCAACAGTTTTTGTCATAAGACCCAGCAAAAAAAGATTATTTAGTTGTCTCATAATCTCACACTTTTCTCTGATGGATGCTGCATATGAACTGCAAATATTTAAGAAAACAAAGACAATTTTCCCCAAAAAGTGATAAATTTTTATATTTTCAAAATGTAAATTTATCCCGAAACTCTTTACTCATGATCAATTTTTTCTCTACTTTTTTTCCCAACTCTTCTCTGCTTGCTGAGGCTGCACAGTCTCAGGTTCTGCTCTGCCTTTGATGAATTGGAGTCCTGAAGGTGTCTCTGGTGATGAGAAAAGGAAAGCTCTATTTCAGTATCTTTTTCATTGAAGATATTTCAACAGCAAATGCAATTGTATACAAATAGAATTAGCAGAATAGGAAATTTTCGTAACATACAAAAATCTTCTGAAAAATTAACTTCTCTGCAATTGTTCTAGCAAAACAATTTTAACTGGATAGGAACTTGCTGAACACATTATTTTTCATGTGGAGAAAAAGTCAGTTGTTGAACCACACTGTTACCAGTGCCTTCACCTCTGTCTTGTAAAAATTTAGGAGAGGGAGTCCCTGTTTTTTTCTTGGTTAACTGCAAACGCAGCCAGACGAGGGACAGCTGAGTCTTCCCCTTTTTACTTGCAAAGATTTTGCAACAATTTACCAGCCTTTGAAAAAAGATTATCTTGATTGGGCAAACATCAGAGGACTTGCAAATTGCTTTTCCTTACTTGGTGTATTTTCTGTCTGTCCAAGAGCACAGGAAAACTTCACAGATAATATTGCAGGGTAACCACCTTGGCACTCCAAGTCTGCTCTCATTAGAACTCTCAGGATCACAAAAAATAAAATAGGGTGGTGTTGACACGATAAATCTGGGCACATGTGCAGTCCCAGATGCACAAATAGCATGAGTTCCACTATAAGCCTGGGCACATTCATTAAGATTTCAGATTTGTAAACACTGCAATTTATTGATTAGTGTGACAGGCTTAGGTTCAGAAATTGCCATTGATAAATACACTGATATCAGAAACCATAAGCAATAATACTACTGCAGAATAAAGCTTATCCAAAAGGCATTCTTGTACAAGAGGAGATGGGTACATCCTTCTGACCTTCAGTATACAGAAGTAGACTCCTCAACCTTCTTTTTCCCTTGATTTACATTTATATTGTTTTCTTTGAGAGAGAAGAGAAAATTTCATCATTAAGTGGAGTTTAAGTGACTTTAATAATTACATGCAAAGGATGTGCACATTTTTACTTCATTAACATATCCAGGGCATAAAAATTCAAATGTATTTTTGAGTTGATGAAACATGGTTCAGCTTTTGGTTGCTGTTTAGGTCATTCCTTTGGCTTAATTCCCATTACCTGCACTGATTGAAACAGAACATGACCACAACCCCTCAGTGCCACTCCATCCTTTGTTTCCTGCCTCTCCCAAGGCAGTACACCAAGTTCTCTCAAAGTCCCTGCTCCTAAGGTTTGCAGACAGTTTGTTTCTGGTGAACTATTGCCAGCATGGCACTTCTCCTTGCTGAGTTTTGTCTTTCAGTATTTTTCCACAATTTCTCTCACTGAAATGTTCCTATTATCATTTGGTTTTCCTCCAGGAATCTAAAAGTTCTTTCAGTCAGATGAGAGAGGAAAACAGAATACATGATAGCATTGCCATCATAGCTCTTGCTTTTCTATTAAGAAAAACCAATAAAAGCTCTATTTGTATCCTGGTTTTTGCTTTATTCCTGTCACCTCTTATCATTCTATAGTCACAGTTCACTTCCACTTCAGTGGAGTCTGAATTAAGAAAATGCTTGCAACTCAAAGATTGAAATTTTGGCAGTTGTCCTTCAGAGCAAGAGGATTGGTCTTGTGCAAGGCCAGGTGCTGAGTTCCATGGCCCTTGTGAGACCCTGCCAACTCAGCATATTCTGTGATTCTGTGATTAAGGACAAAGACAGCTGCAGTTTCCTGAAGTGCAAAATAAAGCATGCATATCATACAGCTGGAATACAGGTCACTATATAACGCTATGATATGCTAGAAAACAGATACTTAAATGGAGACTTGATTAAGTATTTGGTTTCAGTTTGACTGTGTGAGCAACAGCAGGTACACTTTCTCTAGGTTTCCAGTCCAGAGAGGCTCAGGGGAAAAAAGCTGATGCACTTGTTTGGTGTAGTCTTATGTTTACAAGTTGTAAACATAAGGTCTGTAAACATATGTTTACATATGTTTACAAGGTAAGCACACCCAAGTGTTGGGATACACTGCCGAAATCCAGTGTTTAAATCCCATCTTTGTAAAATGAATCTGATTGTCAGCTTCCTGAATCTGTGCTTTGGCACAGATTCTTTTGAAATTTATATTAACCTTTCAGATCAGGAGTTGTCTGTGCTTAGTTAAATATCAGTGTAATCAAACAAGGTCTAAGGTGTTTCGTAGGCATTTAAAGCCTTTTATAGATTTTCCTTTCCAAATAATTTTTGCTTTTAGGTACATTAAATTTTGGGCACATGAAATTCTTAGATTTACTGTTTTTTTTCCTGCTTTACTTGTTGCCAAATCACAGCTGATCAGTTTAAAAAAAATGAAAATATGCTGTAAAGTTTTAAGTTATTTATCAAATGTTAGCAGGCATGAAATGAAAAGCAGTTTTTATCACATCTGCCTGTGATTTTGCCAAAATACAATGAGAATTAACACTTTACTGGCTGCTTAAAAAAAACAAAAACAAAAAAACAAAACCCAACAACCCCAGAAAAATAAGTACTGTAGAAACAGCACTGGTGGCATTCATCTAAACATCAATGTAATGCAATATAATGCAGTGTAAACTTCAGATACTGCTCTCACCCTCTTTGGTGACTGTGAAAACATTTGCTAATTGCCTGTACTCCCACATCCTCCTTCCTTCTGCTGAGACTCTCCATCAGTAGCTGCATAATCATCAGTCTTTGAAGTCAGTAGCAGTCTGCTAACAGAGCAATTAGTTGAAGCAACAAGAGCCAAAGGTGGTAGATGTGTTCCTTTTTTTTTTTTGTGACATATAAACAACATTTACACGGACTTGAAAAGATTAATAATATACACATGGATTTGCTACATGCTTTTATTTTTTCTGTTTGAACAAGGTGAATGAATGCCAGCTATTATTATTTGAAAAGAGGTTTGTCAGGCCACCGAAGCTGGTGTGTCAGATCCCAGGATCCTGATCTACAACACATGTCAGGTGGCATCAAGAATCCATGTCTGAACAGCTGAAGTGACATTCATCTGACTGAATGTAGGCATTTTGTATTGGAACCATCCATATGGACTTCCATTCTTGTCAATGGGAAGAAATTAATTGCTTCTTTAAAGTGCTTAATTTAAAGTACTTGCATAATGGTGCATGGCCATTCACAGATAGTTTTATGATAGTAACAAAAATGGGCATAGTCATTGTATTAGCTGGAACTCAAACCAAAATGATCTTTCCTGGGCATCTGGATATAGGAACAATATCGAGTATTTCTGGGTATTAGCAAAAACCCTGGTTAAAAGATAATTTCTCAGAATTTTTACTCTTACCTGTTGCATTTCAAAATCAAAGGAACACTTCAACATTTTGGGAAGCCTTGAATATGATTTTATTTATTTTCAAATCCATAAATTTGAAAATCATCTTTACAAAAAGTCTTGAAGCTGCAACAGTTATATGAAAGGAGTCCTTTCGAGGTTGTTGCATTGATCTGCTGAATGAGCTTATCAAGGCACCTTTACAGATACTTCCACAGTATATGCTTCTCTTTCTTATATGTTTAGTGAAGAATAGGGGGATAAATAATAGCATTCAATAAAAAAAACACTTGTTTGTATTAAGAATTATCCATTTGAAACGAATGACAAGAACAGAACATGACCAAAATGACATAATTATGCCCTGATAATCCAGTCGTGTTTTATTAATATAAAATTATTTAAAAGAAAGAGAAATGTAAAATCATGTTTCCATCTCCCTCTGCGTCTCATTTTTTATCTTGTGCAAAGTCTCACATTTTTTCAATAACTGGAGGCAGATGACAGCGAGCTGAAGAATCACCTTTGTCGCATAGTAGAGGAAAAATGAAGAAAGGAAAAAAATAGTATGCATATTGCTATTATGTGATATTCAGTGCAAACAGAACTCTAGAGTGCTGCCCAAAGACAGCACCTCTTTACTGAAATGATTTACTGAATTCACACTCTGAGCCACAGATGCATAGTTTAAGTAACAAATTTTCCTTGTAAATGTGTTCTACTGCATCCACTACAGCTTAGACAATGCAAACTGAATTTGTTCCTCTTGAGAGAAATGTTTAATTATTAAAGTGCAGCATGTTACACAAACAGGCTAGAGACATATTAGGCTGCATTTTACTGAACACAGAACATTTTCTGATGTGAATTTTATCTTAAATTTTCAATTAAAAATCTGGTCAGTGGACATATAGTATTAATAATCATGGAAAGCTATTTTATCATGTGTGGACAGGTATGTGTGGACTGTGGTGCAGTTTTAAGGTATTTCCTTTTTTTCAATAAACAATATGAAGGTATTCCCTTTCTGCTCCCCTCCCCCCAGCTAAAAGTTCTAAATATAATGAAGGTATGAAATAGCAGTACAGAGGAGTATATAATTGGAGTTGAAGTATAAATGGAACTTCTGTCCCATGGAGGAGGTGGTGTGGAATGCAACAGGCCATGGTACTAGGGCAGAAGAAGTGAGATCTGGGAAGAGTCTTGAGAGAAGGGATTCAGCTTGGTGCCTTTGTTCTAAAACTGAAAATTGCACTGATGTTCATGTCCGGGAAAATAAATTTTGTCCCAAATGTTTACTTTTTATTGCAAAGTTGGAGGTTTTGTTGTTTTTTTTTCTCAAAGTGGGGGAGTTGCTCTTTATAAGATGCACCTAAGGAATAGGTGTTGTACTTTATATGAAAGTTACCTCTGCATAATTTCAGGATTCATAAAATTTCCTCATATTATTCAAGCCTAGCAAACAGGTTGATTTAATAGAGGAGTTAAATCAAGCTTTATTCCATACATTTGTACAAGTATGATTTGTGTTCAGTCAAGCAAGAGAGTATGGCAAGGTATTTAAGGCCACCATGACTTGTAGCAATCAGTCTACATAAAACAAAACAGAAATCTGTTGCCTAATCAAAGGTACATGTGCAATCACAGGGTGAAGACACCCAAACATGGAAACAACAATCTCTCTGTTAAATTAGGCAGAGAGCTCCTCTGTCTCCAGTGTTTTCCATAAGTGTAGTAACCCTACACTGACCTTGTCTCATACCTTCTGAGACACTTGGTGTGGCTTATGCTCTTCTATTTGAGTGTGACATTTCTCTTTTTATCTGTGCATCAACAATTATGTGGAGATCTGAGAAATTTCTAGCTCAAAGTTGAACAAAAATTACTGAGGAAAGCAGGAGGAGCAAGAAAGCTACGAAAATTCTGGCAAGGACCAGTGCAGCAGCTTTCCCTTTGCCTGCCTGATGGTGGAAGGGCTGCACTGCATTGCAACACCCATCCAAACTGCAGCTGCACTCTTGCCCACCAAAGCTTTGCAAAGGGCAGAGGGGAAGACAAAACTGCCTCTGTCCAGTCAGGCTCTTAAAGATAAAATGGTTTAAGGTGTTTTCTAATGAAAGGTATATTCAATAAACAAACTTGAATACATATCTAGCTTTCTCAAAGATGTTGTTACCTCCATAGGTAGATACCTGTTTCTCAGATTAATTTCCCATATTATTAATTCAGAAGGAAGAGGAAAGGAGAAAGAAGAGAACAGGTGTGTCTGCTTTAGGATACAGCACATACCTAAAGGAAGAAATGTACTGAGTGAAACAGGTGAGGCTGAGGATCCACTACCAAGACTGTTTTGTGGCCAGAGCTGGTTACTACAAAATCTCTTGTCTGGTCTCATAACAAGAACTTTTTTTCTAATCAATGTAGTTTTTCTCTAGAATTTGATGAGTTTGTTTATTTTTTATTGACTAGCATAATATTCTGTCTTGATTATTTCATGAATATTTGTTAAAGGTCTTCCTGGTTTTACATAGTTACTGATTGAAAACATCCCATCCTGTATATTTGGATTCATTTTCCTCATGTACAGCTGGTAGTGACTTATTTTGATTTATATGTCTACACTTTCAAAGATCCTTTTAGTTGAGCACTTATTTGCAGAGTAATCCTAGAGGAATTCCCTCCCACTTCCACTTAGCAACAGGTGTATATATATACATATATATATATATATATCTGGCATTAGAGCAAGTAAAATTTATCTTTTGAAACTCCATCTGCTTATGTGGGAACAAGCTAGAGCATGTAAACATCTCTGTGAAGATGTATTTGTTTCAAAATGCAGTTTGGAATTTTTCTTAACGGTCTGAAGTATTGCTCTCATGTATTTTGTCATATTTATATATGTTTTAGCAGACAAATTTATTGCCCAGTATTTGAGAAACTGAAAAGGTACCTATTTTACCAGTGTGCATCTATGGTTACTTTTACATCAAATAGTTTAGAAAAGGAGTGCAGTTTCAAAAAAAATCCCCATTATAAATTTTTTTCTTACCCCAGACCAGTATCAGCGCATACATAATGGATTCTTCTAGTGTAAAAATAGACCCAAATACTTGTTCCAAAAACTTAGTTAAGACAAGTAATCATATGGAGAAGATTGTTTCTACATTTGTGTTTCCAACCTAATGTAAGAGATGTTCAACTTAAGACTGGCAAAGATTTTCTGAAAGACAGGGTTTTGGCGTTTGCAGCAGAGGGAGAGGACAAAAGAATGTTCAACAGAAACATAAGAGAAAGCCTTAATCTCCAAAGACATTGAATACAAGCTTTTCATGATTATATATATTTCATGAGTATATTTCTGGAAGAATTTTTTTTAAGCAAGGACTTGGGAGACTAGTTCAGATTTCCTGAAAATCAATGTAATTGACAGAATTTTCTACCTTTCCTGAAAGGTTAATCAGTACTCAGCCTTGAGATAACCTTTACTGATCACAAGTATTTGCCAGCACCAGATCCATGCCCTGGCTGGGAAGTTCAAGGACATCCAAGTCCTCCAGCTCCAGCTCTTGCTGCCTACCAGGGCAGCCAGATTCCAGTCTCCTGTTGAAATTGTTTCACTTTGCAAGAAATATCTAAATATCTTCTGGACATGGAGGGAAAGGGAGAGTTGATTCATGGAGGCAGCAGTACAGCGGAGAGACCATTGTGCTTCACAGACTGAATTTACATATTATATCTAAATTGCCCTCATGTCCTAAAATAGAAATTGGAAGATTTAGGTTTTATGCAATTTTGGCAGATTATTTATATTTATGGAGGGAGGTATTTACATGAGATGAAAATGTTGTGCAGTAATTGGCATTCCAAGCTTCAAACCTGAGAAGTTTTTTTAACTTACAGACCTTACAATGATGATGGGCAGTTTGAAACAATAAGATAAAAATAATTTTTTCTAATCAAATTCTTGCAAAATCTTTTTAAAAATTATAATTGTGCAAAAAAAAAAAAAAAACCTGTCAGGAAAAAGATGGTATAATTTAATTGAACATTCACAAACTCCTAGAAATACCTCTGGTGAGTTTATTCAATTAATTTAGGAAGTGGAGAAGAAAATCTAAGTACAGCCATAAAAACAAGGAAGAGACGGAATATAAAGCAAAGATAGATTATCTTCTGTAAACTGGTAAGTACTGACAGGAATGACAATCTTCATGACATCTACAAGTGTTCGAGTTAGTTGTGCTAAAGACTGTGAAGAACTTGAAAAGCAGTAGAAGTATAGAAGGTATAATTTGAAAAAATGACAGTGTTTTGGCTTCCTTTTTCAAAATTGTATGTTTTTAAGGACAACTTTGCATTATGCCCATCACAATTCCAATTGTTCATGGATGTATCTTCCAGTACCTCTTTGTTGACATCAATGTAACTATTCTAGGAGTTCATGTGGTACGCTGGAGAACATCTCTTAATCAAGAATCACTAGGAAGGATAGGCATGTCAGCAGATTCAAAATAGTCTGCAACTAACGTAAAAGATGCATTTATCATCAAGGAACTCTACTTTTAGTTGCCCTCTTTACATTAAATGGCAAAAATGGAACACTTTATTGGGCTTCCAAACAAATGTACACAAAGTTGTCTTAGAGGTAGGAAGGATTATGTGTTAAGAGCTACCATATGGCTGACATACCAGTGTTTATGTGCCTAATTTAGGACATGTATAAGCAGTTAATCATTTGGATATGGAAACATTCGTGTTTATTAAAAGAAAAGAAATTTATATCCGCTATTTTTAAGGTTCTGTTTACAATGGCTGCTGTCCCAAGAACTCAAAGACATTTTTCTGAGGTGCATGACTCTGATTTCCTATTTCTGAATCAGAATGACTCATATTTCATTACTATTTGAAGATGAAGGTCCCCTGCCAGTAATGTCTGAGGAACATACTGTCAATAACTTCCCTCACGTGTATAGGCTGCCTGGAATAAATTACTGGCTCCTGAGTGTCTATGCTTGTGACAACCTATCAACAAGTCACAGAATACTCACAGAACTGCATCAGGGCTCTGCACATAATTCACAATTTAACCAGCAAACCAAGGGCCTGGGTTAGATGCTGGCTCGGAAGACCAGCTCACCATGAGGTCAAGCTGAAAGGTTGAAAATTACATAGGAAGGTGAGGAAGTGTAGAGACTCCCAGGGGATGCTCACTGGACTGCCATAACAGGCAAGGGATTTCTTTCATCCATACAGCAAATTCAGTTAAGAAGGAATACAGCAACTGGATCTAAGCCATTTCTCTTTTACTGTGAGAAGGGTCTGAGGATCTTTGTTGTGCATTCATTGTGTCATGTGTCTGAAATATTTATGATAATTCCTCTGATCAATAACTAGTGATGCAGACTACAGACTTTAGCTAAGAAAGGAGGAACTATGCTGGTATAATTCTGTTTATGTGTATTTGTATATATTTCTTGCAAGTTCAGGACCATGGGTGGAGTTTTGAGACATCTCATGTGAGCTCTAACCTTCTGTGAGCACTTTTTGTACAGCACAGAATATAATTTTGTGATTGACAGGAGGGAATACTGACTCCCTGACCCTTATTGAAAAGATTTAAAAAGACTGAATGGGCTTTAGTGGACAAATGTCAGTGCCTGTTGTCCAGTCCCTGCATGTACTCTTTCATCTCTCCTCAGAGGTAAGAAGTAGTGTAACCTTCCATTTTTCAAAGTGTAATGCAATTTGGAGAGTGACATGCAGACTACCTGACAGCATAAGCTTGAAAGGATCCATTGATCCCTTTTACTTCTGTTTTAACCAGATGTAACTTTAATATCTCAATGTTCCCTGAATATTTTGCAGATATCAAGCACTAACAGAAGATGTTCAAAAGGGCTCTGAAATGAGACACTGAATCCAGCATAGCAGTCTTGGTTACCAATCCCAAGCTTCCAAAGCCAGTCATGGTTCAGATTTACCTTAGAAATCTCTAGTTGCAGTTTCAGGAAAATTTATGTCTGCATGTGCTTATGGAAGAATACTTCCTCAGGATGCTGTCCATGGAGAATATTGCAGAAAATGCAGCATAAATAATATTCTCCTAAATAATTTTTCTTTCAGAAGGGTTCATACAGAAATTGTGAGATAAAACGTGTATACTTGTCTTAAACTGAACTCTGCAGTCCTAGCTCTGTGATTAAAATACCTTTTTCATTTGACAGTTATGACTGTCAGGGCATCTAAATTCAAACACATTTAATGCAATGCAATTGATAAAGAATTATGATTAATAGTCTAGGTCTTGGTGGGGTAGTACTCCCAAACTGACTGAGAGAGGTTAAAGTGCAGTGTCTCTTGTGGTAAAGAAACTACATGGCACTACTCTTACCTAAACAATGAAATTTTCATCTCTGCTGTGAAGAGGTCAAAGAAAATGGCAAGAAATCAAATGTGCAGTGGATAATAATCAGAATTAGTAGAGGAGTTGGAAAAAAAAATTATAGGTTATTTGCCACTGTTAATTGTAGGTTTTGAACCTTTTGTTATAATTCCAGACATCCATGTAAGAAGAACCACTAATTAACCTCAATCAGTACCAAACCATGAACATGTGCATTACATGCTGTTTTTTGATAATAGGCCAGGCTGTGCTAAGAGAGGAACATGTTCCAGTAGAATGTCACTGAAAAGAAAGAAGGGATGGATACATAAAGCATGGCACTCTGATATGAGATGGCTTGAACTGTTACCTTGTTTTGCAAAGGGGTGAATACTCTTTTGATATTTGGGTTGTAGTCCAATTAATGTATTGATCAATGCACATTTTCTGGCTCAATAGAAAATCATCATGATGTTTAAAATTGTTTATTTCAGCCTTGTAAAACTGTAACTCCTCTAGCCAAAGAATTTCATTTTTTTTTTTATCTCAGACAAGAAACAGTGTGAGAACTCTGTGCTTGTGCTGAAAGCAGCTGCTCCCAAGCTGATGGGTGAAAGGCCTCTGGCAGCCACAGTCAGATGCTATGAAATTGCATACAGCTCTTCTCATGTGTTGCCATTGCCAGTAGGAAGGGATGATCTTTACAAGGCAGCAGATTTTACTGCAGTGGTAGGAAAGCAAGGTAGGTATGCGAGAAGTAGCCCCTGACTGCAGTGAAAGAAGGGGACAAGGTTCCCCAGTGTGTGGACTCTCATTTGTTGAACTGCAGAGAATTATGTATTTCTTTTGACTGCATGGTTTTATTTTACATTTCTGAGCAATCAAAAAAAAATGCTAAAGCATGTGCAGACCTAGATTTATGGAAGCCTTACACATGCTCATGAAAACTTACAAATTAGATTACATTATTATTTAATTGCCTTGTACCTACTTATTAAATCTTAAGACTTCATATTATTGTTATTCTGAAATTTATTATGTCAAGATTAAATCTTATTAGGGAAAGCCTTAGCTAGTATGAACAAAAAATATTTTATATTAGAATTAATTTGTAGTAAAACTCAGTTATTTAACTTCATTTTAGTTTAAACATGTTCGGAAATTCTTATCTTTCTTGAGGTGTGTATAGGAAAGGACTGAAAATAGTGTAATTTATCTGCTTCTAACAAAAAAGCTTACAAAGACATTTTGGTTTCTTACTCATGTTTTAATGCCTCATTGTTCACTGTTTATCACAGGAGCTTTAAGATTTCTGAGAACTTTGGATGTAACCTTTATATTTTGCACCTATTTAAATGTAGATAAACTCTCCAGGATGTTTTACAGTTTCCTGTAGGTACCTCCAAAAGACAGACCAGTCCTCCCAGTATTCATTCTGCATGAATGAGAGATTCAGATGTATACAATTAAAATAGCTAAATAAATATGACTAAACAAAAAAAATCATGGAGGCAGATCAGCAGCTGAAGTATCAGGGTGTGTTAGTGCAACTCTAACCAAACCAAGTATAATTTTGGGGCTATTTTCATTTTAGGGCTAATTCTGAGCTCATTTACTTTAGATATGTGCTTATTTGATTTAATTTTATAGGCCTAAAAGTTATGTACTTAGAAAATCCCATTCAGAGGTGTATCAAGGCAAGTGTCAGCAACAGTATAAGGAAAAAAATTAATTCCTGTGTAGACAGCCAGCATAAGGAAAAAAATTAATTCCTGTGTAGACAGCCAGCAACATGCACCCCTTTTGTCTTCTGTATCAGCAAATTAATCCCTGAACCATTTGAAGTTATCTGTTCCTGCTGCAACTGATCTGACTTATTTCAGTTACTGACGTAGTGCCACTGAAAGTTCTGGTTGTGGGATGTGGTTTGTGGTTGTGGGATGTGGTTTGTGGTTGTGGGCTGTGGTTTGTTGCAAAAGTCTGTACAATTTCATAGGAGGCACCTCCTCAGGAAATAAAGGATGATGAATGAGATCCCTTTTGCATGTTCTGGTGAACGTGTTGGCTGCCAGACTCTTTTGTTTCATTCAGGACTAGACCAGTAGAATTTGAGGGAAACTGAGGGAGACTCTTGTACCCAGCACATGCCAGTGCTGGTGTTGCACAATGCTTTGCTCTGTAGAAAGCTTACATTTTCAAGTTTGCTGTCTTTCACTTCTAGGACTACAGTCTGCCTTTCATTTTGTATTCAACAAGGCATGCACACACAACCCCAGACTGCTGTGGCAGTACCTTTTATTTTTTATTCCAAAGTGCTGTTAGCCTCACAGCTTCATGCTGGAGGATTCAGGAAATATTATCTCATCTGTAAAGTTGGGATGTGTAGGAAATGATTGCCACCAAAATGTGAATTTTCCTTTTCCAGCCATTGCTTCAGAGTTTTAGTTCATAACCCTAGGGAACACATAAATCTTAAAAGATAACTCTAGTAGAAAATAGTAATATAGATGGCCAGTAAGCATTTGCTGATAATGCTCATGGAGAAAGCTAAACAGCCAATCAGTGAGGGCAACATCTGTGCCTGATAAAAGCACAGTCTCATACTGCAATGCAACAGTCCTGATGAAATCATATTGTTACTGTGTAAAAAATATTCAGAGGAACATCTGCAATGGAGAGTATGAACAGATGAGGATGAGCTGGGACAATCCACACCAGTCATTTTATTGGCCAGCAACTTGGAGTTTCCCTTTCCCTTTCCCTTTCCCTTTCCCTTTCCCTTTCCCTTTCCCTTTCCCTTTCCCTC
>JAYDZK010000001.1:102916093-102955331 GCA_034509185.1 Euphonia xanthogaster
CCTTTCCCTTTCCCTTTCCCTTTCCCTTTCCCTTTCCCTTTCCCTTTCCCTTTCCCTTTCCCTTTCCCTTTCCCTCTTTCCCTTTCCCTCTTTCCTTTTCCCTTTCCATTGGCTTGTTACACACCAATGTTTTTTGCTGAATACACTCATGACCCAGGAATAACTCTTTGTCCTTGTTTACTGTGTTTTTGAAGACACTCCTTTTATTTTAGTTGACTCTAAAGACTGTGAATGTAATAAACTAAAAAATGCCCTATAAAAAAAGAAATAAGTAAATATGTAATCCAATACTAATACGAAACACTGTGTCACTGGGGTTTGTGACAAAATACAGCAATTTAGGCATGCACCAAAATAAAATATCAGGATTCTCTATTAGTTTGTTTTAACAGATAGTCAATATCAAGTGAGACGGCACAGCTGTATTTTCTTATAGATTCTTCCACAGATTGAACAATAAATTGTTATTTAACAGGACATGTGTAATTTATAAATATCATGGAGTATTACAGATCTTAAATTATATAAATTTAATTTTTTTTACTGTGCACTAATTACCAGACCTTTTATGATTTTTTTTTTGCTGTCACTGTTGTCCTAAAATTGACCCTACTGATTTTACTTTTTGTCCTCTATCGTATTCTGAAAGAAAAAACTAGTCCTTGGCGCCAGGCAGCTGCCATTTTACTGAAAAAAAAAAAAAAAAATCTGTGGTCCCTATTAACATACTATCTCCCCCAAAGAGGTTAAAATGCATGAAAAATGAATCCAGTTAGGAATGGAAATAAATTTCATGACTGTAGTGCTACTGAGGAAAAAAATGAGAAAAAATTTTATGATCTACCATAAATCCCCCTTTCCTCATTCCCTGTGTGCTGCAGAGGGTGGGAGGAAGTGGAATGTAGAGGAGTTGAGAGTGAAGGAGTAAAAGTAAGCCTGGTAAGGAGGGATGGGGAAGGGCACTTTTTTAAGGTTTGTGTGTGTTTCTTACCACTCAAATCTATTTTAGCTTACAAAAAAAAAAAAAAAAATTCCTCGAACTGAGTATTTTTTTCCCATGATGGCAATAGGAAAGTGACCTCTCTGTCTTTATGTTGACCAACAAGCTTTCTCATCACATTTGCTCCCCCTGTCCTGTTGAGGAGGGTAAGAGAACACCTGTGTGGCATTTGGACTCTTAAACAATACTCCCCCAAAACTGTTGCTTATGTGATGGAGAAGATCACTCACTAGAAAGACATAGGAAAAATAACATAATTTTGACCTATAAAAAGTATTGCATAGCAGTATTCTGAATGGTTGTTAGAAGAACAAATTATGTAGACCAAAATGAGGATGTTTCTGTACTGAAAAATAAAATTATATGAGTTTGGTAAAATTTAGAATGATTTTAACAGAAAATGCTGTGTCATTGATGGATTAAATGAGGAGAGAATCAATGTGACAAGTTAGAATGACAAAAGTCAAATAGGACTCCAGATCTGATGATGCTGTCCACAGTGGTACAGAATGGAGCTGAGGGTTTCAGAACAAAAGGCCAAGATGTGCTTTTTAGTCTCACTAAATTTCATCTGATGACTAATTATCCATGATTGGCTTCAGAGGAACAAGGAGAGGTTTTGGATAGGAGAGGTAGTGATATAAATTTGTCTTGTACAAACAAAGTTTGAGGTTGAAAATATACTTGTGCAAAAAGTCTAGCAAAACTTTTCAGGATCATATTCCAAATGAATTATATTATCTTTGAGTTTAAGAGATAGGTTAAAATTCAAAAGATTAATTCCTTATATTTGTCTAAGCATCTCAATATTGGTATTATCAAACTTTGCTTTCATAGTTATAGGCTTCTGTTATTAAGTCAGATATCAGACTTTACATTATGTTCTTTCTGTCACTTTAATTTCTGATTAACTTTAGCAAAGAATCAGATCCATCTTTCCAGGACAGTCACTTTATTTTTATTATTGCAATCTATATTACAAATGAATTAATTAGCAT
This sequence comes from Euphonia xanthogaster, assembly GCA_034509185.1. NCBI lineage: Eukaryota > Metazoa > Chordata > Aves > Passeriformes > Fringillidae > Euphonia > Euphonia xanthogaster. The sequence goes on from JAYDZK010000001.1 coordinate 102,918,092, forward strand.
TCTCATCACAAAACCCAAGTTCATTATCTGATAAGAATAAAATTTCTTCAGATACATCCTGAGGTATTTGATTTGTCTTATTTATATTCTCAGTAGGCAGGTTTTTTTCACTTGGTAGAGATGGATATAAGCAAATCATGATTCTGCTCATTACTTTCCCCTGATTGAGATTTTATTTCTGTCTTTTGTTACATGGAATCTTTATTTGTTTTCTTATTCCTTTGTTTAATTGGTTTGCAACTACTGAGATACAATATACTTTCCATTCTTGAGTATGAAAAACAGGTTCTAATTTTTTTAATGTTTTTTATATTCAGCAATATATTAAATTGAGAAGCTCGTCTGGGTTATAATTAAACAAAAGTTTAACTCATTTAAATATCTTTTTGCTGAGATGTGTTTAGTACTGAAGTAATGATGGCCATACTACTAAATATGTACAGACAGCTTAATTGGAGGGGGACAGTTTTTGCATTTAGTCTTAGCTTTAACTCTAATAAAAGATGTACTTTTTCCTCTGTTAGTCTAAACACTTTTATCCCATCTCTATTCAGCTTAGTACCACTCCATTCAGGTACATGCTGCAGCTTTTGCCAGACTTTCTCTAATATCCAAACATATGGCTCCAAAAGGAAAACAGATTATATTTAGAGTATGGAGACTTTAGGTCATTAAAAATCCTCAATAACCATCTCTATTTTCTGAATCACTCTACAGTATTTCCTTAGTAGCCTATGCGTCTTCAGAGTTAATAAAAACATTTTTGTATTATTCTAATCAGAGATGGAAGTACTCTAAAGGAACCCTTTGCCACCACACAGCCAGGCCAACAAAATATGAAAAAACATCAAGTTGTTAAAAGAGTGAGCTAATCACAATTATTCTCCACCTTATTTCCCCATTTTACTTACAGAGACCCATTCTTTATTCAGTTATTCCCATGAAAGTATTCAGTGCAATTGTGAGACACCTGAGAGTACATGAAAGAACCTCATGGGTCCTGGCACAGGAAGCTACAGGAGGCCTGGGGTGATTTCCAAAGGCATCTGGAGGCCAAGTAGACCTCCAAAAACATCCAGTGGTGCCATATTGCTTATTTTAAGGGAAGTGAGTTGAACCCATGGTGTGATACAGCTTTGTCTTCCAAGATCTGGAAGCAAAAAATGGAAACTCCTAGAGATACTCCAGATACAAATATGTTCAGTCATGGGACTATACTAGAAGTGAGACAAATGAAAATCTAATGTCTATAGTGTAGACATCAGATCCTTGTCACCAGTTCTCCAGTTCTGCAGATCCATCCTTTCCATTTTGCATGGCTTTCATTCTGTTTGGTGTAGCCACGGCATCTCAGCTACTGTTGTAGTAATTGGAGACCCTGTAAAGAATAATCATCCAGACCCTAGTTCAACTGTCTAAGATGAAAAAAAGAGTTATTGGTTGACAGTATCATTCCATCCTTTGTTCACTAACAGTGTCCTGGTTTTGCATTGCTATCATTAGTGAAATCATTGTTCAGGGTATATAAAAACACAACAAAGGATTGCATTCAGAAGGTGTCAGAAGGATGGAGCCAGATTTTCCCAGTGGTGCTCAGCAATAGGACAAGAGGCAATGGGCAGAAAGTGGAACACAGGAAGTTCCATCTGGTCATGAGGAAGTTCTTTCCTGTGCAGGTGACTGTGGAGTCTCCCTCAATGGAGGTATTCAAGAACCATCTGGACACAATCCTGTGCCACGTGCTCTGGGATGGCCCTGCTTGAGCAGGGAGGTTGGATCGGATGACCTGTGGTCCCTTCCAACCTGACCAATTCTGTGATTCTGTGAATAACAAATTCTCAGAGGCCTTTCTGGAAGTTTCCTGCTAAACTATCTTATACTGACAAGATACAGCCAATTTGATTTAATGGCAACTACACAGCTTGCAGCAGTATAGCTAAATCCTTTTAAAATTGATTGCTGAAAAAAAAATCAAAGTTTTGACAGTTTTTGTACTGAATACCTTGTTTATTGTTTTCTTTGCCTGTTTAACTTGAGCGATAAGTAACCCTTTCCTTTGAGGTGAATTCAGTGCATGAAGAACTTAATGATTTATTACTTTACCTCTGCTTAGTGGGATTCACTGTTACTTGGAATGCAGTTGCATAGAAAGGGTATTCCTAAACAATGTATTTACATTTGTAACAGTACATAGTGAAATGTTGCCAAAGTGAAACAGTTATCCAAAGGCTACTTTAGCAGTGATGTCATTCTGAAACACAGGTTTTTAGGAAAAATGGGTGCATTGGGCAGAATTGATGAGTTTAAACCTAGAACTATAGTTAATAAACTGGTGAAAGAGCAAAAGGAAAAGGCCATTGAGTAATTCAGTCAAAAGAATACTTAACACAAAAATGACCATTTACCAAAAGAGATGAAATTTTCAGTCCAGCAGCTCCTTCATTGCATTTACAAGTCAGCATTCCTGTTTCACAGTCACACCTGGGGTTCCAAAGAGCTTTGCTGCCCAGTAGTCATGCTGCTGACAGCTCTCACCTTGTGCTGGCCAGCTGATTCCTCCTTTCCACAGACAGAGGGATTCCTCTCAAACCAACCTCTGCAACAAGGCTTACATCAGAAACAAGGAGGACAGAGAGGCTTCCAAGGCTTCAGCTTGTGCTGGGCTCTGCATATGACCAGAATGCATATCCAGGTGATAACAACTGGGAAATGCTTAGAAATCCCAGAGTATTAACATAACTAAGGGATTGTTTGTACTCTTATTGTAACCCTCAGAGAGTAGATTTTGCAGTGATTAGCTCTCTTTGTACAGATAAGGTCATTTTTTCAGTTCAAGTGCAATCCATTTCAGATAGGTCAGACCAACTCCCTTTACCCAAGAGAAGAGGCTTAACTTTCCAGATCAGCTGAGTACTTCTTTCAAACAGAAATTGAGATCTAGTGTGAGGATTTCCTGTCAGGCTGCTAGAAAATCTGACTAATTTTTATTGCATTGGACTAGAGCTGAATAGTCTTAAAGTATCTTTAAAGAAGACTTCATGATCTTGATCTTCAGCCTTCTTCACCTTTTGATGATGAATGCAACATAGCTCTGACCACACTTTTCCTGTATTTCCTTCAAGATCTTCTTGACATTCATCAAGTCATTTAACATTGTCATCCTAAGTGGTTCTCAGGCTGTGTTTGATATGAGTGTTTTATTTACATCATGGACTGAATTTGTAGAGCAGAAAGAATAGCACTCCAAGTGAAAAAGAGGGGGAAAGTTAAAAGCAACGCCTAAGTGTGCCTTTTCATTATTGAAAGAATGCATCATAGGCATGATACAATTTGAGTAGGTCAGAAATTGAAAGTAGATCACAGGCAGGGGAAATATTTCTCTTTGCTTGTATTATAATAGCTTCAGAAGAGCTAAATAGCTGCTGTAAGCATGGTGCTTACCTATTTAAATCTCCATTAAGCCACAGTATTGTTTTTCTTCTGCAACACTTAGGTGATGATGAAAAATAAGTTCTCTAGTTAATTATGACTATATGGCAGCATTCTCTATATCATAAGTTAAATTTGGAGATTGGTATATTAATGATGGGGTTAGTATAACAAAGAAATGGATGCTCTTACAGCCTCATTCAGATATACTTTTGTTCTGTAAAGATTTTCCTTTCCTACATTAAATGGACAAAAAGCAATATCTTGGCTGACAAGGAATTGAACTAAATCTGCTAGTTCTTTCCCTTGTCACACTATATTGTTGGTTTGAGCAATAATCTACTGACCTCAATTATGCCTGGGAGATGACCTTCTCATTACTGCCATGTCTACAGCTGCGAGATGGACAGAAATCTTAGCTGTGGATCACTTAATACATATTCAGCAAATCACACATGTTTCAGCACACATCCCATGTCTTTTAGTGACACTGCTGTTAAAGTAGATAATAACACAGCACCTAAAGTGCTCTCGCTTTGAGGGCCTGGGTGACAGTTTTAATAGGCAGCAATTTATTTGACTTATTCTTCAATATACTCTCTTTTGCTTTTCTTTAAAAGTACCACTTTCTGTGATGCATAAGCATCTTTTTCTGCTCATCCCTCCTAATAAAGAATCACTGCTGAATTTCAGATATGGCCTTTTTTTTTTCATTTCTCTAAGCCTCTTCCTAATCCATTCTCTCATCTCAATTAAAGTCAAATCTGCATTCTATTTAAACCACAATAGGTTAGGAATTCAGCACGATTAATTATTAACAAGACTTGGCCATAGAAAATTAATTTGCTGAGTTTATTTGTCATTTGCACAGATTTTTCCTTCTCTCTTGGCTGTGTGACAGATGGGACACTAATAATGAAAACCTTCTATAAACAGCTCCTGAAATGCAAGTTATTCTTGTTTAAAAAAATTGGGCAGTTAAGATATGAACATAATGTGAAAAAAACAAATTCAAACTTCAATATAGCATATAATTTCCTAGCAGAAAATGTATGTGAGCAGCTTACCTATAGCCCCATCCTTTAAACATTCATTTTAAATAGTTAATCTTGGCAAGGTAGGGCTTAAAGAATAAAAGCAAAGCAGAACAAATGAAATACAATAAGTAATAACAAGAATAACATAACCACAAGCCAAGTAACACATTTAATGGAAGGAATAATTTAGAACTAGAAAACTTTTGAAAACTCCCAGCATGAGATCAGGGAAAGAAGATCTCTGTGGACTTTCACAAAAGTTTAAAAGGGCAGCAGTTATTTAGCTCTTCTAACTCTGTCTTTCTGACATGAACTGCAACCTGCCTTGTCCACATCATTCATAAGAAAGCAAAAAGATATTTCTTAAGACCTCTCTTTTTATAACAAATTTTGACCAAGTAGTAGATGGAAAATTTCAGAAGAAATGCACAAGGTGGCAATGAAAATTCCTTTACAGAATATTTTTGGAACATGCTAATCAATCATGGTAATCAATGTGATCAGGAAGTGAGAGCACTGAGTACCTTTTACTGTCTTTGCTGGAAAATCTGACTCAGGTCAGTAATTTGAAAATGGAAAAAAAAAGCCAACCCAAATAAACAACAACCCAAGCAACAAAAAGCAAATAGATATGGTTTGAAAACATTCTAATTTTCAGGCAAAAATCATATACAGAACTTTGGCTAAACCCAGAAATGTTGTGAAGGAGCTTGTAGGTTTATCATAATCGGTTTTTTAGGACAATTTGAAATCAGTGGTACTGACATGGTAAATGAAAATATGTATTGGAAATAAAACATTATCTATTGCTGAAAAATGCTAGCAGAAACCTGAGGCTGTATGAGGCCATATCACATTCTAGTTCTCCAATCTATCGTGGAAGAGACCACTGTGCAACATTAACAAGTCCTGGCTTAACAATAGTGCTTCCAACAGATCCATACAATATTCTGAAATAAAAAATTCCTCTGTAAGGAATCAGTCAGGAAAAAGGCTGATGTTACAGCAGTCTGGCTACATGCAGCTAATAGTTAAGAGCAAACCTTCTGGGATGCTTGTTCTAGTATCAAAGTCTTAATAGAGCATGACCTTGAGTGGAGAAACAGGCAATTTGTGAGAACCTTCGGGTGTCAATGCTTGCTCAGCAATACTTTGAAAAGATCCACACGTGCAGGTCACATTATGTTTGAAATCTGCAGAGGAATAGGGAGCCTATATTCAAGCAGAAACATCCTTATGTTTCAACCTAAATAATAGAAATAGTGTATAATGTGCTGCTATTTTTACCATTTAGAATTTTTCAGGTTGCCCTCATTTAAAACCTACAATGCATATGAATCCTACTGCTTCACAAGGAAGCCCTAATTTTGTGCTCGTGTTTGTATTGTCTTCTGTAATGAATAAATATTAATCTCCAGAGGAATGCCTGATAGATTTTTCTAAGATACCCAGGAGAAAATTTACAAAAGCTGAATGAAGATTCAGCAATTTGCATATAAGATACATCTTTTTAAAATGCAATAAGGCTTGATCAGACATTGAGAAGAGATTTTAAACACTTGAAAAAGATCTTCCTGTCTTTTCATAACATTTTAATTTTAGGTACTCTAAGACAAAATTGCAAAGCCCAGAGATACTAATGGATTTTTTTTTTTTTAAGATGTCCTTGCAGATCTTAACATTTGCATCATCCCTACTGGCCAGAGAAAAACCAACCAAACAAACCCCTAAGTTTTGGGGTTCATAATGATAGTGAAAATGTCACTGGACCATCTTGTATTTACAGACACCTTTTGAAAGAAAGATACCTTTTGATTACATCACACATCACATAAATGGCCACAGTATATACTTGTGCAAATGAAGACTCAAAATACTGCTGAATGATGCAGTTTACAAAGCTTAGTTTTCTTTGTAAGTCTTAAATAGTAACACTTCCTGCATGCTGTTCTTGAAATATTGACCATCAGGCACTGATCCTAATTTTCTATCTAATCAGGGTAGAGAAACCATGCCTGTAGCAAGTAATCTGTCACAGAATTCCATTAGAAGATTTCAAATATTGACTAGCAAAGAAGTATTCACTTTCCTGAGATTAACAATCCATAGGATAATATACAACGTGTCTACAATAGCCATTAATGGAAAACTGATGAAGATAAATCTAATTTGTAACAAAGTTACTGGTTTGCAAACACTTCATAAATAAAAGACAAGCCTAACTCAAAGAACAGTTCCTACTGAGTATTTCAATTTTATTGATGCCAAGAAGTAAAGTAATACCTACTATGAAGTAATAATGTTGTTTTAGCTGTATGGTTTAAAGCTGTAGCAGTTTCCTTGTGATCTTCTTTCAATAAACTCTCCTTACTAAATCAGCATGTTCTACAAGTTTATAAGGCATACTGTCTCATTTCAGAACACAATCAAAACTGGGAAGTGCAGGTATCAGCTCTTTTATGTTTACAGATCCATGTAAGTCTAAGAAACATAGGTGAAAAAAATCTGTATACATCAAAATATTTGAATTTATATTATTTGCCAAGATGAACGTTACTGATGGATAAGGAAGAGTACGCAATTATTATTAAAAAGAGTTTTTAAAAATATTAATGATGGGAGTTAACACTGTAATGGAATATATGCTTGTGCTACTGAAACCAGAAGTCTAACATCCATTTCATTGTTTGTCCTTTGACAAAATTTAACAATTTGTCTTTTGCATGTATTTATGTGACTGTCACTTCTTTAGTAGTTAAGTAGATATTTACTCAATTCCCATTTCTTCTATTATAAATCTCTGGAGATATATACAGATATATATCCCTCTCAGTAGTCTCTTCTTGAGACTGAACAGGCCCAGCTTCCTCAGCCTTTCCTCACAGGAGAGGTGCTCTAGTTCCTTCATCATCTTTGTCAGTCTCAGCTGGACTTGCTTCAGGAGCTTGAAGTCTCTTTTGTACCGAGGAGCCCAGAACTGGATGCAGCACTCCAGACTGGCCTCACCAGGGCAGCGTGGAGGGGCAGGATCACCTCCCTCAACCTCCTGGCAATGCTCTTCCTAATGCACCCCACATGCCCCATCATTTCCCACACGACAAAAGAGAACACAACTTGTGCTGGAGATCCCTTGCCCAGTTGTCTCCAGGGCCCTGGGGTCAGTTATTGTTCATCTTGTGTAAAAACATAGGTACACCTTCAACACCAAATCTGGAGACATTAGGATTGTTTTTCATTGGTATCCTGTCACCTGTGTACATGCAAAGACCAAAAATGCCATCATCATCATTATCTTAGCCTGATTAGGTATTATGGAAGATGGTCTATGTCCAAGGACAGGACTACAGAGAGGAAGACTTGGGCAACCTAAATGTCTTCTCATGGTTGCTGCTTTGCATTTTCCCTCTTTGCAAGGTCAAGCCCTTCATCCTACTAGATGTTTATATAGTGATCACACACTGGGCCTTTATCGCATTATAATTTCGCATACATTGCACCTCACTTTTATTAACAGGAGTTTAGTAATTGTTGTACTTTGGTATATCACAGATCACAATATTTGTCTTTCACCGTTTCCTTAGTTTTAATCCAGATGTTCATTCTTCAATTCTCCCCACTGCCTTGATGGCTTATGAACATGTTTTGCAGGATTCATCAAAATAAGGTATGACTGTCTGTTTTCACCTCGTTGACTTTAATTGAATATCCCTATAATCTTTCCAGTATAACCTCCGGAGTCTTCTAATAACAATTCTTCTACCATAACTTTAAGTTAAGGAATTTTTTTGAAAACTCTTTACTAATGACTATAAAAGGTGAAAATTAACCCTTTGGCATGGTTTTGTGTATCATCTTTTGTAAGAATATTGCAAACATCTATGTTCTGACAGAGAATGAAAGCTTTTTTGACTTTTTGCATCTCTGTATATATATGAGTGAGGGAAGAGAGAGAAACTAATGTGGGGATATATCAGTAACAAAATATTTTAGGCTTCAATCCAATCTTATGTCTACTCATTAATTTCCAAACTTAATTAACCCGCTTGCTATTAGTCTTGTCTACTATTCTTCTATTCTTCTCAAATGATACCTTAGTTTTCTATGATAGAAAATACACCTTCATATATGCATCTGATTGAACACTCATAAAGAAACTGAAATTTCACTCACTTTTTATTGAACCATTAGATTAGCAAAGATTCCACTCCTTCTTTGTCACTTTGTCACTTTTAATGCACATCATATTTCTGCTACTGAAGTATTGCAGGGCACAATGACATTGCAGCCATCTCCCCTGCTTCTGGAGGGATCCTGACATAATGATATGAAGAAAAATGAATAAATTAGTATTGCAATATTGCGCTGTCAGTCTCCGGAGGTTTTTTTGCACTTCCTCCTCCATCTTCTCCAGGTGTCTAAAACTGTTTTGTCAAGATGAGTCTCTACCTTACAAAACAGCTCAATGCTACTGAGATGCAATGTGAAGTGTCCTTTGAGACTGAATCCATTTTATCCAATTAGTGCAGCTGATAAGTTAACCTACATAGCAGAAGAAATAAAAGCATACAAAAAAAAACCACTCCAAACCCTACCAATGTTCTATAGGAATGGTAGATTTTTCTCTAACAGATGACAAAAAGGAAGCAGGAAAATTTAAGTTTACCTTGTTTACATTTTACTGTGAACCTTCTAAAGATGTATTAGCAAACATTATAAAGAAATTAATGTTAACTATTGGTTTTGTGCTCTACAAGTTTTTTTATTTTAATATTCAAATATTTATGAACATTTATTTCTCTGGCAACTATTTAAAAATGTGCTACACCAAGTTTCATTTTAAATGTTAATTATTCTATTGAGCATATCGTGGCTAGCAAAGCAGACCCAATAACAAGCCAGTAAATTAGAGAATCTTCCAGAAGGTAGTTTCAGATGGAGTAAAAATAAAACATGAAAAATAAAGTCCCCTTTCCCAGACTGTCTTAAACACCACTCTGGACTCTAAATTGTGTATGTCAACACTACATAATCATGTATTTGAACCGGCCTGTGCTATTGATGCAAGCAATGTCTTAATAGCTTTCTCACTTTTGTTTACATTTTAAGCCACTATAAATCATTTCCATCTCTTATTTTACAAGACCTTTTTTGTCCTTTTTAGGACTAAAATTTTCTGTAATAACTATGGAACTGTATGCTTAAAGGAGATCTCACCTAAAAGTGGGTTCTTTCTTAAGTGCTTTGCAGAACTAGAAAAACAACTATCACGTGCCTACTTACATACTTTTTTCAGTAAGTTCAGGCTTAATTACTTTTTTCAGGGTCTTTGATTAAAAACATACCTCTCTTGTTGCATTACATTCATTTTATCAAATACAATTTCAAATTCCAGCTCTAGCTGCACCTAGTGAAAAAAAAACCCCACGAAAAATGTTACAGAACCTGCAAGTATCATAGAGCTGCCTTCTGATTAGCTTCCTCATGAATAATATCCATTGCTACCAGATATACTGTAAAGAAGTCTTGTTTTCCTCCAGCTGATCTCTATATTCAGAAAAAAAAATTAATATCCAATGAAATTTTAATTTCTCCTACGTCTCCTTATCCTGCTTTTACTATCTGATATTTTCAATGATCTTTCCACACTAAGTACTTCCAAAAGATTCATGTAATTTCCTTTGTCAATCTGATGAGCTCCCCATTGAAGCAAGAAGCTCAGTGCACTGTCTAGACTCTGATGGGGAATGTCCTCTGCTGTTGTAAACATCCACACCACCCCCACGCCCTCCCCAGAACAGTGCTGCCATCTATTACATCCTCCTTCCCCATCACCATTCACTCATTCACTCCAAATTTGTCAGATATGAGACCATGTCATTGAAAATCATGACTCCATATCAAATAGTCTTGTGCAGTTTTACTAATTCTCTCTTTAATGATCCATTCCTAGCTTTCAAGTGGACTAAAACACATCACACAAAATAAAGAAATAATGCAGAATGTGTTTTCTTGGGTGCAGCAGTACTGGAGAATGGGATAAATTCTGTTCATCATGTGTGTAGGCATCCGTCTACGTACATAACCAATGTTGTTTCTAGCTTCAAGAGGAAGAACAGGGACAATAATGTGGAATCATTCATTTCTGTCTGGGAAGAGAAGGATTTATGGACAGATGGAAAATTCTCTACTAAGGTCATATTGCAAAAATCATCTGGTATTAATACATTGTAAGAATAATGTATTATTTCCCAGATCTTTCTGTCTGAGTTATGAGCAAAGGTCAAAGATGTTTAGTGAAGATCTTAGTCTTTTTTTTCCCCAAAACTCAAACAAATAAACAAACTGCAAGAAGAAAAGAAGAGAAAGAAGTAAGAATTTAGTCACAGTTTATTTTTTCCAACACTGTATTAAACTTTTTATTGAAGTTCTATAAAATGAATTATATAAATCCTTTATGACCCATACTATGTTTATTTCATTATGGTACAGCTACTGATACTCCTGCAAACATATCTTCCAGCCTTTTACTATGAAAACCAATGGAACAAATTTATGACCTACATATCACCATTATTATTCATTTTTTAAATCTTCCTTTAGTTTCACAACAAAGAGTTCTTCCCTGAATGAATTTACTTCAATTTGACATGCTAGTATATTTGAATGATTTATTCTGTGTGTCTTCGAACACAGAGAATCTTCTTATGGTGGTCACATAGAAAGAGTTTGTTGTTGTTTTTTTTTAACATATTTAAAATACCATACTGAAGATGCAAAAGTATGTGGGGTTTTTTGTTGGTTTTTGTTTGTTTGTTTTGTTTAGTTGAATAAATTTCTTCTACACAAATGTATATTTGCAACACACATAAATTTCAAATGAAAACCGGTGGTCAGGAAATCATTGTTATGGTATCAATCAACTTCTGCATTAATTCATTAGTTGAGTGCATATGGACACAGCTGATAATGTAGTTTTATTTGCAACCAGGAGGTCACAGTCAGTGTCTGGTACACCAAAACTCCCCAAGGTTTAATAACCTACGAATTGCCTACACCTTGATGACTTATCCTTTTTTCTTCCTACGTAGCTAAAAATAGCTTTTCATTAAACATCAAACCTACTGTGTCAACATCTATGAAGAGCAGAAACCACAGATTTTCCTCCATAAATGTTGCTTTTGGGTCAATTTCCAGTTTGTTTTTATTTTTAGAACAAAGCAAAGCAGAAAATAATTCAACCACCTCTATGGGCAATATAACAGTATATAATCATAGTTACTGAGGAAGTGTTTAAGTACTTCTTGCCTTTTCCCCTCTCCTTCTAAAGCTATTAATTTATATGTGTGAAATGAAAATTTAAATCTGTTGTAAAAAAAAAGAAAAGGGTTTCTACAATGTGATTTGATGAAATAAGAGAGGAAACAGAATTATCTTGGAGAAGAGAATAAGCCGTTTTCAACAGATTAGAAATTGTTACTATAGAAAAGGTTGTCTGAAACAAGAATAATATCTTTGGGGTTGGAATTTCATAATGTTTCAGTATCAAAACATTTCAAAGTTTTTAAAATTTTCCATCTTTGCTCTATGAAGACAATGGTGAACACAACAAAAAATACATAATTTTATTTTCTTTGTTTCAATAATTTGAAATTAAGAGTAAAACTGCTCTTGTTTCTCAAGCTATAATGAATTTAATCTCTACTTTGTAAAATCCAGAATGAACAACAAGCTATAGATGATCTTAAATAAAATAGGTTTTTTTCATAGGTTTTTTTCATAGGTTTAGCTCCACATCTAGTATGCTTGGGATAATTAATGATAGTGCTGGGGTTCTTCACAAATTAGAAATAACTCTGATAGTATAAATCAGCTGGGTAAGGGCAGACATTGTTTGCACTTTCTGGAATGTAGCAGTAGGTGCTTTGCAGTCTTCTGCTCTGTGAATTCACAAGATAACAAGTGAGTCACTTTGCTGACCTAAAACCAGGCAAAATGTGTAAAACGCCAAAAACTTCTCATCACTCTAAGATTTCTACACAACCCCATTACTGCACTGTCTGACTGTGATATAATCCTACATCTGTTTATTCTCATATTAAAAGTCATACTAAAAAGACAGCAACTGTTCTTCCTGGCACTGAGAAGAAGAAAATGGACAGAGGCCCCAGGAGCTGAAGAAATTTTCCCAGTGACAACAACTCTGGGATGGGTCCAGAAATTAAACTTTCAGCTGAAGAGCCACCAAGCAAAAAAATTCTTGCTTCAATCATTTATGTAAATTTATTTATGAATTTTATACTTGTGCATTTGAAGATGAATGGTGGATTGAATGAGAAATATGAAGAGCAGGAGAGCAGCATAACCAGAAGAAGAGAGACAGGTTTTGAAGTGTCTTTGAAGCTGATGAAGAAAAGGTAGAAGGTAATAAAATCACCAGATATAAGAAAAAAAAAAATCATGGGAATATAAAAAAAGAGAAAGACTATCAGCTAAAGGGGAAAAAAAAAAAGAGATGATGAAGATCTTAAGAAAATTAAGTCAGGCAAAAAAGAGTAAAGAGGTTGAAGGAAAAAAGGTCCTGAACTAAAATCAAGTTGGAAGGACATTTTTGTCCAGTGGATTCTGTATCAGGAACAAAGTAGAAAGTAGGCAGAAGAGAAATTTAGGCTAAAAAAAAGAAGAAAAACCCTAGAAGCTAATACAATAAATGTTAACATTTTAACTCTAGAAGCTAAAATACATTAAATTATCAAGAATTTAGACCTAAACATCAGCAAATCTCCAAAAATAGCTATAATGACAAAACGTATCGATTTGTGAAGAAAAATATAAGTCAATATAATAATTCATTCATTTCCTATTTGCATGTTAAATTGCAAATCAGAAATTAATTAAATTAATTAAACTGTGTCTTTACAGCCTGGGTAGGATAGAGGATTATTGACAAAGGAAATATACTTATTTTCCATGCAGAAATGTCAGGTCTTTAAGCTTTTCAGGAGAAAATACAGATATAAAAAAGTCTTAGTAAAGCTGAAGGTTGTAGGGACCTTCTAACATGCATTTGTTTGGAGAGCATTTAAAAAGGAATGATTCTAAAATGTCATTAGAAACAATAAGCCCAAGAGTAAAGAAAAAGTTTAGAGATTCTTAATAGTTCTAACATCCATCTATAATGAACAATTTTTTTTTTCAAACAATATCTCTTTTACTGTCATGGTGGGATGTGATTTATGCTGGAGTTTTTTGTTTGGTGGTTGGGGGATTTTTTATATGACAAGTATTTCATCATTTGTTCCTGTTTTTTTGTTTGTTTTTAAATTTTGCTCAAGCTTTATTTTTAAGACATAAAACATTTCCTTGATAGTTGTGATGGTGCAGTGGTGCTGCTACCATGAATTTGTGAGGTGACTGAACACACCCCATAATGCTGTAAGGCTCACGTAAAAGACAAAGATCATTTTCACTCACAAGAAAACTCAATCACAATACTTCACATGAAGTAAAAGGAGGACAGCATTTTCACAAGTGGAGGAAAAAACCAGCCCAACATGGGTAAAAAATCTAAATTGTTTGATTCGCAGGAAAACAAACACTTCTCTGTGAGAAAATATGTGTTAGTCTGTGTCCTCTGATTTGAAAAATAGCAGGTGTTTTCAGTTTCTATGTATCAGCTACCACTGCAGCTGGAAAAATATCAGCATTGTTAAGAGAAAAAAGTGAATAATTAATAGTGTATCTGCAGATTTCTGTATCTCCTCACTTTCATTTAGAAAGGATAAATGCCAGGTAAATTTGGTGGGTTTGTTTTGGTGGGGTTTTTTTTTTGGTGGTTTGTCACCACACTTCCCCCTTACTGGTGTTTCTTTTCAGTGTGAGCCTCCCAGTCCAGCTCTCAACTTTCCAAAAAGCCCTCGTGGCTCTCCCAACAGCAGCAGCAGCTGTCCCCTGCCTTCCCTTTGCCTCCTCCATCCTCCCTCCTGGTATGCAGCAGAGGAGCTGGGCAGTGGTTGGCAGCTGTAGCCCAAAGGAGGAATGTCTGTGTCAGTAAATCCCCAGGAGCACTGGCTGAAGGAGCAGGAGCAAAGACAGGAGCTGGCAGCCTGTACCAGCCTGCCTGATCTCATCTGCTGTAAAGGTCCCAGCCATTGTCACCCACCCACGCGGATACAGTCTCCCCTGGACTCTGTGGCAGAGGTGACTGGAGTGGTGAGTTATGCTGGCAGTATGTGAACCAGTCCTTCTGGGTTGCAGCCCCACCTGAGTTATGCTGGCAGTATGTGAACCAGTCCTTCTGGGTTGCAGCCCCACCTGTGCAGGTTCCTGCCCTGGGATGGAGCACTCTGAGTGCTCTCCTGCAATGTCAGTCCTACTGCAGCTTAGCAGCTTGCTGCAGAGCAGTCCCACACAATCCCTCATCTAGGCCAGCATGTCATAAATGTTAAAAAACCCCTGCCTGTGTGCAGATCCTGGGGCCTGGGAAAAAACCCCAAAACATTATCCTTATCTTTCTTTGATCCTTTTCTCATAAGGGAAGATAAATTGATGCTTTGTCCTAAATCCTGCAGCCTTTATATGCCTCTGTACAATGAAGTCTTGTTCATATCTTAAAGCTTTTCCCCCAGCCCAGTTATCTCAATCCTAAACTGTATCTTATTATATTTAGCAACAGGAATTCCCTATTCTGTTTAGTCTGCCACTAACTAACAGTGAAGATCCTTTGCCTTCTGTACTGTTGGAGTATATGACCAAGTACTTCAGAACTACAGAAAGTGTCTTTCAGTTGAAAGTATTAAGATAAAATACATATACTGATATAATCTCAAGCAACAAGAACTTGCATTCTTTCTTTTCTTTTTTTTTTTTCAACATCAGAAGACTACAGGATTTAAACAAGAACAAAATACAAGTAATGGTTCAAAATTTCAATTTCTTTCAAATAAACAAATACCTGATTAAGGTAGCCATACTTCAAAGTTAATACCATCTACATGAAAATTGATTTTATGCCGACTTAAGAAATTGCCAGTCATTATTTAACAAGTAGCACATTAGATACAACCCATTGAATCAATGTAAGAATCCTGTTTTCCTCAGCAATAACTTGCAGGAGAGGACAAAGAAATAAAGCTTATTGCTGCAGCAATGACGTCTTTTCAAAGGATGTTGGCACCAGGAGCAAGCAGGCAAATACTTGATCATGAAACTGATACGTGCTGGTGACAAAGTTCTAGAAAGTTGGGCTTTTTATTATTTGACTGGCTTATCAAGTGCTTTGAGATTACGCTCTGTGCATATGTGATTGAATTGGTATTTTATTCATGCAGCCATGTGTGATATTCATGCATCAGTGTGATGCTACTTTACAATTCAAGTCTGTAAATGTTAGGCCAGGAGCACTCCCAAGATTTTTACTCTGAAAGTCAGCACTAGGCATGACCTGACAATGCATGGAAGAGACTCCAACACAAACCAGCCTCCTGTATTTTAGTTTCCATATATGCATGGTTTCCATGCAAATATGTAGGATGTGGAAAGGCATGGAATGTGAATTTGTATGTAGTCCTAGTGATTAGCTTGTCACCCATTTGGAATCCTGGCAACGTGAGAAATTTTTCAAATCAGTTGCAATAAGAACCCTACTTACTCACACAGATTTTCTGTAAGCACCTTGAACACTCCCAGGATTAATGACTTCCAGCAGCACCATTGGGTATTTTGCAAAACTAAGAGGTATGGTAGCACCTTTGAGCTGATATGAGAACAACAAACTTCTTCCTAAGCTTTAGTAGATAAATTCTCAAATGTTATTTTAACATATTCTTTTCATAGTAAATGTTACTTTTTAAAGATAAAAAGAATTCAATTTCACCCCCTAAACTGATATGACATCTTTTCTTCAGTTTTCTTTCTTTTTATTTTTAATAAATGAATATGTCTTTATAAAAATGTAAGTCTTTGCTCAAAGGAAATGTAAATGCTGTCATTCACAAATTTGAGATGAGTTGTTGACCCTCTTACAGCAGTAGGCTTGACAGCAGCTTTACTTGTTAGAGAAAAAGCCTTTCAAAGTCTGCTGTATATATACATACACCACTCAAAACAATCATCTACCAATTAAAGCAAATACAGTGTAAAAAAAATTATAAAATTGCTTGTGTTCTTGAAGTAATCTGAAGTAGTTTCTATTTTTTATCAGCTCATCTGGATTTTAGTTGTGACAACATGAATAAGGAGAAAAAGGAAACAGCTACATTAGATAATCTTAAAAATCAAAGTGCTACTTTCCTAAAAATGTTGTGGGGCTATAGATATTAGCAGTGGGATTACAGGTCAAATAAAAGTTAGGCAATC
Organism: Euphonia xanthogaster; assembly: GCA_034509185.1. Taxonomy (NCBI): domain Eukaryota; kingdom Metazoa; phylum Chordata; class Aves; order Passeriformes; family Fringillidae; genus Euphonia; species Euphonia xanthogaster. The sequence continues at coordinate 102,934,912 of JAYDZK010000001.1, forward strand.
ATAACTAATGGTCTAAACCCTGGGATCAATGAAAAACACTCAAGTTTTTCCTTCCTTTCCCACTAAATATATTGCTCATTTTTCTTTGAGAATATGTAAATCAGATGATGGGTTGTTAATTTTTTATTGATGATGAGACCTAAGAATACCAAAATTTTAGGGGTTTTTTATATATAATTAATTTTTTTTCAGTATTAGAGCTGATGGGACAATGATACCTCTCCACAGCGTTTTAGGAGAAAAGATAATTTTAGAAGTCAGATTTTCACCATCACTTTTACCCTAATTTTAGTAAAATAATGTTTTGAAGATTGCATAGATTACAGTTTCTTTTGTCCAAAAAGCATAGAATCATAAAGTAGTTGTATTTGGCTGCTAGAATATAAATTTAAAGCTATGGAAGTCTTAGATGTGTATAAAAAAGCATCCCAGAGATCTTTTCCTGATGCACTGGCTCTTTCCTGTTCAAAAGAAATGAGAAGCTCAAAGTGTACTCAATAACCTGATTCTTTACTGCTTCTCAATTCTCATACAAAGTAAAGATAGAATGCTTTGTGGAACAACATAGCTTTGTGTTTGCTTTGTGTTTGTTTTATAAATGTTTATGTCTGCTCCCTCTTATTTCACTTCACCCTTCTGAGAAGCATCCTACTCTGCTCTACGCTTTCCATCATCACCTTGCAGTTGTAGAACAGTACATCAGAAAGAATGCCCTGGTCTTTCTTTTCTGAAGGCTGAACAAGCCAAGGTCCCCAATCTTCTCTTCAAAGCCATATTCTCCAGGGTCTGACCACCCTGGTGATCTCTCTCCGTTGTATAAATGGTGTCAGAGTGCCTGCTCTGTGTGTGTTTGCATATATCAGAAACCATCAGAACTTTATTCTCAGCCTCATTTGTCATTTAACCTCAACTACCAGATTCAGTGACCTCTAATAATTTTTGAAACACATCTATTCCATTCACTCATGATCTATTACAGATTCAGCCTACCTTCAGAGCCAGCCATAGATCCATAGTCCTGCTTCCCTGCACCTGCCCCATCAGACATTTGGGAAATGGAACTTATATTGGCTCAAAGCATTGAAAAGGGAGGGGTTATGCTGCCTGCATGAAATTGTGTCAGGAGAGGTTTACATTAGATGTTAGGAAAAGATTCTTCACCCAGTGGGTCACTGGACACTGGAACAGGAAAATGGTCACAACACCAAGCCTGACAGAGCTCAAGAAGAATTTGGATGATGATCTCAGACACAGGTGGGATCCTGGGGCTGCCCTGTGCACAGACAGGAGTTGTACTCAATGATTTCATGGAGTTGTACTCCATATTTGGGTAAAACATGTAACTTACTTTTTTGTGGATCCAGCCATAAAAACCCAACCCCAATGCTTCCTCCTGTAAGGCTCCAATGCAGTATGTGGGTCACCCAATTACACACTAGTTTTGATCATTTCATTCAGCCTTTTCAACTGCTGATGCTGTTCACTTCACGTTCCTTTCAGGTTGCTGTGGTTACTAATCTACATGTAAATATTTTTCACTCTTTTCCACCAGTGGATCTGCCCTTTCTTACAGCCAAAGTTTACAAGGGTCAGTACATAACCATTTGTCACTGTCAAGGCCATGGAACCCAGGGAGAGCTCTGGGAACTCAATGTTATCTTCTGCTGCAGACCCAGATCTGAAGGAAATGTGTTCTCAACAGGGCTCAGTGGAGAGTAATGACCCTTCTGCCTGTTAATGCCACACCCCTCAGGGTACACTGTCCTTGTTTCCCATTCTGCCCATCAGGATCCGCCACCCCTGTGGAAAAAGACTAAGGTCCTTTTCCACAAAGCTGCTTTCCAGACAGACAGGCTGCACTAAGCACTATTTCATGGAGCTATTCCCCCTCAGGTGCACAACTTCGCATTTACTTTTTTTGAACTTCTTGATGTTCCCATCAGCCCATTTGTCCAATCCACTTGTCAGGTACCTCTGAATATCAGCCTTGTCAGCATATCAGCTTCTGCCCTCAAATCTGTCTGATCCTATTGTCCAGATTTTAAAAGGTCACAGCTTTGATTTTTGAGAGATATCACCTGAACACAGCTGCCAGCTGGAGTTTCTATTGCTGATATTACCCTTTGATCCCAATGGGAAAGCCAATTTTTGACTCACCTCCACTCAACTGCCCACTTACTGAGTTCTTATCTGACCAATTTAGCTCTAAGGTTACCCTGGGGGAATATGTCAAAGGCCTTGATGAAGTTAAGGTATACAACACCCACTCTCTTCTCCTTGTTCACAGATATAGGCATCTCAACATGGGTGGTGAGTTATGATTTTTCCCTTGAGGTAGACATTAAGGATAAACCATCTTAACTGTATTCCTGAAGTATTTACATGAATTTTTTGAGAACTGTATATATTCGCAATGAGCAAACTCTGGAAACTACAGTAGCTGAGGAAACAAGTCAGATGTGATTGAAAAGACTAGGAGATAAATGAGCAATTCCTCTTTTTAGATAGCTGCTTACACAATTGAAAAAACACCTACCTTTTATATAGGTATTGTTATTCACCCTGTTCATAAAAATAAAATGGGGAAGAAAAATATGAACTAATAAATGAGTAGAATTTTTTTTCATGTGGAAATACTTCCAGTGGCAGTGGAAACTGTCTAATTTTGACTGAAATCAGTGGTTTCACAGTTTTTGGAATCCAAACAGAATCAAGATCTAGATAGTCACAAAAAGTTCAAGACTTGCAAAATGACAATACATTCTCATTGATAGAAACTCAGATATTTTTTTGTTTTGTTTTCAAATCATTAACTAAAGATATAGAAAAGGTGACTGATTTCCCTATAAGGCAGTATCTTAGATAAAGTTGTATTATAGTCACTAATAAGTTGTTTCCATAACTCCTCTAATTACTTAACGCTCTTTAGAAATGGCATTTTCTTAAAATTGTTCTGGAATTTCAAGTGCTATTCAAAGCCTACCAAATTAAAAGATAATGGGCTTTATATCAGATGCATATAAAGTGAAATTTTTGGAAAATGTAGGTAGGCCTATAAGTGATGTACTGCACAAAGATTTGATCTTTTTTGAAAAGTAGGGTGATACATTTAATTTTGCAACACTAAAATCTGAAGAGGCACTATTTATCAACATAGAAAACAAAGAGGATCCAAATTATGCCTCCAATAGACTCCAATAGGAGCCTTTTCCTTCTCCTAGAAAGAGGACATTAATTAAATCTGATTTTTCTGGTAATGGTGGATTAGTCTTGGCTAAGAACCAAAAGTCTACCCAGCTCCTCACTCAGTGCCCAACCCAGTGGGACATGAGGACAAAACCAGGGAGATTGCCTAGCAGTTATGTTGTAGGCCAAACAGTTAACAGTTGTAGACCAAATTAGTTTATTGACAATTAAAATAGACTTGAGCAATAAGGAATGAAGACAAACATTAAAACACATTAAAGTGTCAGTCCTTCACTCCAGACTCCTCTACCCTGCCCCTTACCAGCACAGGGAGGAACGTATGTGGAGGTGAGTTAAAACATATTATTTTTTCTCTACCACTCCTTCCTTCTCACACTTTCTTCTTTTCCAGTGTGGTCTCTCCCACCAGCTGAAGTCCTTCAGGCAAAAATTCTGTTCCATAGTGGGCTCTCTAAAGGCTACAGGGAATGCCTGCTCCAGCACCTTGGGTTCCTCCTCCTCTCCCTCCTTCTCTGACTTTGGTGTTCACACTGTAGTTTCTCACTCTTTTCTCCTCCTCCACCTGTCCAGCATTTTTTTTTCTTCTTCTTCTTAAACATGTTTTCCCAAAGAAACAGGAAAACTGTCCTGTGGTTGGCCCAATACAGCCAATGGGAACTTGCACTCACTTCTCCCTTCCCACTGTCCCTCTGCTGCAAAAACCTTTGCTGCCTATTCCAGCAGTGAGCCCCTAAACAGGGAATAATTAGCATCGACTTCATGATTCCAGAAGGCGGATTAATTGCTTTATTATACTATACTATACTTCTAAGAAACTGATCACTCTTGCAGACAGTCTGATACAGCTTTGACCAAACTGGTCCTTGATTTCAAAACACCATCACCAGTGGCCAATTAAGAAATCACCCTTTGGTAAACAAATCTCCATAACATGTTTCACATATGCACAACAACAGGTGCAGCAAGTGAAGATAAGGATTGTTTCTCATTCTTTGAGCTTTCTCACAGCTCCTCACAGTTTCCCAGGAAAATCCTGGGAGAGCTGTCTCTCTCTGTTCAGAGGACATGTGATTACCACAGCCACCTACACCCAGTACAGTGGTAATTCTATTTAACCAAGCCCTGGAGCAGCAACAGGGCAGGATGCTGGTCTGCTGACTGTAGGAGCATCACAGGACTGAGGTTCAGACGCAGTAGCTGTAGGAATCCCACCTGTCCACCTGGTTTGGCAACTCTGTCACTTATCACACTGCTTAGAGTGGAAATTACTGGAAGGATCTGGAACACCTAGATTTTTTGCTCAGTATTTTATGCTAAGGGATGCAGATAGACAGTGGAATTTCAGGAAGTATCAGCCAGATAGATCCACATGGATCTATATGTCCCTCCATAACTTTGTAATTTGGGCACTAAGTTCTTTAGGATATGGATGAATAATTCAATACAAAGCACTGCATTTTCTAAATAATCATTCTGGAGGGGTCTCCACAAGCCCAGCATTTACAGACAGTTATTTCTACTCCTTAATCATTATGGGAAACAAATACATATTTATTTAAAAAATCCTTTTTTAAAAAAACTCTATTTTTCTGTGCCTGTTGTGGGACATTAGTTGTTTGGCTTAAATAAATAAGCTTTAAACAGAATGAGTCACTTATTATTGTTATAATATTGTGTGGTTATTACTGTTATAATATTGTTATAATATTGTCTGGTGTATTATTGTTATAATATTGTGTGGTTTAGTATGCTGATTGCTTAGCACTGTTTGCTTTATCTGAGAAGCTGCATTTGTTGAAGCCTTAGGCCATAAACTGGAGACCTTCACCTAGATACGCTTTCTGCTGTAATAGAGTGAATTTTCTTAACAATTTTCCAAGTAACTGGTATAGTGCTGTGTTTTGGCTTTTGTATGAGAAGAATGTGATAACACACTGATGTTATAGTTGTTGCTAAGTTATGATTATTCCAAATCTAGTACTTTAGTTTCCCAGGCTCTGCCATAGAGCAGGTACACAAGAAGCACACACCAGAGCTAAGGCGGGAGGCTAAAAATGTCAGCGGAACCTGCAACTCATCAAGATGATAACAGTTAATGCCCCACCTGAATGGAAAGAAGAGAAAGAATCTGATGAGGTGTTAGAGGACCCCAGACCAAAAAATCACCACTCACCTAAAAGGGTGTGTGGAGAGCATGTGAAGGATGGGTGCATAAATAGCAAGGGTCTATTTGCCCAGGGATTTCTTTGTTCTGGGTCCCTTTCTGGAGACACCGAACTTGAGCTGACCCGCTTCTGTATCACACTGTTAAATTATTTCTTTTTTTCACAAAATCTGATACCTGAGAATCTTCTGTAGGAAATACAGGGTTGAGCCTGAAGAAAGAGGAGTCTCATCTGAGTATGAGTGTGTGAGTGAGGAATTAGGAGGGGCTCATTGGAACCACCTGCTGCAAAGGGTCTCAGGCTCCAGCAGCTCCACTCTGACTTGTGCACTTTTGGGACTGTGCTTTCTCTCTTAACGTTGCCCCCCTGCATTATTTCATTATAAATTCTGGTCTGAATAATGTTACACAGCTGAAAAAAATGCAGTACATTCAAACGGAGTCTTACATAAATGGGAAGTTTGTATATGTAGAGTCTCCATGTTTTTCCACGAGTTAGATGGCATTTAATTGAGAGCAGGCTAAAGAGCTGAAGAAGGAAAATGAACCATTATCAAAAAAAAAAAAAAAAAAAAAGGATAGAGGCAGGGGGAAGGAATGGAATCTGTTGCATCTGTGTAATAAGGTGTTTACAGCCTTTTTTTGTGAAAGAAATTTCACTGCAAATCAAAATCCCTGTTTTTCACACTGAAGGCAAAGGAACTTTCATTTCAATTTTGATTCAATGAAAGCCCCACTTTCATGCATACACCTATATTAGTTCTTGTTCAGTGAAACAGACAGAGCTAAAGATAACTCAATGTAAGCATCCATTTGAACCCTGCTGACTTCAGTGAGAAGTTAGTTTGCTTTGGAATTGTTAAGTTTGATGACTCACATGATAATGGCAGAAATCTCTTCATCTCTTCAGTGTATAATACTTGGAAATGTAGCCCATATTTTAATGGTATTTAGAATAACTGAAGTCAACAGAATTCCCTGTGCACACATCATCTTCAGTGGCTTAATATTATGAATAAAAGTGAGTACTCTTCTAGAGAGACACTAGTTCATTATTAGAAAGATATACTACAGATCAGAGTTGCCTTCAAAGATGCAGTAGCCTTTTTTTCATCGATTTTAATACTCAGTTTTACAGTCCATATTCTGAAAAGTACACCATTATGTAACGTTATTTTGTGGATGGAAAATATGGGATGTACATGACCATTGCACTTTGCATTTTCAGTTGCAGAGATAATATATCCATTACTACTGGATTTACCAACTCCACATTCTACTTTAGTTTTCTATATCCTTTCTCTTCCTATTTGGCTTTGATGTTTAATACATAACAGATATAGACAATAAAAAGATGCAAACAAATAACCCCATTATGGAATTCATATGTGACTTCACAAAAATCAATTTTGCTCTATCCAGGTGTGATGATTGTGAGTGCATTAACTTCCTTTGTCTGCCATTTCCAGCCTTATCTGGAAGGACTATCCATGCATTCTCTGTCAGTTTTTTTTCTGGAAGCTCTGTGTAAGCCCTAGAGCAGACAACCAGCTCTGGCTTGAGCTGCACTGCAGAAGTGCCTCTGCTCAGCACTGTGCCCTGTTGCCCTAATCTTTCTGGAAGGACCCCCAGATCTGCCTCCTGTATGATGACTCTGGCCTTTCCTGGGCTCTTGGCTGAACAATTTCTAAAACAATTTCCCACCTGAGGATTCTGGTTCCACAAAAATGCTGTTTTCCTTGGAAACAAGCTGGTTTTTCTGCATCTTTCATGGAAACCAGGCAGACGGGGAGGCTTCCCTTCCACCTCTCGCAAGCCAGCTGGCACAGTGCTGGGTGAGGGGCTGCCTGCCCGTCTCACTGGACTTCATGGTTGTCCTGGCTGTCCAGCTGCCCTGCTTCCCACCTGGCAGCCTGCTCCAATTGCCTGGCTTCCTGGCTAGCTTTCCACCTGGGTAGCCAAATCCCTGTACAAAAGTCCTTGAAACATGCTCTATGAGGTTTCAAAACAATCAAGTTTTCTGAAATTAAGTTAGGCAAGAAAGCAAAGTTTTCTTTGTTTTCAGTGAGAAAAACAGAAATAAAAAGTAAAATTGTCAACAAAACAAAAATTGCACTTTGATTACCTCTTTAGTTTTCACAGCTGTCTCTGTGCAAAAAGAAAAAAACCAAAAAACTGAGACTATCATGGCAACATTACTTGTATTAGCAAATAAAAAGGACTTTATAAGCCATTTTTCCTTTGCTTAGGCTATTTAGTCTTTTACTCTATTTAGCATTTTCCTTTTTATTTCTCCAAAAGGAAAAAAGAAAAAGTCACTCTGAAATATTACAAGGGCTTTGAGTGTCATTAAGTGAAATTAGGAACACATTTAGCATATATTTATGTAGCTTTCTGTCTTGTTGCACCAAGAAATTCAGATATTTTATTTTTTCAGTGTTATCACTTATATATAACTAAAAATAAATGCACGCACACACAATGTACAAACACAGAATTCAACTTAGGCAAGGGCAAAGCCCCAGCTCTGAACTTTAATGCAACTCCCAGGCCACTGGATAAAGGGTGCTGAGGTGGAGGATCCAGGTGAAGTTTTTCAGAACAATTAAGGCCTGTTAGTGCAGTCAGCGTACTGAAAATGAGTCTCAGTCCAGGGAAGTTTCCAAAGGGCTGTTATGGGAACTCTCCTGCAAACGATGTTTCCACCTTGGTCTTTGGCATATCTCATGACAAAGGTCTCATGGTCCTGGGCCAAGGTCAAAGCACAGAGAAATCTGAGATTCCACAGAAGAATGAGGCGAAACAGAGCTTTTCACAGAAGACAGCTGTGATGGGAACACTCTCCAAAGCAACCTTTGCTCACAGACCTCCTTTCTCTGTGGTACATGAGATACACACTGGGTTGATAAGAACTTTAAGACTGACTTGTCCACACATTTTGTTGAAGTACACATGTAAAAATAAAGAAACAGACTATCTGTCTCTTAAAGTATGTATTATTAGAGCAGAACTTAAACCAGTAATTTATTAAGAGACAAATCCTTGATCTCATGAGTGAGAAAATAAAAATTAAAATTAATTTACAAATATGCCCTCTACCTGTTATTGCTCATGCCTATAGATCTGACGCAAAAGTTTTCAAATTCAATATCATGAATTTTCAATTATGAGGAAATCCACAATATTTCCTGTGAATTCAATTATTAGTATTAGTGTCAGCATCAGCATTGATATCATTAGGATTTTTCTTGGTTTCAATTTTTAAACTTTTCTTTTCTCAACCTATTAGGGTTTTTCCTTTTTTTCCTCTGATTATTCTCCCCATCTCACTGGAAAGGGATGGGGGAAATAGTGAGACACAGTATGGTACTTAGTGTCTGGGGTTAAACCAGTCAACTATAGCAAAATAATATCTTAAACCAGAAGACAGCAGCTAGGACTGGGACAGGCAAAGTCTCTGCTGTTTAATTACATCCTTTGCACAGCATTCAATGAATATACAGAATCTCTAAACAAACCAATTAGTTATAACATTCATCACACTTTGAATTTCAACTCCTCTTCCTTGAAAGGTCCCCAGGAGTGTTCTCTGCTGAGCAAAGAAGGAAGATACCAGGTGGCTGTTTCTGGATGTTTTGAGTAGCAGCAGTCTCAGGCAATTATTTGAGATCATGTCATTGCCATCACAGGTTAGCTTCTAGGCTAAGATATCTAAGAACTTAGGAATGTCTCTAAAAGTCCTGATCAAAGGTCAATTGAGTCCGTGGTGAGTTCACTGGTTCTCAATGGCTGCTTGGGAAGAACATTAGACAGAAATTGTGACATTTCCCTAGGACACTCCTATTCCAAATAATTTAGTTCAGAGCTACAAAGCTGTCTCAGGCAATAGTGTTTGCAGTCAGTGTATGAGCCATGGTATTGGAGCAAAAGCTGAACTCTGGAGTTCTTCTTTGCTTTTGCCAGTGTGCCCTTTTCCATGAAAGAGATGCTGACAGGTGACACACTTGGTGTCATCTAATCTCAGCATGGGCTGTTACCTCAGGGAGCTGAGCTCTGAGCTCCTAGTCATCCAACAGACACATGGATGAGATTGGTACCCCAGAATTTTGTTTGGTAGTAAATACATGCCTGCCCCCCTAACATCCTTCTAGGAACTGCCTCTCTCCTTTGAGTGGCTGCTAAGAACCAGTCTGTCCTATACCTTCCACACCTCTGTTAGAATTCTTTTTTCTTTTGATTCTCCTTCCACTCTTCTAAGTACTTCTCTCTTCTCATAAGGGTGGATTACTCTGATCCTTCCTGCTTGAATATTTACTTTTGATTTTCTCAATCCAATGAAAATTAGTAAGATCAAGCGAGTCAAGGGATATAAAGGGAAAGCAAACAGTTCATTTTATGAAAGAGGAAGAGGATAATATCTGAAATACTCTGTTGGAATCATTTTACCTGATCAGTCCAAATTCTAAAAGATTAGCAGATGGCAAGAGCATTCTGAATGAGTGCAAATCTGTCCTTTGTGCTTTTAGGATCCCAGGAACATAATATTTATTTTAATGGTAAATATCTGAAAAAGTTGCTGGGAAAAAAGGTAATATATTATAACTATGGTACAGCACAAAACTGAAGGCACAGAAGGCTATGAATTTTGGAATCCCTGGCTCTGAGGAAACTTCAAAATTAAATCTGACATGACATTGAGCCCCACAGTCCTTGTCCGGATTTTTTCCCCCAAAACCTTTACAGAAAAAAAATCCTGAATTATTTTAAATTGCAATAACTTTGCAGGTTTTTTCATTAGATTTTCTCTCATTTAACTTGTTCTTCTGGCTTAAACTCCTACATATTCAAATTCTGTAGAATATGACACTCATACCTGATGAAAAACACTGACACAGAGGTTTTCCTGTTTCTATCTTTCCTTCAGATACACATAGTTGAATGACTTTGATTCTTATATAAATCCATACCTCGTAAGTCTTACCATTTTTTTAAAAATCTGTAATAAAAAATGAATGGACTTTATACTAAGGATTTATTGAATCAACCTCATTTTCTCTGTTACTTCCTTCCTCATCTATAGTGCCAGTACAAGCTGAGGTAACCCAGTGGAAATCACTACAGTTACATGAATATTATCCTTGTACTGGTCAAGAGAAAGTATTCCTACATGAAGGGAAGTAGATTAAACTGAAGTGGAGAATCTGAATATATACCAAAGACTTACAGGAAGAAGAACTTAATGATGTAAATCTCTACAAATAAGAAACTAGGATGTGCAGGAATTCAAAAGTATGGTGACACTTAAGAGGCAGATAAACATTTTAGAGAGGTGAAGAGCATTAATGCATTTAACTGCTAAATGCATTAATAATGCATTCAAATAGTTAAGTAAAGCCTTGCTCAATAAAACTGGTTATTATGCACTTGCTGAATTCTGAGTTTGTTTGGCAGTGGATTTGATTTGGTTTTGTGTAGTTTTGTTTTGGTTTTTTTTGGTAATGTTTGACATTTAGTCTGAAACACCTGAAGAGCCTCATTGCAATGAGATGACTGCTATTAGCTAGATATGGTGCTGCATAAAAAATCCTAGTTGAAAGATCTAGCTCCCTGTTACTGCTAAAAGATTAGACAGTTGGAACACAACTGCAAGTTGCTTCTTCCGAAGCTCACCAGCAGCATAGTTTCATGGGTTTTATCACTAAAATGTACAACAATGTAAAGTGAAAACACAGAAGAGACTTAACATCTTTAAGCTGTTAGTATATGCATAGGAATTAGGAGAAAAATCTTGTATACACAGAAGCTGACCTACTTACATTTAGCAGTCGATGTTAAATATCAAAAAACACATTCTGCTGAAGGCATTATATTCCTTGGAAAGTAATGGCACCTCTTCTAAAGTGTTTTTCATTTATTCATTCTGAGACAGCTCTTTTTCACTGTGTTTGTGCATGATACAGCAGTTCTTGTAACAGAGATGGCTCTGAAGTATTGCAGTAAGTTATATAGAAAACAGAGAGATACCAAGGAAAAACAGCAACAGAACACAGCTTTTAAGATATAGTCAAATCTTTAAAATAGGATCAAAAATTGGAAATACACATTTATGGATGCTGTATCAATGATGCCACTACTGCTGGAGACTGCCATGATTACATATGTCTATAATTCTACCCTGCTAAATTTGGCAAATTCTAGCAGCACACCAAAGGGAAAAAAATGTATGACCAAGGACAATGAATAATGAATGAAGAAAGTGCAAATATAAGGGTCAAAGTGTTGAGAAAACATGGCATTTTTTAACTGAATCCTTAACAACTTGCCCAACACTGTGATTTGACTGTCAGATGTAAATAGCAAGATTGGGATTGCTTTGAATGACCAACAATTTTAAAAACCCGTTCAAAATAAAAGAGCTATATCTAATTATTTTGCTCATTTTTATTTTGGTTTCATTTAAGGATACCATTCCATATACTTATGAGTCTTCTACAGTTCTAATTTTTCTCTTTTTGCTACTCCATGTAAAAGAAGAGTTAATGCAATTGGACTTCAGCATCCAGAGGAGTGCTGCTTCCCATTGTGCTCAGGGCTGACTCCGGCACGCTCGTGGTTCCCGGTTCCTGCTGCCTTGGTCAGATGGATGCAGCTCTGCAGTTCATTTCAGTGGGTGCAGTCAGCAGCAGCTCTTACAGACCCACCTCTTGCAGAGAAACCGAGCTGGATCCCTCACCACTGGCTGATCAGCAGGAGGTCACTGGTGAGCAATGCCAGCCCCTGCACTCTGCAGAGTCTATATCCACACTTTGTATCAGATGGATCATCCACTGATTTAATCCTGTGGAACACCAAGGCACCCACCCACCCATCGTGCCAGACTGTGCACATCTGTAGGTGCTGGTGTCCTGCTCATCAACCAGTCCACACTTGAACTTTGCCAACAACTAAGAAAAACACACACTTGGACTCACCCCCTGAATCAGACACAGAAAGCTGCTTGCACAAACATTTCCAGTGCCATTATTGTGTGTCATGCTGTGGCTAACACACATAACAAGATTTATCCATGTGAGCAGGATAACACTGCAGTGGTACCAGGTACCTGTGTTTGGGCAGCTGAGTCATCCTGCTATATTTAAGTGTCAACAACATAAATGATTACATGCGCCCAGGAATCAGTGGCCATCTAGTCAATACAGTCAATAGAGAAAGAAAACTATTCAGCTCTCCCAAAGCAGATACCTACTCTAGAAGAAGATAAATAGGTCCCTAGACTCCACTGACTGTGCTGGCTACATGAGATAAAACAAGAACTCAATTCTCATGTTTAATCCAGAAATTTGTCATGAAAAAGAGGCTGAACTTCTACTTCTCCTGTTTGGTTTTTCTTGGTTTCTTTTTTTTTTTTTTAATTTGTTTTGTTTTGGTTAATTGAGTTGTTTTCGTGTTTTTTTTTTTTTTTTTTTTTTTGCTTTTCGTTTTGTTTTTTTCCTAAAAGAGAATAAAATACCCTTAATATAAGAACTAGCATTAGCTGGAAAAAAAAAAAAAGTCTATGCTTTCAATTCTTTCTTCATATTATAAACTACATCAGGCTGTGCTCCAGGGCTTTGATTTTCCAATCTTCTAGAATGGACGTCTGAAGGACGATAAAACTTTAACAAGGCCATGTATTAAAAAAAAAAATGTTCCTCTATATGGAATCAAGAATTTCAAAGTATGTTGGTCTCATTCTTATAGAATCAAGATATGCCAAAGTGCATATTTTATAAATCGCTATTTTTCTGAGCTGCTCTAGACAAAACCTAGCCTTAGTTGGTCTAGTAAATGATATTTCTTTTCCCTCATCTAACTGTAACACACCAAAGTTATTACAATACTGATTACAATACTGTCATTGCTCCTATTGGATGTGGTAGATGTACCAGGCAAGTGCAGCTGACTAAAGTTCAAAATGAAACTTCAGGGGTTTGAAATCAATGGATGACTCTATCAGGAATGAGTTAGGACTTCAGAATTTTTAGATTCAGTTCCATTATGAGAAGCTCAGTTGTTATTAGACCACTATTAGATTTAATTAATAATCCAGAAGTCAGTTTTCATCCTTATTTTGTTATCATAAATCCTAGTATTGCCTAGCATGTAGTTGTGTCCACAGCATCCGGGGGACATTTCTAAATTTTAAAAAGGGAGAAGATTTTTTTTTTATGAAGAAGGAAGTGGCCTCTTTTTTAGCAGCCACAAGAGGATTTCCCATTTTTACTGGAAATGGCCTATTTTCTATCAGCTTTTAAAAAAATGTTATGAAAAACATATTTCTAGGGATTTAATGAAATATTATACAAATATTAATTTACAGGAAATAGGTCTTTTATACCAAAAAATGTCTCAATGCTTGCTCATTTTTATGAAAAGTAACATAGCACAAGTGGACTACCAGAACAAAGAAAGGGGAAGAAAAAGATGTTAAAGTAGTCTGAAAATACAAGATATACACAGATAAGAACTGGGAAATAAAGTTTTGGAAAACTTGTTTTACTCATCTTCTGATAAATATGAAACTATTTTGTGGAGTTTATAAATTCAATTAATGTTTCCACTGACATTAAAACCTGCAGCTGGTCTTCCATGTGATGTGCACACCAGAGATGTGAAGCTGTATAATTATGAGCAGTCATTGAACAGAAGTTTAGTGAGTTCAGGCAGAATGACTGAGTACCAAATGGAGTGGAAAATTCTATTATTGTGTATTTGGTTTGGGGTAAAGAGCTTTTACCTACAGTCAGGTTTAGAGGTTAGGTGTCATCTTTACACCACTCATCAAATTAATTCATTTTTCAGAAAGATCCTTTCTTTTCTGTTACTTCACTCCTGGGTGCAACCTGCAGGAGGTTGCTGCTAGTGATGTAGCTTTGTTAGAAAAATTCTTTTAAAAATTTTGATGTAGCAGGAACAGAGAGAAAAGCTTTATGTGTTCCAAGAACCAGCTTCAGAATTTAAGCCGAAACAGGCTTCCATTTGCATTTAAAAATTTCATTCACAGTCAGAGACCTGATCAGAATAAGGAAGAGAAAAGAATGGCTAAAGGTTATAAAAGCACAATTTTTTAGTGCAGTTTCTAATTTAATTACTAGGGAAAAAAAAAAAAAAAAAAAAAAAAAGAAGAAATGTCTCCTCTAAACCCAGGCATATTGCTGGTGAGATATGAGGAAAAAGCAGAGGCAGTGCAAAGGCACGGGCTATCTCTGCTTTCTGTTTCCTTGAGCAAAAGTATAAATGTCTCATTTGAAATCTTGTTGATTTTAGAGAAAATATGTTAAAATTGAAAGAGAATCTGAAACAATACTTAGGAGCTGCTCTATTTGAGAATTACAAGTATTCACTCCTGCCAACCTTCTACATCTCTTTTGGAGGCTGTTTCCCTTGTCTTGAAGGAGGTTTTCATTTACATTTTACTGCTCTCTCACATTCTAATCCTCTGCAACTTTAAATGTATTTCTTAATTTTAGTGCTATGGCATTCTTTAAGGCTGGATGTTTAATTTCATGGGGGTGCTTACCGCGTGCAACACGTTTGAACAGTATGCTCTACCGGATATTGTCTCTATTTTCAATCAGTTTAAAATATTAACATTAAGGCTGTATGGAATGATTTTTTTCAGGTGAGTAGTTTTTTTTTTTTTTATTGTGTGAATCCTTCAAACCCATCCAAACCCAAAACCTAACCATTTACACATAACACCATGCACAAAAAAATTATATTTTGCTTTGATAAAGAGGAACATCTGTAAATCTGTTTTGTGAGGGGTTTTTCCTTTCCCCCTCCTTTTTTTACTATATTGTAGATTTGAATTTCTAAATTTAGATTCCAGTATATGTTGACAAAGAAGCAAAGATTTCATCAGGTTTTTGGTTTTTTTTTGATGATGACTGAGTGAGGTAGGTAGATTGCTAAGGCAGCTGTTCCCCAGCTCATGGCAGTTTCAGCAAGGTCTGGGTTTGGTTCTGTCTGGATAATGTCAGCATTATTTTCTGGCTTTCCAGTGATGAGAATAATTCCTGCAGTAGTAACACAAGAATGTCTTCCATTTCTCACTACTGGCAATATTAAGTGACCATAAAACTAAGAGATATAAAAGTCATCTGACTCCTACTAAGTAGAGGTAAGTCTCTGGATTGTTGCATTATGTTTCTTAAATTCATGAACTCCCAGTGCACGAGATTCAGAATTAAAAAGACAATCAGCAGCTCTAGTTTGTACAGTCTGTTTTTGTGTTGAAGACAATTAGAATTTGCCTGTAAGAATTTTAACAAGATTTATTTAAGCATGAAAGAATTAAGTATAAAGATAGAATTCAGTTCCCTCAGAAGATCAAAAGAAAGCTTCAGTAAAAGAAGATGTAGCTATGCAAGAATTACAGAAACATGACTTTCCTGTTTTGAAAAGGGAATAAATTTATTAAAATTAGAAAAGTATATGTGGGGTCTTCACAACTTAAACAATTAAAAAAAAAAGAAAAAAAACCAAACCAAAGCGAAAAAACAACCCTCCCCAAATAAACAAAAACAAAGAAACAAACAGAAACCAAACCAACCCACCAAAAAATAAAAAAATTCCCGACCTGTTTAGGAGGCAAGCATTCTGTGTTTTGCTGGTTCATTGTATGTTATTTTCTGTGTGCAACACATTCAGATATCCAAAGTATTTAGAGCAATACTAAAATAAAAGAATTTTTCTCCGTCCTTTGTCCACCTCCAGACCTTCTAATACCTCATCTTTAGACATTAAAAGTTAGGTTTCAAGCTAGACACACCCCCTGAGTGTTGAAAAGGTTGCACTCCAATTTCAAAACCCAAGAGAACAATAAAAGAAATGCTGGCGAGTTAATTCTTTAGAGTTTGCTTTATAGACATGAGGGAAAGAAAAAATGGCCAACTTTGGAAACCACTTCTCTTTTAAGAGATCATACTTATTGGTGTCCAAGCCTTTACTTACTGGTGACCAACCCTGTCCAAGCTCATTAGCCATTTTGATTTTTCAGGTTAGCAGGAACCGTCAGCCTAGGTCATGATTAGAATTAGAATCCTATAACATCTCTAAAATTGGGCCAAGATTGTCAAATATGAATAGCTAAATTTTGGCACTTTAAACTATATATAGAAACTGACATACAGAAATGCAGTTCTCAGAAGTGCTGAATATCCAAACCTTACTAGTTTAACGGGAGCACTTGTGGAAGAAGGAAGTGCTCTATGAAGATAAAATGTAATTTATTTTAACAGCACTCTTCATGCACTGCGGCACAAAATGCTTTTCAAGAAAGGCAAACTTCTTTTCTCAGTCATAACACTATAATTTCAGCATGTCTTTGGATTTAAAGATATCAAATAGAGAGTAAATTTCATCCAAAATATTTAAGAACTCTTGTAAGGCTCCTTACAAATGTAAGGACTCAGATTTATGATAGAAGAATGAAGAGAATGAGGAAATTGTCTTGAGTTGTTTGATTTTTCTGATTTTTTTTCTGCCTTATTATTTGGCGGCTGAGATGATCTACCATTCCGTGGTGATGTCTGACACTGTTGGGTGTCATGTCAGTACATTTTTATATGCTAGTATGGTTTTTGTTGGGTCTCAGAGCATCTCCAGCAGCCTGCCCAGGGCCCAGGAGCACTGAAACCCCCAGGGCCATCAGCCCTTGTCCCACCAGGGCTGCTGCATGTGGCATTGCGTGTTCTAAAAGATTGTTAATGTTGGAAATGTTAATTGTTTTCTGTTCGGAAATGGTTTGGCCCTCTGTTTCCCCTAAGTGATCCCCTCATGATGGTACCTTAACTTTTATCCTTAGGGGATAAAAGTTGTTTGTCCCCTACCTTTCCCGCCAGTGGCCTGCCCCTCTGAGTGAGTGATCCTCCGCTCCTCCCCTTCTGCCCTTATAAGTCTCTTCCCCTCCTTATGGTGCTGCCCACTCCCCCTGCCAGTTATTGTAACCATCCCCCTTTATTTCGAGAATTTTCTGTATCAATCATCCCCAGTCTGTTACATGATTTGCCTCCAGGGCTTCTCTCCTCCTCTGTGTAACCCTCGTAGGTTCAGCTGTGTTTTATATTCCTCCTCTGCCCTTGGCTTATCCGTTGTTCTGTGTCTCCTCCCTTCACACCCGCTCCCCAAGTGCCTCCCCAAGCCTTCCTCCTCCGACACTGGTTCGTAGACCCATCCTGGAATAAAGCTTCCTTGACAGCCATACAAGTGTCCACTCTTTTCTTCCTTTACCTTGGGACTTCTTAGCCTTCCTCTCTCCTGCGCCACCCGCGCCGCAGACGGCGCCACTGCCAGGGGTCCGCAGGGAGGACCCGGGAGTGGCCGATCTTGCGGCCGCCTCCGGCCCGGCTCCGGGAGCGGCCGCCTCCGGCCCGGCTCCGGGAGCGGCTACCCGGCGCGGCCCGGCTCCGGGAGCGGTCGCCCGGCGCGGCCCGGCTCCTGTGGCCGCAGGGAAGGCTGCAGCTGCAGGGGCGGTGTCCAGCTGCCCACAGCCAGATCCTGCCCACGGGGAACTCCCAGGGCATCCCCAGTGGTCTCAGCTCCCAGGACATGCCCTGACAATTTGCTGCTCTGTTTTAGAGACAAATATCAACACAGGAGCGTGTAAAGAATAATTACGACAGCTGGTATGCAGTAAATAAAGTTCACGTCATAGCAGTTTTACATCTTAGTCTTACATGCAAAGAAGATAAAATACAAAAAATAGTTGTAAGGTTTTATTAAATAGCTTTTTGAAACAGACATATGGGTCTTATATTTTATCAAAATGTACTTTCTTGAATCCCACTCAGGTATGTTTTAAATGGCAAAATATATATTTTTTTAATTGCATTGCAATGTAAATCGTGGCGTTAATAAATTTTTGCTTCTTTAAGGAAATTACTTGTTTTAAAAGAGCTGACTGATTTTCATGGACTAGCACATATGTGGTTGTGTGCAATATTTATTTCCAAATGCTCGCTGTCAGATGAAAAAAGGAAGAGATAAAAGTCAGTGGGGAAGAGAATATTTCTTCCCAATTTTAGCCAGAGGGTAGAATCCTTGGGCTTTTTATGACCTGTTTTATTTATAATTTTATTAACAGGTGAATGCATTTTTAAACTTTAATTCCTATAAAATTGAAAGCAAGAATTTAGGGACCAAGGTCCAGGAAGTAAATTAGAAGGCTCCAGTTGTATGCCTTGGTGAGAGCAGTATGTCTTTATGGCATGGAGTAACTACCGCCAGCCTCTTGCTCACTTTCCACACTCCTTATTTCTTGTCCCAGTGGGGAGGAGAATTAAAAAGAAAAGGTACACCTTGTGATTTTAGATAAGAACAATTTACTGTTTCAAACAAAAAAAAAAAAAATATATATATATATATATAAAAATTAATAAATAAATGTAGTATCAACAACAACAGCAATAGTAACAAAAACAATAGTAAAAATATTTGGAAGAGGGAGGGAGTAGCAAAACCAAAAAAATAAGTACCATACAATACAATTTCACACCACCTGCTGACTGATTCCCAGCCCATCCCTGAGCCATGAACAGCCCCCTTCCAGCTAACTCTCCTCAGTTCAAATACTGGGCATGACATTCTGTGGTATGGGATATTCTTTTGGGGAATTTAGGTCAGTTCTCCTGACTATGCTGCGTCACAGCTTTTTGTGCAGCTCCTCCCTGGCAGAGCTTCAGGCCCTGAAAAAGCCTTGATTTAGGGTAAGCACTGCTCAGCAACAGCCAAAACATCAGTGTGTTATCAACATTATTCTCGTACTAAATCAAACCCACAGTGTTATACCAGCTACTAGGGTGAAAAATGAAGTCTGTTCCAGACAAAACCAAGGTACTGCGTAATAGCCATTGAGTCTGGATAAAAATTCTGTTCCTTCTTAACTTCTTCTGTAAATAATGCAAAGAAAGGCTAGAAATTGTGTTCAGCTGTAGTGATTCTAATTCTGTGAATCATTTCATAAAACTTTGTCTTTGGCCGTGACGCATATTTCTACAGCCAAGAACACGATCAAACATCTTCAAGTGGTATTTTTGCCGCTGACATGATGGTCTGAGGACAATGTTCCCATTGAATGGTAGAGTAATAAGGAAACAGTAAACATTTCAAAACATAGAAATGTTCTGGCTTGAAATAAACTCAACATGGTGAAATTCCAATAGGTCAGCCACTATGAATATGCAGTCACACCTGACAATTTCAATAATATGCATTTTTGTAGTTGTCTAGAATCCCATAGGGATTTGCTTCCACTCAGTTTGTTTCAGAATAAATTAATGATAGGTTTGAAACTGTTGCATTCTAGGGCTAAAGGCAAATGACAGAAGACCTTTGAAATCTATCATCAGCATAGCTACTCTACCAAAAATTCTGATCAGAAGATGTTCTCTTTTCTTTTTAACTTTCCTGCTATTTCCTGTGGGATAAGGGGACCTAAGAATCAAAGGCAGGGGAACAAAAGATATTTCCCACATGCAGCATTTCCATTTTTCCAGTTTCTTTTGTTGTAATCAGTTCTTGAATGAGACAGACAAAATGTCCAAAATGTTGAGTATTTCCTGACCTGCTCTTTTCTGTGACAGTTTATTTTGTGTAAATCTAATTTTCTACTGGCGTCCATGAGGAGTCATGGGATAATAATGCTATGTACAGCCATTCCTGTCTCATTTGAAACAGCCCTTGGCTGCCCTTCCCAGCATGGCTGGACGGTTGACTTAAGCTCTTTCAGAGCATGCTGTTTCTGAAATGGAATATGGCAGAGGCAGTAGCCAGCCTATTGGAATAATCCACCTATAAGGAATTACACATGACAGGATTGGCCAAGTTAGTTTAAAGTCATTGTCAAACATGAGAGAGCAGAAAAATTAGGGAAGTAACTACATTACACCCCAAATTATTTCACACATTTGCAACTGCAGTAAGACCAAATCGGTTTTCAGGAATATGACCTACCTACAACTAACAGGCACACTTCTAGCACTTCTCAGGGACTAACACAAAAGGAAGA
>JAYDZK010000001.1:102967751-102981752 GCA_034509185.1 Euphonia xanthogaster
AGATAGATAGATAGATAGATAGATAGATAGATGATAGATAGATAGATAGATAGATAGATAGATAGATAGATAGATATCTTAGAGAGCCCTATCTGTTTTCGTTAGAAATGTTCTAAAGGCCTATGTACTGTGTTCATGGGGCAAGGTTTGCAAGCAGGAGGGCTGCAGGGATGACTTTTTTGAGGAGTCATACAAAGCCAGTTTCAGCCAGTTTCAAGATGGACCCATCACTGAGCAAAGCTGAGTAAAACACTGATAGTGGTCGTACCTCTGCAAGTTCCTGCTTAAGAAAGAATGAAAAAGAGCAGCTGGGAGAGAGGAATAAGAACATGAGCAAAACAGCCCTACAGACACAAAGACTGGTGGAGAAGTAGAGGGTGGGAATGCTGCAGGCACTGGAGTAAGGATTCTCCTGAAGCCCTTGGAGAAAACTTTGGGCATGCTGGTTGTCCCCTGCAGATGGTGGAGCAGATTTCCACCTGCAGGCTGTGGACATGCCCAGAAGGAACCTGGAGACGATGGAAAGCCAACACCAGAGCAGGTTCCTGACTAGGAGACCGCTGCACAGCAGGGAGTTAGTGAGCCACATGAAAGATGACATGAGTGTGACCAAGCCTGTGCTGTGCTTGTATTCAGCACTTCACTGTGCTGTAAATGCATTATCTTGCAAGAACAAATTCCAGTGACTGAACTGGGAGAACTTTCTATGCATGGGGTCTGCCCAGTGTGCTGTACATGGATTGGAGATCCATGGGAAGCAAAACCACGTGGAGTTCCATAGAGATTTAGGATTATCCATACTATTATGTCCTTGTGGTGCAAGCTCTAATAAATTGGATTTTCTGACTTTCCTTCTTACTGAGAGCATAACAGATCAGCACATCCAGGAGCAAAACAGACTAAGTTTGCGATTAGTGTCTCAAGTCAGAATGCATCCTGGAATGTTGTTCAAAAGATAGTGCTGAACCCAGCAGACTGTCCTTGATAACTCATGGTTGCAGTGATTATAGATGCAAAATACAGTTCTCAGGACACAGAAATGTTTTTTTCTTGAGTGACTGCATATGTATGTACCTTTTAATTGACATGGCAATCTCTACAGATCCTGAGTGCATTTTTTTTCTTTTTCATGATTTTTCTGTCCCAGGAAACCATTTGGCCCTAAGAAAATACAGTAGCCAAGTTGCAGCTGCTTGGAGCATTTTCACATTAAAGGTAATGGCACTAAAGCTGAAGTGCCAAGGGCCATTATGCACTGACAGTGTAGTCAAGAAAATACCCATTTGC
The DNA here is from genome assembly GCA_034509185.1 of Euphonia xanthogaster. Taxonomy (NCBI): domain Eukaryota; kingdom Metazoa; phylum Chordata; class Aves; order Passeriformes; family Fringillidae; genus Euphonia; species Euphonia xanthogaster. Next base: position 102,969,039 of record JAYDZK010000001.1, read on the forward strand.
AGAAAACATGCAGCAAGGTAGAAACAGAGCAATGAAATAACCATGAAAGCAGTTGGAGCCTCAGGACAAGAAAAACAAGTGATTTGCTGCAATGCTTAACAACAAAAGGAAAGATCTGAACAGTTATTTGGGCTTTCAGAGCTACAAGTGTAGTATGAGTGAGCAATATTGCCTTTGGCATAAATCCCTGTTCCCACTGTAGTGTTCCTTTCTGGAAAGCCAGGTCCCCCCAAGAGCAATCATAGTCTCATCATGAGAAATAAGAACTGAATCACAAAAGGCTGCTTCTGTAGAAATCCTCCATACCTCAACTCTTGGTGCAATAACAAAACTCCCTAAAAGGAGTTAAATCAGAAAAAAAAAAAAAAAAAGCAATGTGCAAAGCCAAACCACCAAGTTTTGTCTTTAAAGCACTGGTGAATAGAAACAGTTGTTGAAAATTAAGATGCCGTATTAATTTTCTAGCTCCTGCTTTACATAGGACATTAGTTGAAGCTGTGTGGAGGTCAGGACAATAGCTAAATATGAAGTGTAACCCAATACAGCATCAGTTGGACAAAGAAAAAGACTTTGGTTTTGGTTGTGCAATTTTGAGTGTGTTCAAGCTCTGTCATTATATTGTTGATATGTGATATGAAAATGTCATACATGGTCAAGCACAGGGCTGTAGAAGGCAGAAAATGATAAATAGTAGCTTAGAGTACAGCTACAGAGGGAAAATAGCAATTTATATATTTTTAAGTCTTTTCTGAGAGTAATAATGCAGGTGCAAGGAATGGAAATTTCGTGAATAAATATTTACTAAAACAGAGACTAAATTTTGCTCAGTCCTGCTACGAGCAAAATCTGATTTTTTCCTTAGCTATAGCATAATGAATTAATAGAATTTTAGTAGATCAATCATATAATTCTACCAGTTTGAATTTCCTATTAATTTAATTACCACCACATGAGTCACACAATAGACTTGTCTAGCATCAGTGAGTTTTGTCTTCCACTGGTCCCAAGCAGGTTGTCATGTGCACAAAGGGTGATGTAAATTTAAAAACCCCAAAAACTGGCATCCTTCTTATCTCTCTCAGCTTTTCTTCAATAACTTTTTAAAATATGGACTGTGAATTCATCAAATGCTCAGCAAGATGATTAAAAAGTGCAACTAATTTTCCTAATTAGTTTAAGATTTGCTTTGAACAGTATATTTTGCATGATTTAGAGTCATAATGGCTCATTATTAGTCCTTTGTATTGTCATCAGATCACAGTGGCTTTCACTTCCATTTTTCTCACTTAATCTACCTGTTTTCTCTCCCCTTAAATGCTGCTGTTTCTCTATGGTTTCAATCTGGTTAAGCTTCTATTTGAGATTCTTTTTCCAAGCTCTACCTTATACCTGTGCAACAAGTATCAATGGTCTCTGGTGCCTACTCAGATCATTATTATTATTATATCAACTTATTTAATTCTCCCCTGCTCTTCATCATGCTTTTTTCCTTTTTTTCTTCTATTCTTTCAGAAGAAAAAAAAAAAGCATAAATGAGAAACAATTAAATAGCAAGCATCATTTAAAAATGTGCAAATGAATTACCTATTAACTGATACTCAGATGTCTACCCATACAAGTAAATTGTAGGGAGACAAAAATAAAACTGCTTCAGAAATGCATGTCTTTAGCAATGAATTACTGCAACAGCAGGGAACCAAAAAAGAACTTGGCAGTAAGTAGCAAGCTCTGGTGCAAGATATTACTATGGCTAAAGTTCAAGGTTACAAAATATCATAAACAAAAAAGTATGTGCATTGACTAGGATTTTGCTATGTTTTCTGGGTATTATTGTGTGCTTTGTTTCAATGGCCAATGACAGCAGTTGAGTAGTTGAGTTTGAAGTAAGGAATTGAAAAGAAACTAATGTAAATATAAAATATTAAGCCCTATCACGGTCCTCAGGAAAAGAATTTGAAAAAGAAGTTGAAACATAGAGTTTATATTTGGAGAAAAGGAAGAGTATCAGTGAAGCCCCTGGTGCACCTTTCCAGCCCATTGTACTGACTGTGCATGTTCCTGAGGTCTGAGGACAGTGGGAATGACTCAGACAGCCTCTGCCTCCAGCTTGCGAGGCTGCTCCTGGATTCAAGTGATTTGAAGTTAGTGGAGTTCAGGTAGTGATGATGGTGTCTCTTTCTGATCCATACTCAGATCTGAGCTGCTCTCAGGAACAAGCCTACCAGGAGGAGATCCTGGGTTACAAGCAGCTTTTTGTCCTCCCTTTTTCAGTTCACCCAGAATGCTACATGAGAGAAGCAGGGGCACCACTTCTGTGAATCAGCAAGTGACCTGCTCGTGTTCAGCCCTGTGTGATCAGAAATTATGTTACTCTCACTTTGAGAAGTGAAACTCCTGAGATTCAGCACATCCTCCCTATTGATTCTACATTTCAGTTTAACAACTTTGAACTTAAATTTCGGAAAGAAATTGATTCTAAATTATTGCACAATTAATGATTGTACAGCTCAGCAATACAACAAGATAAGCTGAAAAGAAGGAGTGTGATCTAATCTCTCACAGAACAGTTTGAGCAAGATTAAAAATAGGCAGCACTTTTCCATTCTCAAGAATTTCTAGTTGCCTGTAGCTATTGTAACTTTTTGCGAATCAGCAGTGAAAATATTTTTATACACTCAAACCATAATTCAGCTTTATATTCAAGCATATAATTAATTTACAGTCTCATGAAAGGATTATGTATGTGCTTAATCTTAAGTAGCTGTTTAAGTAGCAAGCAAAGAACAGGAACAAAACCCCAGAGTGAATTTAAAAAAAAGCCATTTTTTAAACAAAAATATGTAATTAAATAAGGAAACCTTCTGCAACAAGATGTTACACTTCAGATTTTTTTTTCTATACATAATATCAAAGAGAGTCTAGACAAGCAAATTAGGAAAAATGGATGTAAGGTTGTTTTTAATATTTTAATCAAAATATTTAATATTAAAAATCTTCCTATTGAACCTCAATGTTTTGCAGTCAAAACCTATGTACATTGTCTATGCCCTGTTCTTGTATCCTGTCCTGAGCATCTTTTGCCCACAGCCAAAAACTGTGGTGCTACCAGAATTGTTATATTAGTGAGCTATTTGGCCTTGAGAAGGACACAACACAACCCTTCTCTTCTAGTACTGGTGCTTTGATTAGTCACCTGCACAGACATCTGGAGAAATTAAAAAGCCCCTGTCATTGCCTACAGGAGGCATTTAATTTAAAGTCTTTTCTTAGTCACTGCCTTTAATCACATGCTTTTGAAAAGTAACATAGCATCTCACCTTACTTTAGAAATTGTTGCGTTTAACTGATCTTACCATTAATTTTCTTTTGTTGCTGTATTTTTCCTTATTTAGATTATTTGCATATTGGATGTGTTCAAGGAATGATGATGCAGAGGAAGATATACTGCATTTGTGATCTTGTATATTTGTTCTCTCTGAAATGCATGGCAGCATAGTGATGTGTATAACTAAATATTTTTAAATGTAAAAATATTTTGTATGAGGTTTATTGTGCCTGCTGTACTTTTCCTTAAGCTCCTTTTTCACCTTTACAAACCACGTAAACAGAATCACAGACGGGTTGAAGTTGGAAGGGACACCTGGAGGTCACCTGATCCAACCCCCTTCTTCAGCAGGGCCAGCTAGGCCACCTAGTTTGTCCAGGACCACATCTGGATAAATTTTTAACATCACCAAGAAGGGAGACCTTACAAATTCTCTGTTCAACTGGGCCAGTGCTCAGTCACCCTCCCACTGAAAGACTGGTTCCTGATGTTGAGAGGGATCCTCCTGTGTTTAAGTTTGGGCACCTCTGGAGCCTGGCCTCATCCTCTGTTCACCCTCCCAGCAGGTGTTTATGCACATTAAGATTCTCCTGAGCCTTCTCTTCTTCAGGCTAAGCAGTCTCAGCTTTCCCAGCACTTCCTTTTATGGGAGGTGCTCCAATCTATTAATGTGCTTAGGGACCCTTTGCTGGACTCTCTCCAGCAAATGAGCACTGCCAAAGGCATTAAGAAGCTCTAAGGTTGGAGTTAAGTTCCTAACTTTTTAAAGGTCTCTTGAAAAACCCTATAGACAGCTATTTTTAGACACCTAAATGCCTTTGAGTGTCTGACTGTAATGTTCTTAAAATTATTTTAATTCAAATTATAGAGAGATGAGTTCAAAAGAAGGTTTTTATTCATCTGGCCTTTTTACATTGATAAGTAAACTTTCATTTTTCCTCCTTTTCTGCAAAAAATATAGCATATAATATGGAAGATATAGAGTATTTAAGATTCCAGCTTTCGTAACATGGTGAGACAAGTGAATACATAGGGAAATGACTCAGATATAATGTCTGTAGTAATTTTGCACAATTCTGTCTATTTTCATAGTAATATTAGTAGAAAAAAATCAATTTTAATTCCTAACTTTTACATCTAGGAGGTATAATTCTCTACTGAAGAGCAAAAGAAAGTAAATCAAGCCTTTGACTGGCTGGCTGTGAAATTAACCACTGCAATTTCATCATAAATTCATCGAATTAATTCTTCCTCTCTTGGTTTTCACAAAAGTAATGGGTAATGTTTTGTCTTAGATAGGATGATGACTACATAATTTCTGTTTATATGGAGTTTTGGCATAATGTCTTATCTGGATGTCATTAATATTTATAAATATGTCTTCCTAATTGTTTTTATCTTGGTATAGTCAACTAACAAAATACTTACTAGTAAAATTATTGGAGAACTTCCATACTCATTTTCAAGCAATAGATAAATATCCAGAGACCTGAAAGATGCTTTGGAATAAATTTTCAAAATACTCTATTTTATGTCAATAAGCAGAGAAGAAAGTCAATAAACAAAGAGGGAAAAGGTGAATATTAAACATGAAAGGTGTGTGTGAAATTTTTTTTTCTTACCAATCCTTTTCTTGACTTGAAACATTTATGCATTTTTCTTGATATTTACATCTTAATTTGAAAGATGCACTCTGCTTTGCAGTTGCAATATAACAATAACTTACATAGTCTAATGCTTCTTTTTCTTCCAATTTTTTAAACTGAAAACCCTAGAGTGACTGGCTGCTGGCAGTCATACTTTTATATGTCATCCTTCATTATTCATTGGCATGAAGATTATTGGCAGAAGAAAAGAGGAGATATTCAGCCCAGTCAAGCATGCCTTCTGCTATCCAATTTTTCTTGAAACACCACCAGTTTTCCAGATTTCCTTTTTTCACTGTTGTTGTTTTTTTAATCACAAGACATACACCTTACTAGCAGAATGTTAGCTGAAAATAGCACCACTGTAAATAGCTATATTTCCTGAATTCTAATATCATAATTTTCAAGTCTTTCCATGCCCACAGATCTGATCACAGTTGCTTTGTCTTGTTTGTCATACTATGACAATTTGGTCCTTGAAAGTTTTCAATGTATTTTAAGAATTATTTCTTCTTGGAAGAGTTGTCTCTGCATCTCCTAATCCATGCACTGATGTTTTCAAGTTACGTTGCCTATCTATCATTTGAGAGTACTTACTATAGCTTGGTACTGACTGTTACTAATTTTATGGTACCTTGAGTCTTCAAGCAACAATTTTGATTTGTTTAACTTGGTTTTAAATGGTTTAGGTTCTTTTTTTCTGAGCTATTTTAGGGCTTATGAGATAGCTATTTTAAGGGTTGACTGAATGCTGAAATTTGTTCCTGGACTGTAAAAAGACGCAATGCCTTTTTAAAATGTTTTACTTGTAGTATTTGAGAGGAAATATTTGTCAAGTGATTTGCCTTTAAGTCTTTCAAGTAGATGAATAAGCTTGAGAAATCCATTGGAAACTATCCCCAGAGTGCATTTACTATTTGTACATCAAATCGAAAGGTCTGCTTTTAAAACAGACATTGTAAATCATGAGATACAAAGAAAGTATTGCTTTTCTGCTTAGTTTCTTGGCTTCAGCAACTTCCTGGGGACATTTAGCAAAACAGAGATGGTAAATTATACAGGTATATTTTGGCTAATTCTCATTGAGACAGCATAGTAGTTTAAGTTGATTCATGTAATTTGGGTATTGGCACAGCTGTGCTGATTACACTGAAAATTTTTTACCTATAGTTTTCATTGAGTATAATTTATACATGCTAAAGAGACTCAATGTTTGATACATTAGCTTTCTTCCAAAATAATGCTGTAGCTTGCATTCTTCTGGTATGTAGCTGTTCTCTTCAAATGAGTCTGATGTCTCAGACTCCTTCAGAATGCTCAGAAGAATGAATTTCCGAGCAAATGTTAAGACTGAAAATTAATATATTCTCTTGTGCTTGAAAAAAATCTTCTGAAACCACACTGCATAGCTGCAAATGACTCTCAAAGGTGATGGAATATAAGTAACATTTAAAAAAACCACAGATTTCACTTCCAGCCTCCACATCCTCTGTCACCCTTCCTGTGCTGAAAGACATATTGGAATGCTTAAGACTGTAAGAGTTTGGGGGTTTTGGAAGGCTTTTTTTTTTTTTTTCTTTATCTGTTCATAAGTTTTATCTTTTCTTTAGGATCAGAGGGGTCATTTGGGTAGGACAATCCACACTGGGAGCCAACAGTGAGCCTCATGTGCAGTTGGTGCACTGTAAGTTGCACCCCTGTGAGCTCAGGAGTTCCATTGGAGACTCAGCAAAGTGTTTGAGCACCTTCAAGAATTTCACTTAAAACCACAGGATGGCAGCCATGAAGAACATATGGCAAAGTAGCTTTCCTTTTTACCCCATGGTATGGCTTACTGAGAACAGCTTTTACTCAGTGCTTAGCCAGCAGATTTATAAACACAGGCAGATCAGTGTGGTTTGATGCCCTTTTGGAATTTTTTATTCTGTGAGTATAACAGCAGTTACAACTTTGCAGAGGTTCTTCAGGTCTTTGCAACCATGCAAGCCAAAGGATGCATACTCAGAATGTTGATTCCCATGGCAGTGGAACTATGGCTCTCAGATATTCCTATTGGGAGCTGGAAAGTCAGTCAGATTTCAGGCTAGGATTCCTGAATTTTGGATTTAGTTCTAACTGAGTGGGGACTGCCATTCTGGCTTATCTTACTCTGGAAGGTTCCCCCATTGTTGAAAAGTGCAGTGATGGACTAGATAGTACTGACCAGATTGTGACTGTAGACAGCATATATTTTTTTGGTCTTTTTCTTAGAAACCTATCTCACTTTCCAAAAATGCCAACAATGTATTCATGTTGTATATTATCCAAAAGAGGCTTTGCCTTGGGGATCTGGCAGGTTAGATCACATAGTTGTTTCAAATAATGCCTGAATTTAAATTTATTTTTATTTCTAATGATGCTAGCAAATCTCAGTACAGGCCAAGGTATCTAATGAACTGCAGCTTATCTGGAGTCAAACTCTACAGTGATGCAGGGAGAAACATCTGTCCATTGAGACAAAAGAAACTATGTTTAAACACCATCCTAAAGAAAACGTCAAGCTAATGACAGTTTCTCTACATATTCTGAGTTAAAAATGTTTGCACTTTCTATCTAAATTGTTCATTGTACAGTGAGCTTGATGGTTAGTGCCCCAGGTCTGCACTCATAATTATGGCAGCATTCTAGAAGCTGTGGTCAAGCTTTATGTGAGAAAGGTGCCCCAGTCAGTGCTGAGGAATGCAAAAACCTTAAGCCACCTTAGAGGAACAGCAAAGCAATGTACTAAAGTACATCACAGGAGCTGAGAATCATAGATTATGATGAGTTGGAAGGGATCCACAAAGATCATCGAATCCAACTCCTGGTTCCTGTTCAGGACACCCCAAGAAACACACTTGAGAGCATTGTCCAAATGTTTCTTGAACTCAGACAGGCTTGGTGTTTTGACCCCTTCCCTGGAAACCCTGTGGCAAGTTCCAGTGCCCAACCACCCAACCTTTTCCTGACATCTAAACTAAACCTCCGCTGACCCAGCTTGATGCCATTTCTTCAGCTCCTCCATTTCTTCAACTCACTCCTCCTCTTCCCCTCAGGAGGAAGCTGTAACTGCAGTGAGGTCTCCCCTCAGTCTCCTCCAGGCTGAACAGACCCAAGTGCCCTCAGCAGCTCCTCACATGGCTTCACCTCCAGACCCTTCACCATCCTTGTGGCCTCCTTTGGACACTTTTTAATAGCTTGATGTCTTTTTTATGTTGTGGCACCCAAAACTGGCCCCAGCTCTTGAGATGAGGCTGGCCCAGGGCAGGGCAGAGCAGAGCAGGACAATCCCCTCCTTTGCCTGGCTGGTGATGCTGTCCCTGATACCCCCAAGGACAGGGATGTCCCTCCTGGCTGCCAGGGCACTGCTGGCTCATGTTCAGCTTTCCACTGACACATATGCATAATTCAAAAATGTGGTTTATTATATGTTATGTCAAGTTAGTGGTAAAAGTTACCTCTTACATAAGATGTAAACTGAATTATAAAATAGTTGGGGCATGTGTTTACTATAAAAATGCAAATTTATATAGGTTCTACTTCATTACTGTTGCAATAGTAAAGTCTTTTCAGAGGGATGGAGAACATTTTTCCCCTCCACTGTCATGATAATCATATCTATACTGTGTTTTCATCAGCTGGGTTCAAAATAATTTGACAGTCCTGTTTCATCAGCAGGAAAAATACAATAATCATTGTGAATAAAAAATCAACACATCATCTCCTGTAAATAATGAAATTAATTGGGAGTATTTACAGAGCTCAACACAGTGGCTCTCTTATTTTTAGAGATAATTCAGACCTCTTGCTCCATAGGCTGCTGTTTAGACTCCTAGACTGAGGCAAAGCATATATTCTATTAAAAAAACCAACATCAGATGAGGCTCCATTGACAGATAACACCTGGAAAATCTCCCTGCAATAGCTTTTAGGATGTGACAGAGCTCCTGTTGCTGTGGCCACATATGAGAGTAACTTCCTAAATGAGCCCTGGCTGGCAAAATGCAGCTACTGTGGCTTAGGCAGGTGTTTGCCCTGGCAGCTTGAGCAGAGGCAGTGGGGTTTGCACAGAGGGCAGAATAGCCAGCAGAGGCACAGCAAGGGTTAAACCACTGCTTCTGTTTGCCCTGATGGATGAGAACCAGCACCTCCAAATTCCCCTTCAGAAAACTCACCTCTATTCCTACCTAAAATAGAAAGAACAAAAGTTGCCTGCATTTTAACTTTCCATCCTGTTCTAGGGAGGAGGAAAAAACCCAACAGCACAGCATCTGAAAATTAATGCAGAAATTTAAACAAACAGAACAAAATCAAAATGGATAGACCGTAAATCCTAAGCTATTACATGTTCAGCCACACAGATATTCAGAAGCCTTTTCACTTAAAAAAAATACCAGTTTTACATTATATTGGAATTAAAAGGTAAATTATTTTATTAAAAAACACATGAAATTTTTTTTTGAGAATATCTTGCTTTACAACCTAAAAAATATCCTGTGTTATTTTATTTAGTATATGCATATGCTAGAAATTTACTAGGGAAAAAAGAAATATAGAAAAAATACATAAATGTTGCTTGCAATAAAGGTATTACAGTACAGGATTATCTAGGTATTGTTTGAGGCTTTTTTCACAAGTGCCAAATCAAGATGAGAGGAGAAGACTGTGTCTGTGGTTTAATACCTGCAAACAAAAACTTCTAAGAGCAATCAAATTGCTGGTCTGAAGGAAAATATTTGTTAACATTTTTAGGACTTCTCCAATATTAGACAGACTCTTGTGGAACACTGACACTAAAGCTTCAGGATAACCCGCATTAAAGCACCCCACCCTACAGGCCCATGGATTTTACCCAAAGTACCTAAATCTGTTTATTAGCTGGGGCCTCTGAAGGAGGAACCTGCTCGTGGCAGGTCCCATCCAGTGGCAGCACATTTCAGCAGGGTCCCTCATGGCAATGCCTCTCTCTGCTGACTGCAGGTAAAGGTAATGCCCAACCCACCTGCCCCAGTAAGGAATGCAACACTGGGGAAGAAATCTGGTGGATGTGGAATTCCAGCTAAATATATTTCTTTCCATGATATAGCAACAAACCAGTTGGTAGTTTTTTTCCCCCAAATATTGTGCATACTTAAAAATAAAAAAAAATAAAAAAAGCCAACCAAAAAACCCCACCAACTCTGATGTGCTAGAAGCAGTAATTGGTGGTTTTATTGTTCAGGAATATTGGACTACTTATGATGAATAAAGAATGCATTAAAAATTTCTAAGTAGGGTGTCTCATAGATGCCATAATCAGAGGATTTATTTTCTCTGTCTGAAAAGATAGCTTTTCATAGTCAAAATCCTTTGTAAATAGTAGTGAAACTGTAGATGGGTGCAAAAACTCATTTATGCTGTTCATTGTGTAATGTATTTTCATGTTCATCTGTTATTTAATATTTGGAAATTTTTCAAAACATTAACATTAGATTTTTTTCATTACATTTTTCTGTCTCATGTCATAAGCATTTTTAGATTTTATTTTTACTTTTTAATTCCACTTTCACAGAACATTTCAAAATATTAAAATTACTGAAAGGAGAAGAATAACCATCTCTATTGCCCTTTACTATAGTATTTTGAGTAGCAGTGCTCATGTGCCACAGCTAACAATGTTGAGTAGAGCAGCTAGTTGTGTGAAATGTTCCATTTCTTGGAAAAGGGACATTACATTTATTGTCATCTGCTCTATTGGGCCTTGAAGTGAAGCTATTCTCTTTTAAAAGGAACTGTATCTATATAATAATTTAGTTCATCTTGTATGACAGTACTCTAGATTTATAAATTGATTTGCATTCCTCAAAAGCCTTATGTGTGAACTTTTACCGATAAAAGTAAAAATTATTCTCTTTCATAGAAGTAATTAATTTCAATTAAATATATAAAGGTTGACTTATTTGTTTGGAATACAGGATTCAGCATTTCAAGATCAACACAAGGGAAATTCTTTCTTGTGTAAAATCATAATTTATTGTTTTTGTGGTATTAGAGAGTGATTAAAGTGTTTGGAAGATGGAAAACAAAGGAATGGTTTGGGGGGAGTGGTAATTGGGTTTTGATTGGGTTTGGGGTTTTTCTCCCCATCAGACACAAAAAAAAAAAGGAAATTGTGGAATTGGAGATACATAGAGAAAAATGAAATTTAACACTTAAATTTTAAAATTAATAGTCCACATTGGGAAATTAAATTGCAATTTAGTTGATTAAATATCCCTACTTAAACTTTTGGGTGGAGAGGAAGGAAAGAGAGAGAATAAGGAAAATAAAATTTCAGATGTTTCTTCTAAAGAATATTTTTCACGTCATTAAAGGAATTGTTTGAATGTTTATGATGGCTGACAATTAAGCTTTAATTACAGATAACAGCTTGAAATAGACACACCATCAATACATCATGAATCCAAGCTGCACAGTCTGTTTTACCACTTGATTTGGCAGATTCTGTCAAGGACAGTGTTTCCCACCACGGGTCAATGGGACTGATAAATGGGGGGGTTTGTAAATACTTATTTTCTTGTCCTAACAACACTTGCTTTAAAATCAGAAATTTTGTGGTTGCAACAAGCAACTGGCCCTGGAATAGATCTTTCTGCTAATAGTTTCATTAAGATTTGCTTAACTTAAATATGGCATCCAGCCAGCTGGCATCTAATTCCTGGGGTCCTCTGTTAGACACACTTGAAGTAGTGGGAGTGTAGAGACTGCTTTTTGATGCAAATAGTCTGCAAGTTGCAGAAAAACACTTCTGTCTGGAGAAATACAACTGCTTGCTGTCATAATAAGCTGAGAGGAATTGGCTGGGGATGAGTCATTTCAGTGTGGCTGATTGCCACAGTGTCTGTACTAACCAAGTTTTCCTGGTAATCTGCATATAATTCATATGGCTGAGAGTTTATATTAAGTATTTTTTAATTTACAGATCCATACCTTTTGTGAAGTTCAGCTTTTCTCAATGACGAATACCAAGTCTTTCAGTCTAGTGCAAAGGAAAGTCTGACAATAGAAGGGAGAACTTCCGCTCTAGCAAAGTAATACCTATGGAATTGAAAACCTCTCATTCCCATTAAAAGAGGATTGGATGGCTCTGGAGTGAGAGCACGTGGGTAGGTGCTGAAGGGAAGACTGACCATAAGAGAAAATATATTTCTTTGAGGGGAAGAAGGACTATCACTGTGTGAATCCTCAGTCCTTGACTGCCATCTCCTCACAAACCAATTAATAGAGGTGAAAGACTAACTCTAGTTTACAGTCTTCAGGGTTACCTAAAGATATTTTTCTCATCTATGAATTTTACATTTAGTTGCTACTGGATCGACTGTTCTGGATATATAAATAAAGACTTGTATTTATCCTTATCCATGTGAAGCACAATTTTAAAACAATGCCAATCTGTTGGAAAGATTGTAGAGAGATGATGCCTATGCCATTCAAGAAAAAAAATGTATTATCTGGTGAATGGGAGGATATTTACCCTGTTCCATTGTATAGAGAATGAGTATACAGAACCAAGAATGAGTTACATATCTGAATGCACTCATATGAATGGATCAGAAGGTTGACTCCATGCCATTGATTTCTTAGGATACCAAGAGCTCAAGGCATATTGTCAGACAGAAAACAGAATATTTAAAATAGCATTACTCTAATGTCTTAACTGTTGTAATGATAAAAAAGAGGAGAGGA
>JAYDZK010000001.1:102981863-103036734 GCA_034509185.1 Euphonia xanthogaster
AAAAGAAAAGAAAAGAAAAGAAAAGAAAAGAAAAGAAAAGAAAAGAAAAGAAAAGAAAAGAAAAGAAAAGAAAAGGAGAAAGTTAACACCACTGTTGATGTGCTATATCTTGGGGCAGTAACCATGACAACTCAGCTTGCTTTTCTTTTGATTTCTAAAGCAAATATAAGTATTTGTAGAAATATTCATAAAATGTGTTCGTACAACGTTGATAACATTCAAGGTTTCTAAAATAAACCTTTGTTAGTGTCCCATATTTCCTCATACTTTATGCATTCATATTCTTCACAGTTGTCAGGACTTTTTAAATTTTATTCTCGCCATTTTGATATTTTGCCAGAATTAAGCTGAGTTGTTTTGATTTTCTTTCAGTGTTTTTTATTAGATTTCTTTGTTTATCCATTTTTTCTACTACATTATTTTTAAATTCCTCATGTCCCTATATTTTTCTGAAATGTTAATAGTTTTCAATTAAAACCAGCTCTAAGAGTTTATTGATTTATTTTATTTGGTTGTCCTGCCAGCTCTGTGGAGCATTTCAGAACAGAATCCTCCTGCTGAGTTAAGATCCAAAATAATTTAGCCTGAAGCTCTTGGCAGCATCTCTGTTTCTTCACAGCACTGCTGTACAATATATGGCTAGAGAGTTAACATTCCTGATAGGTGTAATTTTGAATATCTCCCATTCTTAAGGAAATTAAATAGAAAAGTGGGTGCCTTAAGATTCCAGAAATTCTCCATTGTCTTTGCACTAACTGGACTTCTTTTAACACAGTGCCATGGTAAAGGTCAAATTCTGTCCAATTTATTAATATAATCACTTCCAGCATGTGTTTGCTTGCCGGAGTGAAACAAACAGGCTTTTTATACAGAGCTGGAATTTTCTGAAATATGTGCTGAACTGTCTGGCCACCAGCTTTTTACATTAACACAGGCATTTAAGACAAAGTGAGTTACTGTGTTTTGGATGAGAAATACTGCCTGAAAACCTGTCTCTGTTCTTGGTTACCCTGCAATAAAGGAGGAAGTGAACTGGACTTAAACAGGGTGACTAATAACCCCTAGTTTCAAATAAAATGTTGGTGACACTGCTCTAGTTATTTGCTTTATTTTTATTTTCTCTTCTTTTGTGAATTTGTATGGTTGGAACCCAAACCTTCAGCTGTTTCTAATTCCTTTTTGGTCTTTGCTTCTTTTTCAGGTGGTCTGGCCTCAGCATCTCATCTGCATCTCAGAATAATAATTTTGCATTTCAAAAAGAATAAGAGCTACACAAGAATCAACTCCTTTAACTGACATGAAATGTATCTATAAGATATTCTAATATGTTTAATACTTGATAATTCAGTTTTCCAATTGATCCTTTTTTAGTTGCTGTTTATTTGAACATCATCAGAATCATAAGAGCCTTTCTTTGTTTATGGAGTTTGGTGGAATGAAGCACAAAGTTTGAGAAGTAGGCTATTAACAGAAGTGTTTTCTCTCTATATCTGATCATGAAAGCAAAAGTTGAAAAGTATCATTCTGCTATAAGTTCACATTACAGCCATTCAAACAACTCATGATAGTTGCTTAGATTAAAGAAAAAGTTGCAAGTTACCTGCAGAAGACAGTAAAACCATAGCAATAGTAATTGTCTTTATTATACTACTCAGATGATTCCTCTGATGTTAAGGTTGGGATTAATGTACCTCTTAAGGTTCTCCCTTGTAAAAGGGAGAAAAAACTTCACTGCAGCCAATTGTTAGGATGGTTTTAATATGGGTAGCATATGGTAACAATAAATATAGAGGTATTTGTCTCTCTCCAATCCATCATTTCAGTTGAGATGGAAGAGTAAAAAAATCAGCTGAGACAGTTTTAGTTTTAAAAGAGCTAGAGGAGAGAGAATTCCTAAAAATCTTATTCTCACTTTCCTCTCTGTCTCATATCCTGCCTCCTGTAACAAGTTGCTAGCAATGGTGTGATATGAGTCAGCAGAACACACTCAACAACTTTGAACATTTCCTACCAGTATCATTATTTGATAAGAGAGTGGTTTTTTTCTAAGCAAATATTACAAGCCTCTTTTCATTTTTATGGAAATCTTCCTGACACAAAAAGCATCTCAAGGAGATGTAAGGAAAAGTGTTATTTAATGTAGGCAGTAGAAAATATTTTGACTGTAGAAGAAAAAATTCAGCTATTGACATTTTACATGGTGTTTCTATACTCTTTTGTTGGTGCAAAGAAGACAGAAGCTTTGCAGTCACTAAGGTTTCTTGGAAGGTTTTTTACATCTAAGCTTGTGAAGAATGAAAACTATAGTTTTCACATGTTTTACATGGAACAAAAGACAAACCCTAATGCAGTTTACTCAGCACAGCTACTTGATTGCATCTGAGGATATATGACAAATATTTTTTTTTTTGCATTGCATTGTTATCACAGCCATAGAGCTTTAGATCACCCTGGATAACAGCCACATTTTGTTTTTCCTATCACTGGTGGGCACTATTTCTTCTAATCTTGCATGTAAGTGTCATGGAAACCTATTTACTCTAGTCCTGGCTTCAACTGACTCTTTAGGTTTACAATCCTGTTTTTTAAAAGTTATTTAAAAATAAAAATGACAACTAACAAATAGGATTTTTGGGTTGGATAGTTAGCTTGTAGCAGATCAAGTTTTTTTCTGCTGCAGTTTTTCACAGCACAAGCATGGGAAGGAATAAAGGGATTATTGATAACTTATCTCAAAAGCAGTCAAGTTGCCATGCATATCTTGTAGCTCCTGAATCCCCCCTACCAGGAAAAGCAGCCAAAAATTAAGAGGGGAAAAAAAAATATTCTTTTTTTTTCAGGAGAAATTTGAGATTAGTTGGAAGGTTGCTCAAGTGGAGATTCACTAAAAGGTTGCACTAGATTGAAGAGATGGAAGAAGAAAAGCTGTGTTACCAAAAGGTAACAGAAGATGGAAAATAGTTTCTGCAAGGCTACAGAGAATGGAAATTTAAAAAATCAACTCTATTTAGAGAGCTGACCCTAAATATGATTCTAGGTCTGCAGTCACTGGAAAAACCATTGTTCCACCAAAGAACAAACCTTATGCAGGACTGTATGTTCTCAAGTGATAAAAAGCGTTAAGTCCTAATATGAGCTTGTCTTTGTAAGGGAACTTGTGTTATCATCTCTGCTGGAAGAACAGTCAAACTGCTTACTGGCCTCCAAGCATAAGTGGAAATTAAATGTGTCTTTTTCAAAAGTGAAAATATTTCCTCTACATCATGATTAGCTGGGGAAGTTACAGGTGCAAGTTAAGAAATAAATGTATCTATATATTAAGAAAAGGAGTATTTGAGTGACTGAGGTTGTGAGTTCAGTATTTTTCATTACTTTTTCTTGAATTTCTATACATATTCATATGTGTTTCTGCACATGTCACCCTTACGGGTTTTTTGTACTTTGTTGTTTTTTTAATAAAATAATTCCTGTTATCAAAAAATCTGGACTTAGTTCAGCTTTAAGTTTGCCATTGTTTAAGTAACGTGATGGTAGTATTCAGTCTGTAGAGGTAGGAATAGAACATTGTGCAGCATAAAAATGATTGTATGCTGCAGAATGTTCTATTCCTTAGGTACTAATGAGAAATGTGAAAAGTTTGAATGGAAAAGCAGGCCTTTATTCCAAAAGGGGATAAAGTCACCGTCATTAACCATCAGCTATAAGTTGACTTCAGTATTATAATTATTTCAGCATAGTGAAAATTTGTACAGAATCTGCTGTTAATTTTACGGGGTTTTGTACTCTTGTTGTTAGCTTCGGAAAACTTTTGCATAATGGTGCTTAAATATCTGTGCAATTTTTTCAATGGCAGATTGCTATATACATACAAGCTAGAGGTCCTCTATTCCTACCTTAAAATTTGTTTCTGTTATTGGACATTATTGTCCTAGCAGATTCGAGTAATTCAACCAAAAATCAAATTTGATTAATATATTTTTCTTACTATCAGTATCTCAGAAAAAGCCCAATATCCCTTTACTGTTTCTGAAAATGTAAAATAATCATAAGATTATTCTTCTTTAAGATAAATTTGTTTCTAAGGCATTTGACACTAACAAATTCCCACAAATTCCCACAGATTTCTCAGGTGATATTTATTTCCAGAGTACATATTCAGTTCTGTGGAAATACTTTCCTGTTACCTGCCTTTATAATTGCTGACATTTTGTGAATAGTGCAATGAGAAAAGACTCATGGTTGATTCATAGCCATACTCATGTAACTCTCTAAAATAACTAGTGAAAATTTCCTAAGCCTTGCAGTCAAAATTCAATTTTTTTATTATTAAAATTAATTATTATTACTAACAATAATTAATATAGGAGGTATTAGTATTTAAATGTTCACTTCCAATTTCTTCAAATTCTTCTGTTAAACAGATCAAAACTACAATAAGCCCCTGATGTGAGCAGATCTGTACAAATGGGAAGGATGCTAATTTGGCTCAACAAATCACAGAACTCACAGGAAAGATCCAAGTGGAATGCATGAATGTATGACCTAACAAAAATACAAGAGATTAAGACATTTTTCTAGGCATAAAAAAACCATCAAACTGTGTAAGATGTTATGTGAATCCTGTAGCAATGTCATGGACTGTCAAGAAGTCTATGGAGGAATGACTGCTGGCTTTGCAATGTGGTGTTTCATATCTCTTTTTAGTGTCAACATGTGAAAGAAAATCAGATATGAAATATACAGGAAAAGGACTGTATGGCAGATATGAAATATCTGAAATTCCAGAAAAAGGACTGCCTCTCAATAATGCATCAGCAAAACCAGAATGTCTCTATTTCAGCTCATACAGAAAGCAAAATAGGAGCACAAATTACAGCATGTATAACCAAGGAGCTAACTGTGGAGTAGATCCATGACTGTATGTGAAGCAATAGAAATGCAAAGGCACTAATTATGAGTGTGTGTGTGTGTGTGTGTGTGTGGGTATGTGTAAAAAGTTCTTTAAAAACCATGTTACAGGATGGGATTGGCCCACTAAACTATGGGACAGTGAAAATCCAGATATCCATGGCTACTTACAGGACTCTTACAGAAGGAACATGGAAAAAGCCTAGGTGTAAACAGTTCCATATTCTGTTGGAAAAGAGAAAACAAGGGAATGAGTGTCAGGAGTCAGGATGCTGAAGTCAGCATCCACGTGTCATATATACAATATGCTACCCTCTGTTTGGTCAAGCCATATGTGTTTTGCAGAAACTGGCTTTTTAGATGAGAAAGAGAGGGTGCTTATCTGCTTCACAAAGCATGAGATTATCTAAATAGTTAATAATTTGGTGGGTCAACAGCTATTTTTAGCAAAGGAATGTAAATTATAAGCATTTTAATAAACTGGGATTTGTTAAGGCATGTCTGTGTTTCAAATCCTGTTTATACAAAGTATTTCCTGTTTCTGCAGAGGTGTGTGTGTGTATTTAGATTAGAACTACTGGCCTGTTTCATTTGTCAGTAGTTAGGGTATCAGTATATCTTCTATAATTTATCCTATCACTGCTAACAGAGTTCCACAACAGATGGAGACACGATCCCACACAAATGGCATTTTTACTGGGCAGAATTAACAGGCTTTTCAGTAAACTGATGTTTTAGGTGTCTTGAAAGAGGCATTTTAAAGTTCCTTAAAATATCCTTTTCTCTGTGAGTCTTCTGCATAGAATTATTTAGTGTTTTACTCCAGAGAAATAAGATAGGATGCTACACATAAAGGAATCCTTTGAGACAGAAAGATCTGCAGACAAATGTGAAAGATGTTTTTCTTCAGTACAATATTGGTACTCCTCTATAGCTCTCAAGACAGGATTTTGATGTGAATAGGGAAATCTAAGATCTTGTTAGGAAAAAAATTACTCCTCAGAGCCATATTTTTGTCCAGAGATTTAAGTTCTAGTTATGGAAAAAGTATTTTGGTATTATTAGGGTTTTTCTTTTTCCCAAGAAATGATTGCCAGGAGCTAATGCTTTTAACCTTGGTTTTAATAGCAATATTATGAAGTAGCTCTGTAACAGAAAATAAACTAGGACAACTCATTAGTTGATTCTATTTCTGCTAAATTTAAAGATAATATTATTTAATAAATAACTGTTTTAGTATTAAGAGACAAGCTGAAACACTAGACGAACCAAAGGAAAATATCTTCTAAAGATCCCAAAGAACTCACTGGATCTCTTCAGCCCAGAGTGAGTGCCTGAAGTAAAATTTTCTTAAATCTTAATGATCCAATCACAAAATTTATATTTGGTTCTTATGGTATAGAGTGGTACAATTCTACAGTGAGCTTCAGGAAAATATTTTGCTACACTAGTTGAGCTTAATGAAGCAGACAGTGATCTGTGTCATGGCAAGGGTCAGCTGATGAAGGTTTTGCCACGTCTTGCAGTGGTTTCACTGCACCAGGTACAGGGAAGGAGTAACTGTTATGCTGCAGCACCTAAGAGATCTTGCTTTGAGACTCATCATCAATGTGAGAGAAAAATGCTCCAATAAATCTGATTCCATATTTGTATCAGAGTGAAAAATAGCACATTTAAACGTCTCACATTTTATTTTTTCATCAACATATTATAATTCATATGGGCTTGAATCTTTAAAATACAAAGGCTGAAGTAATGAAGAAATTCATTACACATGAAGTAATTTATATGTTCACATGTTGGTACAAATGACCAATTAATGTCTGCCTTTGATATGTAGAAACTCATATCTGTCCAAAAGAGTGTTTCCAATATAATATTTCCTTTAAAACAAACAAACAAGCAAGCAAACAAACAAACAAGCCTGCAGATAATTCACAGTTATTTTCTGGAAATAGAGGAGAACACAAGTAGTGAGGAAGATTTAATAAGGGACTCTTTGCTCTGACTGCACCCTCCACAAGCTCAGCAATCAGAAAGTTTAGAGTATAGTGACATTGTTACTGTGTCACCACGCTGAGGATCTGATGGTCAGCAGAAGTGACTGTAAATACACTTGATGTGCTCATTTCTTCAGTTGTGCTAGCAAGACCCAGATTTTTCTATATTCCAGCAAATGCTCCTAAAAAAATGCCTAGAAGCTCTCCAGATAGATACCTATAAAAAACATCTGCCAAATAAGATTTCCAAAGCCTAAACTCTCAGAAAGTGTTTAAAACCTAATGTGCCCAGGGACTTCTTAAAATATCACAAAGTGCATGTGATTCCCCACCTAAATATTTTTGAAAATCTATATTTAAATCAATTGCAAAGAACAATCTGAAAATTCCTAATTTAACAGTAACTTGAGCCTGGGTAGATGCAATCATTAATCTTCAGAATGTTTTCCACTACTGATCAGGAGGTGGATGCCAGGATTATGAATTATGCAGAGCTGTGACAGAAGCACAGACCAGTGCCATTCCAGGACAGTATGCGAGAGATTTTTGAAGGCAGAAAGAAGGGCCTGTGACAGTCACAGAAAAAGATAAATGTAAATTTCAGAATAAGGAAAAAACTTCAGAGGATAAATCTCGAACAAAAACAGTCAGCAGTGTTTTCTTTTGTGACGTCATGAGACTGTGAAAGTAAGATATAATAAGGTAATATTTTTTGCTTTCTCATTCAGCTTTATTATGCATTTATTTCAAAGCTTAATTTTTACCCATAAAACACTCACCCTTGTTTTTATAAATTCATATGATAGGAGGTGGAAACAGTAGCTGAAGCAAACCTAAAGAGCAATAAGCTCTTTAGGAAACATGAGCTGTCCAGAAATCCTGCAAATGGTATGCAGTGCAGTAGATCTGGACAGCCAGCTGGCATCACCAGTGCACCTTATATATGGAATTGCATTTCCCACAAAAATCTCTTTGGTGATTTATGCATGCACCTTTGAAATGCACTAAATGGTTTGGGAAATGAACCATGTGACTAGCAGGAACAGAAATCCCTTTAAAATACTTGAAATCACAAAACAGGAGGCTCAGAAGGTGAAGAAGAAGGCAGATTTCCATGCTTCACTGCCTCACACCTGGCTGTGAGAGGAATCCAACAGATGAGCAGTTTAAAAAAAAAAAAGGGATGCAACTGGGACTTCCAAATCTCTGATAAGTATGTAGTGACTAGGGACAAATATCTTGTTGTTAAATGAAAGGATTAAAATACCCAAAATATAAATGTTAAAATACGCAATTTTCTCTAAACTTCTTCCATTCTTCTATAACTTATTCCTCTGTATTTTGTTAATTAAGATATTCAGCTGCATTATGTGTACCCAGTGTTAGATACATATTATTGTTAAAAATATAAATATAAGCTATCTGTCTCCATGATTTTTGTAGCAGATTTTTGTTCTTTCAGGCTACTCTGAAAATTAACTATAATTATGAGCAATAGTCACTAACTTGAAAGACATCATATTATGTTTCCTATTTTTGCTTGTCGTTCTCACAATTTTTAGAGTATCCAATTCTAATTCTAATCCTAATCTTTTTTTGCTCACCTTTTGTGTTTTTTTTTCTTTTAGACTCTCCTGATCCACAGTTTTTCTGCCCTCATGCCTTGTGTCATCTCTTTATCTTAACACATTTTCTATGTTTTTGTTAGAACTAAGCTATAGGTTTGGTTGGGCTTTTTTTTTTTTTTTGTAGTCAAGCTTCCCATGTACTGCAATATTTAAACAATTCCTGAGGAGGCAGCTCCAATGAAGTAAAGGACTGCAAATTGAAAGAACAATAGAAGCCATTGTGATAAGCTGAAATGCAGCATTCAAATTTTCTCAATTTTTTTTTCTTCAAAGTTGTTCCATATGAACTAAAAGAAGTTCCAGTCTACATTAAAGTGACTTCAAAAAGGGAGTAGAAAATGTTTTGTCTTTTAAATATTTACCATGATCATAATTGTAAATCCATAAATATATTTGAAATTATGGTACAGTTAAAAATAGTTAAAAGCCATCTTTTAAATGAAAATATCATGAAGATTCAGTGTAACAGCTTAACAATTAAATATTTTTTCCTAAAATATTAGTAGCTTGCTTTTGCCAAGAAATATTGTTTGTTTTCAGTTCACTAAATATTATGTCCTGAAAATGTACTCTCTCTTTTTCAGTCTAAAAAGTACCCCTATAGTGCTAGCTCTGGTTGCATGGTTGGCTCTCAAAGGAGATGATGTTTGTTTAGTTCATACTTGACACCTTATCAAAGAGCGATTTTACTTGGAAATGAAATCTTCTCACAATGAGAAGTGAGAGTGTCTTCCCCTGTACTTTCCCACTTTGCTGGATAAAAGCTCAAGAAGGAAGATAACAGGGAAGTATTAGCAAGTGTGCACAAAAAATAAAACTCCTTAGCCTGAAATATGTTTTGCTACTTGTTTGAGCTTAGAAATATCTGTGCAAACATTTTAGCCATTTAGCTAGTGAATCTGGCAGAAAGAAGTTCTTAAGGAGCGAGAAAATGCAGGCTCTGAAAGAACATAATCACCATCAACAGTACCCAAAAACAGTGATCTTGGAAAGGGGAAAGCTTATGCATTCTTCCACTGGTTTATTTGAAGAGGTTTTGTTTAAAATGAGGTTCATACTGTGCTGGCAGATGTCCCAGCATTCTCTGTAGCAGATTGGGAAATCTTTAATGAGGTTTGCCTACAAGAAAGCAGTGCCACTGAATAACCAGGAGACAGGAGCACCCCAAACTCCCTTGGTCCGCTCAACCTGGATTTCACTCCAAGAGCACATTCCATATCTACTTTTCAGATATGGAACTTGTGAAGAGAGAAACAGTCTTTAAGGCAATCACTCAAGTAACTCTGATCCTCATTATCTGTGCAACTTGTACAAAAGAGGGAATGACACCTCAAAACAAAGATTACTCAGAACAACTTGCAATGGGAGAGCAGAGCGCAGACCCACTGCAACCCGCAGAGGTGACACAAGTGCTCCTGTGACTTAAAATTTGTTGCTCTTTGTAATTTGTAGTTATTTGAGTTGTGGGGTGAAATCTGAAATGTTAGACTATGATTTGTTTACTTTTCTTAATGAATATGGGCTGATCAGATTAAAGAAATTTTAATATGTTGCCTGTAACAAGTTCATTTGAGGAAATTATCCTAACAGTAAGTTCTTCTGTGCTGTATAAGTATTCCAGCATTGCTCATGGCAGAATAACTCTTTCCATCACTGCCACAGGTCTTCCTCTAGGCATTCAGTTCCTCCATTAGTTCCACAGTGGTATAAATATTTCTCTCCTCTGTAAAGCATTGTAATATATTTGATTCAATTTTATAATAGAATTATGCTTATACCCTTAACCCCTCTTTTAGATTCTAATCTATTTTTATTCCAAACAAACACATATATTGAAATTTTGTCATTCTACTGAGGCAAGTGATTTCAGTAATTCTTCCATTTTTGTGACCTTGAGATAAGGGACACAAAAGAAGCAATGGTAGCCAGAGGTCACAGGAGTGCTCACAGACAGCATGCTCTAGAAAGGTGTAGCCCTCAGCAAATGGATGAAAGCCAACAGAGGCCATCTGGCTTCAGGGTCAGGACTTCTCCCTGATCTTTATTTTTTAACAGTATAGATATAACGATTCACAGTTCTAATTTTTATGCAAAATCAGTACCTGCACACGGAGGTGTATTCAGTATTAATATCTTTAATCACTACTTCACTGAATGACAAAATTTTTAGGATTGGAAAAGAGACCATCCAGTCCAAACCCCCTGATAAAGCAAGGTCACCAAAAGCAGGTGACACAGGAACGTGTACAGGGCTTGGAATGTCTCTAGAGAGACTCCATGCCCTCCCTGGGCAGCCAATCCAGTGCTCTGCCACCCTCAAGGAAAACAAGTTCTTCCTCATGTGGAGGTGGAACTTCCTGAGTTTTAGTTTCTGGCCACTGCTCCTCATCTTGTTACTGGGCACTACTGAAAAGAGTCTGGCACCATTCTCCTGGCACCCAGCTTTGAGATATTTATAGGCATTAATGAGATCCACTCTCAGCCTTCTCCAGAATAAACAGACCCAGCTCCCTCAGTTGCTTCTCATAAGAGATTTTTGGGGATTTTTAAATTACTTTTTGTTCTGAGGATATAAAGGGTGTTAATAATCTAAAAACCATGCATCTGGTGCTTTTTTACATTCTCATTTACTTTGTTTGAAAAGTGGAAAAGTTATAAAAAACATACTAGAACAAAATTATATACTTAATGGGATGCTAAAATTTTTTTTGTCTGTTTCATTTGGTCAATTATGAAATTTCCAAAAAACAGTAACAGAGATGAAGGCAAAATAAGGATTTTTTTAATATATTTGTAAACGTAGAGTTCAGACACTCAATCCACTTTGATCAACATTTCAGAAATGAAAGTGGCCTTTAACTACAATAAATACAATTGTATTATGGTTACCCAATTTTAATTAAAATATTTTTGAGTGAGATTATTCAGCCTCTGATTTCCCAATCTCATCCAGAATTTGCCTTACTCTCCAATATTCTATAATTAACTTTTCCCTGAAAAGAACATTACTCAACTTTTATCACAATGGTTCACAGCCATCACACCAGGTTACACATTTAAAAATTGATGTAAGTAGCCTAATTTGTACATTAACAGGATGAAACAAAGCAATTTCCTGCATGTACATCTCACATCATCTCATTGATTGCTATTAAGTAAATATCACGTTGCAAAAACTGTCTATGAGCCCACTTCCAACTAATTATCTGTCAATTGGAGATATAAATTTAGGTGTGTTTCTATAGCTTTTTTCTAACAACTTGTTCCTCAATTGAGACAAGTGGAAAATAGACATCTTTGCTTTGCTGGGAACATGGAAATAGACACCAAGAGTTTGGCCCATTTATTAGCTTGTTAGGAATGTGTATATTATATTTAAAAACTTGTATCTCAACTCTCTGCATCTAAACATCAGAAATAAACCTTAACTGTGGTGTCTGTGTTCTCTCCAGAGTAATGGTACAAGAGAGTGGATGTGTCCAACCAATAATGTCATACAACTGATTGTGAACCCCAACTCTCCTGGTCCCCAATATCTGATCCATGCCCTGGATATGGCATGAGAATGCAGGAGTGTTTGAAAGAAAAGGCTCTCTAAAATAGGAATTGAGCTATACCTGTAATGAATTGCTGCTACCTGTAATGACCAAAGCTGCAAGTAATATCTAAGTTCTGGTAGATACAAGAATTAAACCAGAGGTTTTTTGAGATGCAGCAGCATACATGTGCCACATAGACATGTTCCTCTCCCTTCAGCAGCACTAGAAGTACTTCAGGAGGCTATGTCAGACTACATGTGTGTTTAAGGTGATTAACATACTGCAGAACAAACCTCACACCAATGCTGTGTCACTACTTCTACAGAATGTGAAAAAAAAAAAGAAAGAGGATGGAATATTCCCTTGGCAATTTTTGTAAAGTGCATAAGATAATAATTTGAATTTTTCTTGTTTAACTCTAAGCATATAATGTAAATTGCATAGGTTAGGGTAAAATTACAATTTTCTATTGAGTATGGAACATATAAAATGTCAATATAAGGGTAATACATATTACTGCAGCAGAGAATTCTGTTCACTTCAGTGCTTCTGCCATAAAATAATTGTCATATCCAAAATGTCACCCTGTCTTTATGGTTATTGGTCTTTGTACTTTGCCCATGCTGAAGCATGTTAGTTAAGTGCAAGACTGCAAGCAGTTTCAGAGGCTTCTACAGGGAATGTTGTACATAACTGACCTCTCTGGAGGCTTTGCCTCTGTTCAAAAGCCAGCTGAGCTTCACTGCTCGGTCTGTGATTTCTGCACGGCGAATTCATTAAAATACATGTTCAAATAAACAACAGGCATCTGAACTCTTAGAATACCATATGAGTCTAGGAATTCTGAAAACTTACCAGTAGACTATTGTCTTTACCTCACCATTCACTGAGAGTAAAAAACTCTAGGAACATCCAAACTTTACTGTTTATTTTTTCAGTGGAGGGGGTTGTAGGTAATTCACATTTTCCACTAAAAAAGATTTAATAATACATCCAGAGACCTTTTATTTTCTGACAGTATAAAATTAACATTTCAATTTAAAAATCATTGCATATTGGCTACTGTAGCCCAGTCATTTTATGCCTATGCCCATTCTGTATTGTAATTCTCAATGTGAAATACATGGGCTTTACTTTACCTGAATTTATGACTATTGAACATTACATTAGATATGGCCATTTTTTCTACGCATTTGGTATTGACAGGATGCTACATTTTATTAACTAGAGTAATAAAATATATCTTTCTGTTGTTTTTCTCACTATGTAAAAGTAGGTTGCTGATTGGTAGGAGAATGAAATGGTAAAATATTAAGCAATCAATTAATTTTGATTTATTAATAAGCATTCTTTGAAGACACGTCCTTTCATCCAGATTGGAATAGTAACTTTCTGTAAGATTAAAAGGCTTTTAAGGAGAAGAATTCAATATGATAGGAATCATTTGGACAGGTCCACTTGACTTTATAGGTTTTTAAGGCAATGCCATTTTAACAGTGCTGTAGATTTTTTATAATAAGAGCTTTTGATTATTTAAAAAGAGATTTTGTAATTTTTTGATTATTTAAAAAGAGATTCTGTAATGCAGAGTCCTGCATTTAGTTTTTCTGTAGAATACAATGTGACATGTATTTAAGTCAACCTTATTTTACATCCTTCAATCTGCTTTGTTCCTCTGGGGCCTGGGGGAGTAGGTAGTCTGTATTAACATGCATGAGCACTCTTATGACATATAGTTTAAGCTGCCATCTGTTCAAAGAAAAAACTTTTATGCACATGGGGTTTTCAAATTTTTTAAAAAAGAAAATAGTTCTTCACAATGCATCGGATTTAAGAGAAACAGACAATATTGGAATTACAGATGTCTTGAAATTATTTATTTATTTCTAAGATTTAGACATGCTTTTATTGATTCTTTTTCCTTAACAAGATTATTAATTATGAAATCACATTATACTTTGAGTTGAAAAGCCCGTTTAAAGACCACGTGTTCCAACTCCCCTCCATGGGCAGGGAGATCTTTCTCTATAAGAGATTAATCAAAGTATCATGCAATCTGACCCTGATCATATCCAATGATGGGGCATCCACAATTTCTTTGGACAACCTGTTTCAGCATCTCACCACCCTCACCATAAAATACAGCTTCCTTATGTACAATCTAAACTTACTTTCCTCCAGTTCAAAATTGTTATTTCTTGTCCTGTCTGTTACTACAGGCTTTGGTATAAAATCTTTCTCCATTGAGGGCTGGAAACAGATGATCATTAATTTACCTTCCAACCCAAACCATTCTATGACACTTTGATCTTTCTTATAACCCTCCTGTACAGAGCAAGGAGAATACAGAACAATAATGCCTTTGCATCCATCAGCAGGACAGTTCTTCAGATACAGCGCAGACAGGTAGGAGGTAAGGACAGGGAGATCCCTTACCAATGACATTTATGACTCTGTAGGACTTCAGCTCAATTTTAATGTAAATATGGTTTGCCTGTCTCTTCAGCAAGGAGAAGAGAAAGAGAAAGGCAGTGAATATACATTTTTTATTATAAGTTTAAAAATACGAATTACATATGATTATGTAGTAATATATTAAAACTAGGTAACACTAAAGAAAGTACATTTGGAAGTAACAGCATCAAAATCAATTTACAACTGTAGCATAGAATGTGGATGTCTGCCATTCTTTGGTGTACAGTGTTTCATCAAAAGCTGGATCAAATAAGAGGGCAAATGCTCCTACAAAAGACTGCCATTTAGAATTTAAATTTCCAATGGGCCTTAAATACTACTGGTTTGGGAACAAAAAAAAAATCCAGTGGTTATTGCTTCTATGTCCAGAGACTGATTTTCTTGCAACTGCAGATAAATTTTACATCTCTATCCTCATAGTTATATAGGAATTTACCCTGTGTTTCAACTGTGAGTGACTCTCTTGTAGAATTTCTGCACTGCATAGGTTGCGCTCTGCAACCTTTATGCTTGACTAGAAAGTGCAGTAGTACCTGATAATTAAACTATAAATAAAAACTTTCATGAAACTTTTACGATGATGACTCTTGGGTATGTTTCTTAAGTCTTCAGTTCTGAGATCGAGTAAATTGACAGCAGCAGACATAGATATAGTAAGTGATACTCTTCCTGTAGTAAGTGATAACTTTTGCACCTACTATTTTTGATTTGCATCTGTTTTAGCTCTGATTTGATCTCTCTTATGAGTGCGTGTATATATATTAATGATCCATAGGCATTTCCCTTCTGAGTCATTTTCCTTAAGTGTCTGTGCTGGTGGTATCACAGGCCATCTCCATGGAAACAACTATGATACTACAAAGAGTGAGTTGTGACATCACTAAGTGAATCAACCAAGAGAACGTGTGTTTGTGAATAAAAAGAAACTTCTATAAAAAACAATTTAGGAAATTAAAGCAAGAAATGCACAACAAGGACTATTTTTCTATCAAGAGAGGGAAAATTTTTAAAGTTTGTTGGAATATGATAGCAGCTCTTTACATTAAAACACTGTCAATTTCTTTCAGCTGACAGTGTGAGCATATTTAAATTGCTTTAGAGCTACAGTACCATATGCTGCTGTGAGTACGAAGATGCAAAATTCACCATAGAAAATATTCTCTATCTTAAGATGAGCAGAAATAGCTGCTTAATTCCTGATATTCTTATGTTTATTGATCTAACTTCTGACACAATTAGATTATATGAAACTTATAGATAGACTCCCTTATCAAGTTGCCCTTTCCTATAGAAATTTGCTGTAAGGGACAGACATTTCAGTTCCTTTCATTTGTATGCTTGCTGTATAGCTTTCCTTTTCTTTTTTCATTCCCCCCCTAACTTAGAAAAAGAAGTACAACAGTACAAATAAATTATTTTTCTCATGATCTTCTGAACATCAGCAGACTCTTCTATGAGTATTAAAAACATTAATTTACTTTTCCCCTAATTAATTATACCTTTCTTTAGCAGTCATTATTTTACCCTGTGGGCTTTTTAGAATTGGACATTTATGAAAACTGCTCAGGACCTCAAAAGTTACATCACACATTTTTTACTGTCCTGAACACAGCAAGTCTTTTATTCGTTTATATTTCATATATGGAATTCACATCAGTTCCATCTAAAAAAGTTGCTCCTGCTTTCAGTATCACAGAATATAATTTTTTAATTAATTTTTTACCCAAGGCATATTTTAATCAAGGTTTGGCAATAGAACTGATTAAAGCTGTCTTCAATTCTACTCCGAAATTGTTCATTTAGATGTCCAGAGTTAGTCATGCATGATTTTTAATCATTATCAGGTGCCAGAACACCCAAGACAGTCCAGAAGAGAATTATTGGATTGCTTTTGCTTATGGCTCCATCCTTCAGCCTATTCCAGGAAGTTTGCAAAAGATTTGTTGCTGTATAACAGAAGGAAACACAAGTTCCTCAAACCCTTACATTTGTCATTTATAGCTCTTTAAATGGTATTTAGAACTGTCACATGAATAAGCAAACACTTTTACTTTGAGAACTGTTTTGCCTATGTCCACTGTGGCATTATCCTTTCTGCACCTGATGATTGAAAGATAAGAATTCTGAGGGACAGTAAAAGCAATATAAGTTGCAGCAGGTGTCAGTAAATACATCTATTGCAAGGTGAGGACAAGCAGCAGGTGGCAGCCTGAAATGGGTATGTTCTGAGAAAATCTCAAGCTAAATATCCTTGTAGATGTAACCCATCCATTTTAGTTTAAGCTGCAGGGAAGGTGTATTTCCAGTGCCCTTTAGGAATTACTGGAATACAGACAATATTGCTGTGGGATACCATTATGTGAGTTCTGGTGATGAGGTCAGTGCATCCAAAGAAAAGCAATGAAGCTGGTGAAGGGTCTAGAGAACAAGTTTTATGGAGAGTAGATGAGAGAACTGGAATTGCTTAGCCTGGAGAATAGAAGGCTCAGGTGAGACATTACTATTTCCACAGCTCCCTGAAAGAAGGGTGTAGTGAGGTGGGTTCCTTCTACTCCCTGAGTCCATAATAGACCAGGAAAACTATTGGAAGCATTCTTCCTGACCCCCCCACACCAACTCTATTACATGGAGCCAAGTATGTGGGCTTTGGAACAAAGGGAAATTTTCCTTCCTGTTCCAATAGAGTCAGATTTACCTCAGACCTCATGGTTCACTCAGACCCTGGTGATAAAACCAGGTTGCCATGACTCCCAGGTCCAGCCAACAAGTGGCAAGTATTCCTGGTAGGTGCCCATCACCCACCCACTCGTGGTGTAGCATGGGCAGCCACAGGAACCAGCATAAGCAGAGAGCAGTGTCTTCACAGGCACTGCATGGAGGGGGCCAACACAGCACAGATCTGCTCTTCCTCTCTGGCTGATCAGAGTTTGGGGTCACTCAGTGAAGGATAAACATGCCCTACATCTTTTGGTTCACTGACACAGCCACATTCTCAAACACCTGGAATGTTATGACATACTCTAGTTCTTTTCATATCCCTATGCAGATCCCCATCCCTTTACCCAGTCTTTGGCTCACGTCTGTTTTATTATTGTTTCCTCTTACTGGCTAGTCCAGCTCATAATTTGATATCAAAAATTATACATACACACATGTAAATGCACACAGAGATCAGAGAGGGGTCCCAGCAGTTTACATAGAAAGTTGCTAGGAGTGACTTTTATTAAGAAAACAAGACAGCCTACAGTGGTAAGGTGCCTCAATTAGGCAAATGCAATGATCTGCATTTTCTCTTGCTGATCTGGACCCCTTTATCCTCTTTCCTCTCCACTTCCCATTCTTATTTTTCCTCCATTCACATTGATAATTTCCTTTCTCCACCCTTGTGTCCTCCCTGGTACAAAGGCCTTCCTAAATTAGTCACAGTTTTGCTGTATCTATAGCTAAAATTGCCACTTCTGTTATAGTCACCTTTGGCATTTCAGCCTTGTGCACTGCGAGTGACACAGCTCAGGCCAGCTTACCAAGGCTGTGGTAGGTTGCCATATGGCATTGGGAGATGTGACTCCCCAGGAGGTTTCCAATTCTCCCAATTAATTACCTGTGGGGTTTGCCTGTCTATTGCCTCACCCTCCCTTAACCACCAGGAAAATGTGACCGTTTCTTATAGACACAACCATTAAAGCTTCTTGCTCCTACATCCCAGTTTCTCATGGTCAGTTCACTTGGCTAAACTTCAGGCCAGGGCTTAGGGATGTTTCAGTGCACCTTGATGAATCAGATGCGCACTCTGCAGTTGCTCTGCTTAATTTTAACTTTCTCAGAAAGTTTTACAAATTAATGAAATTTGGATTTGCTACTCTTGATAAATACATTGTCTCTACCTTTTCACAATTACAGGGGAAATCTGAAGTTTTCTAAATGTGCAGTGCTCATCAAATATGTTCCTCTGGAAGAACTACAGTATTAACACACTGTTCAGCAAAACTTCATAAAGTATTATTGTAGATGCATATATAATTCATTATTCACTGACATATAGAATTAATTCTCCTCTGCCTTATATGTAAACTTTGATGAATGATCTTCATATTTTGATCTTTAATTACTAAAAATTACTGTGTATATATATACAGACACAGCAGGAATGAAGCAACATTCAATCAAAACCAAAAGATGTATGCCTATATTGTTTTTTTTATTTTAAATTATTGTAGACAAGGAAAGTTACTTTCCATTTGTGGTGAAGTTCAATACAGCAGTAGTTTCAGACTGAGAATGACCTTAAAAGTTTTAGATTTATCATTTTGTGGACATTTTTCTAAAAGTAAATAAAGGAAACATAATTTCTTATGTAAAAAAAAACGATCCCCATCAATTAAATCTTAGGTTTACTTTTCTAGAAAAATAAGTGTTACAGATTAAAAATGCAGACTGACACACAAACCAAATAAATCAGACTCTACTAATGTACTATGCTCTGCAGGATAGATAATTTAATCAACAATTGGTTTTATATTAATTACTGAAATTGACCTCAAAGTTCATGTCTTTATGAAACTTTCTCCAGAAAATAAAAAAATAATTGGAGTGCAACCAATGATGTTGAGTAAAGTACTATTATCTCAAATGGACTTGCAATGAGTAAAATGTACAAGATTTGAAGCATAAATAAAATTAATGCTGTGGTTACTCTAAACCACTCGGAATTTTCCAAAAGGTCAATAAGAAAATGGCAGCATCAGGCATAGAAAAGAATGCCAAGACATCAAAGGATTTTTTAGTCTTTTTTTTCAGAGCAGTGGTATTTGGTAACCTTTGGGCAGTGAGTGATAGAGGTTTGCTAAACTTACCAAAACTTCCAAACTTAGAGATATTCTTCAGGTTTCCTTTTTCATTATTTTGACACCTGTTGCACTAAAAACCCCCACAGTTTTCCTAATATCTAATTTAATTCTTCTGTTTTGATAGCCAAATTATTTTCTTGTCCTTGTCTGAATAGATAAATCCTGTGGTCACTAAATAACTCAGCATCATTGTCTTTTTTATCTTATTTTATACGCTGGAAGACCATTAGCACTATCCTTATGCCTTTTTCCTTTTCTTAAACATAAAATACATTTATTCAACCTTTCAAAACAAGAAGTCTTATTCTTTGAACATTTTCATTTGTTTTTTTTTTTTCTTTTCTGTGGACTTCCATTAGTTGTGTTTCTAAAAACTGTGTTACCTGAAGCAGATGCAGTACACTATTAGAAGTTTTAAGTGGGACAAAGATAAACATACACTTTCTATGCTCCTCATCCAGTATTCTGCTGATTTCACTCCAGATTAAGATTTTCCTTGTATTGTCTTGTACATTTTGTCTGTTCTAAGTCCAACAAAATCTTAATCTTTCTCATTTTAACTATAGCCTCCCACAGTTTAGTTCTTTGTACTAGTGTTCACTAAATTTCATACTGTTAATTTTGCATGCTTTTCCCAAATAGTTAAGATGATTCAGAATTGAATTCTTCCCTACAGAGTGCTTGAAACTCATTAACCACAGCAGATGCAATACATGCATTGTCTACTCAGTCAACTGGCCAGTCAACCCGGCCAGTAGCAAAAATATGTAGAGATTGATCCTTCACTAAATTTTTCAAATTGTATTTTCTCCACCTTGATTGAAAACTATATGTAGATAATCTTTGGAGTGCAATTTTTCACCTAATTACATACCTACTCTGGCAAATATTCAAGAGGTTTCCACACAAACATCAACAGCATTTCTGAAGTGCTGGTTTAAGCCATCTACTGATTATTCCTTACCCAACAGCATTGTTATCCTTTCAAACAAATAAATCAAATGGTTTTCTACCATTCAGTCTAAATATATCAATTTGAGCTCTTTCCCTCGCTGCTGTTTCTCGATAAACTTATAATTTATTTCATAACTTTTAGGAATTTTTTTTCTGAACACAAAATCAGACCCACTGCTCTGTAACTCTACTTACCCTACTTTTCTGCCTTTCTTAATGTAAGTAAGCTTTGGGTTTTTATTCCACCAGCCCTCTGGGACCTTCCTTCTATTCCAAGAATTCTAGTAATCACGAACAGTTCAGATACTGCATCAGCTTGTTCCTTTAGTGCTCCTCGGAGAATTTAATAAAATACTGCCAACTTGAATATCTCCAAATTTCTTATATTTTCTCATACTTTATCAGATATTCTTCTTTTGAAAATATTAATTTAATTAATAATGATAAAATTAATTTATTAATAATATTGTCATCTTGGTTTATTCAAGTGCAACCTACATCCTGTCTAGTAAAAGCATCCAGGAGACTTATTAAAGTATCATCAAAGGGAGGGAAAGAAAGAAATCAATGTTGAAATGGTGATAATCAACTATCAGGAACATTGGGCAATTGTTCTTAACTTTAATGATTTTTAGTACTTAGTTGTTGCTATAAAGTAAAAGGAAAAGCAAAATCTCTAAAGATATCATGAAAAGTGAAGTGAAAATGCAGATTCTCTTTTCATAAACTCATTAAAAAATACTGAAGTTGTTTTAAAATTTTCTCTCTAGATACATAAAGGGAAGAAGTAAATATGATTCCCTAGGGTCTTCATCACTAATAGAGCTAGAGGCAAGCTCAGGTATTTCAGGTTACCAACATGCAGAGAAACTCTTACATCAGTGAACAACGTGCTGAATAATGACTTCATGCTGTTTAGTTTTCTCAGTTGCACTACAGTAAAAATTACTGCAGTCAATAGAAAAGACTACAGTGAAAAGTGATAAATTATGATGATATCCTTCTTCATTTGCTTGACCAGTTTTCTTTCATGATATTCTTTGATATTTTTTTAACAAAATAGTTCATAAAACAAACATCACCTTTTTTAATACACCGGTTTTAGTTAACAAATCTTGTTTTTTCTCACTAATGAACCTTGGTGATGTCACTAAATGAGTTGTCCCAGTTGAAATTTGTCAAAATAAAAATAATTTTAATGAGATTGGGACTGAAACAATTTCTTGACACATAAACAAAACACAGTTACCCAGCAATCAGCAAACTGTACATACAGAATCAATACTGGTAATAAAACTGAATAGCTGCAGTAGTGGACACAGGATGTTAAATGTGTACAATTTTATAGATGCCTTTATCTTGTCACAAGTTTATCTCCAGAGGTTCTAGTCACACTAAATTGTGATTATACATTGGCAAATGCTGAGGCGTGCACAGGGTTACAGGCAGAGCTGCTCTAGCAGAGCCTGTGGGGCTGGCAGTCACACCCCAGCGTCCTGGCAGTGTCACACCTGCTGTGTGTCTGTCCTGCTGTGACACCAGTGGAGATGCAGGAGCCACAGCTTCCTGTGCCCATTAATGTCCCTCCCCCAAAGGAAGCAGCCACTCCCAAGGGCCAGGGGGCCACTCAGGCTGCTCTGTCTGGGCTGGGCAGTATCTGTGGTGGCACAGAGTCCTCTGGAAGTGCCAAGTCAGGTTTCATTCCTGGTATTTCCACTCTCTTCCTCCTGATATGAATTTTCATGTTGTTTTAATACGCCTTATCAGGCTAATACCTGCTTTGTATCAAAAGCTTCATAATTCTCTGATTGCTTTTTAATCCTGCTGATGGTTATCCTCCTCTTTACAAGATCAATTTAGGCAAATGGATTTAGAAACTTTTGAGTATTGATTCCAGATATACATAATACTTCTCAAATATTCATTTTGCCAGGTTATCAAGGCAAATCATTCACCAAAGGTTGCACCATGCAAGTACCCCACAGAATTTAACCCTAAGGTTTAGACAAATATGAAAGCCTGTCAAGAGATATTCCAAGGTAGAAACTGCCTAGGAAATTATAAACTGATTTTAACAGCAATGTTGCACCTGTACTATGGGATAGGTCTGCCTTATGGAGCACTCTGATTTGTCCTGATCACAGGAAACACATGGAGACTTTTTCTTTACCTTAGAGGGCACGTGAAAGATAATGTACTATTAGATGCACTGCTGTACCCAAGTGTTTGCTGCCTATACTCTGGATAGGACCAGGACAGTATAGACAGTCTCAGAAACTTCAGTTTCAAACCATAAAGAGAATGGCTAATTTTTGTTCTCAAGGGAATGATAAATGTACTTGCTATTTATACTCAATAATATCTGTTTTAACTAGAATTGCCACAAGGATAATTGTGAAGAACATAAAGAATGATGTTGCTGTAGTTTTGACTTCTTCACGCTATTTAAATACACATTTCTAGATGATATTTTGGTGAGTTAATTTAAAAAAAAAACATTATCTGTGTTGAAGGATTTTTCTTTAAAACAGCAATTATTTCCTTCTCTATTCTCTTCCCTTCACAGCTTTCCTGGTGTAATTCACATCAAGCATATTTGTGAAATAGAAACAGTGAAATGTTTTGTTACTGTCAAAGGAAAATGAATGACATAAGGATAGAATGATTAATACCATAGGTATAAGGATGGTCAAGATCACTCAGACAGTTGCCTTTTCCTTCCTGCTCAGCAGAA
Source organism: Euphonia xanthogaster (assembly GCA_034509185.1). NCBI lineage: Eukaryota > Metazoa > Chordata > Aves > Passeriformes > Fringillidae > Euphonia > Euphonia xanthogaster. The sequence continues at coordinate 103,004,949 of JAYDZK010000001.1, forward strand.
GATCCCATACACCAATTCTTTCTCCCCATCTTAGAGAATGAATTATAAATACAAAGACAGTACCATTTGGAAAGGGAAAGAGGAGTTAAAACTACAAATAAGCACATGTATAGTAATTATTGGTCAAGAAAAGACAATTTGAATTCTCAAAATCAACAGAAGGAAGAGCTTACCTACAGTTCCTGTTTCAGTGATATCTGTAACTGATATCAGCTGTTCTTGGGGTAGACTAAAGAAGTGCATCAGGCTAGACCAGGCAGAAGGTAAGAAATTCTGATTTGCTGACAGATTGGTTTAAAAAAAAATAAATAAAAATAGAAGATATTTTTTCAAAACCAAATTGCACTCAGGCAGCTGCTTATTTTAAAAACTGACTAAAGACTCACCATGAACTTAAATAAAAATGAAGAAAATTTAAATATCTTCAAGAGGCAAAACTTGTACTCATTATTAAAATGCCTTTCTTAATCATCTGTATCAGGCAGTCTTATTTGTATACCTTCCTAACAAGAACAGCATGCAGCAGCTGCAATTTACATGATTTTTTATTGTGCTTCCTACAGGACTGCTTAAGTAGAGATCAGCATTGGCTGTTGTGGAAAGTGAGTGATATATTACCTTGGGCTTAGTATTGCAAGTAACTCAGCTGGAGTCTGTGTCAGATTTACAACACAGTATCTGGCTAATACTGGCAGTAGCACAACCTCTTTCAAAGCTCTTGAGAGAACTTTCACAGATGTCAAATGTGTCATATTCTGCTGAAAGAGGAGGGCAGAGATTCTGTTTTCTCTCACCTCCAGGAATTTACCTCCAAGAAGGTACCAAGCTTATTTTTATCCCTTCTGTAGACTTTTATCACTTTCTTCCTGTTCTAGGCTTTTAAAATTTATATTTGGAAACAATGTGCTATAGTTGAATTGCATTACATTTGTACTTTGAAAGAGCAGTCTTTGCACCTGGGTTTGGTGTCAATCACAGTGTTGATATTCAGCACTTAAATAATGAGTGTAAGTATGCTTCTAAATGCTCAGTATGAAGTATTTTTTTTCTAATTTCTAGGTAATAAAAGTATGGCTGAGATAGATGGGATTAGTCTAGTGTCACAAACTGGCATTACCAGTTTACCTTGGTCTCACAAACCGGCGCTGAATGAAGAGCACAACACATCTTCCCTGACTGTAACCTTTGGTCGCTCCATCTATGAATTCAGGGAATCAACTGAAAGTATTGCTTTCTGTTGGGCAACAGCTGGTGAACAGCTCTCCAGAGAGACAGCTGTTCTACAGGTGTGCTGGGAATACATTACATAATGTTATATTCATAGAAGACTTCCATCTTTTCTGTTATTCAGGTTCACTTTACCTTTGAGTCTTTTGCCTGAGTTTTGTTTTAATTCATCTCTGATCAGTTCACATGCCCGTGTTTTCCTTCATGCAAGGTAGAAACAGAGGGAGCAGGGTTACCCTCTGGTAGCTGTTACATGCTGAGGTTGTCTTTAGAAGTAGGCTCAGCATGCAGCAAGGGTAAGCATCCAGCTTCAGTCTCTCTGGATCACACCCTCGTTCGCCTGTGGACCACATTACCATTGCTGACCAGTTAGGTACACATTCCTCCAGCAACAGACCTTTACCCTTTAGCTATTCTGGGACTATCTCATTAATTTCTACCTCTATGCTGTACCTCAGGCAATAGGAACTTATTCACTCAAAAACCTCAGTCAGGAAGCTTACTAAAGCAAGATACACGCAGTCTTGTCTTGGGAAGCTGCAACATAGTGATTAGGGAAGCTTTTTCATTGCTGCTCTGTATGTTTGTGCTTTGTCATATTAAATCAAACAAGATATAAAACCCGTAGAACAGCCAAGGTGTGTGATGTTTTTTGGCTGCATATTGCAGGACCTTAATGCTTTTGGCATTTTTATGTACTTCAGTTCTTATAATTTATTCTTACTCTTAGTAAAATGTAAACTTAACACAGTCTGCAGACATTACCTAGAAAGATGCTAACTTGAGTATTCTTCCTTCACATCCCAGTTTATTTAACAGGACTGTGTTATATTACAAGTATGTTATCTGGATCCATTTTTATGTTTCCTATTTAATAGACTGCATTGCTATTACCTAAATGTGTATTACAGAGCTTTGAAAGAAATTACACAATGTAATTTCTCATTGAAATGACAAGGCCATATATAGATCACAAATTATTACCAGTGTTCCCCCTTTGTACTCAATATTAATTATGTGTCCTCTGAGTGTTTTACCCTAATGCTAGTTCCTTTATCCATCATTGTTTTCTTACTTAACCTGAAATAAATGCTTTCTGCAAACAAATGTGAAAGGTCCATAAAATAGTAAATAATTTAGGTGGTTAATGATATAGAATACAAACTGATTTTATGCTGAAGAATCCTATGGGAATCTTTTTCAGTTTTTCGTAACTGAAGACAACTACATTTCATTTAAGATTTATGATGTCCTCCACAAAACAACATGTAGTTGATACAAATGGAAAATAAAAAGGCTTTATCAAACTCAGGTGAGTTATGTAAGCAAAATTGAGTCTAAGAATGCATTGCAATAAAAAAAACTGAAGCTGCAAATTTTTATGTTTTATAGGGTATCTGCATTTCCCCATCTAAATGCAAGCTGAAGTTACTACAATAATTGGAATCTACATGTCCATGTTGACCTTGTAAGGAGACTTCTCATGTTGTATTCGTTTTCTTGTAGATTTTTTTAATGTTCTCTGGTGTTTGTTTTGTTGTTTTTTGGGGGTTTTTGTGGTTTTTTGTTTCTTTTCTTTGTCCTTAAAAAGAGTTTTCACTTAAGTTTTTTGAGAGTTTTCAGTAGCATATATCTTGTCAGGTGTGATAGCTAACATATTTTAATATATGGTAGTCAGAATAAGCCATTTGGAATAAGAATAAGCAATGCCCCTAAACATGAAGGAAATATATGAATATATAAAATAAAACTAATGGAAATAGGAATGGTTTAAAGAATGTTTTGATGCAAAGAGCAACTACAACAGTTTCACTAAGAAGGAACCAGAAAGACTCTAAATTATATCATATTCTCATTTGGCTTCATCTCTCAGCTGTTGTTAAATGGCATAATTTCAGTAAAATCAATGAAGCTGGGCTAATCTGCATCCTTTCAGTTGAATGGAAATATACCAGTTCACACCAGCTGGGAGACCAGGCTGCTCCAGCAATGGCTTGTCCTTGGTTTCAGCCATTTACGGTCAGTAGATTTGCTTCAGGTTATGATCATTCCCAGAAAGATGTAAATTCATTTATGTAAAGAAGGCCAGAACTGTTTCATATGGAGAGATGTATGGAAGTGCTTTGTGGCAGATATCTTTTACAGAAGGATTTACATGCATAATTGAAAAGTAGTGATATTTTCATCATATTATTAGCATGATGAAAATATCTTGAGGTAAACAACACATAGAAAAACTGGAGTAATATTAAATGACAGCAAAAATATGGATGAAAGAGGCCAACTGAGTATCTGCCAACAAACACTGATAATTCATTTTCCAGTTTGAGGATTTCTGGGAAGCAAATGCTGTTCAGTAGATCTGCTCACAAATGGATCACAGCTCCTCTTCAGTAAAGAAAATGTAGAGAAAATATCATAAGATACCATATTGATGCATTGTCTTTCAGCAGGAACTTTCAATTTTGTTTATTTATAACAAGTTCTTTGTGTTGTAGAAAATCCTATCATTTGACAGGATCATTAGATTTAATTAATTAGGACATGCACGTGCCTATTTGATATTTAGCTGTTCTGGTACATTGGAGCCTACAAACTGATTGTTTTTTCAACAGCACTGGGAATCCAGTCTATCTCCTTGGCAAGGCCTTTGAATGTAGCTCTCGGCAGGCAAAGTTACTGGGCTTGTTTTCATAAAAGTTGTTTTCGTAAAAGTTACTCCTATTATTGGGCCTTAGACCTCCCCTAGGGAAGCATTCACAGTGTAATTAGTTACTGGAACAAGATGTCTTTTCAATTGCTTCCAGAACAACTTCAGGCTGGTGATTGATAGGAATATGAGAATTTGGGGAAAGATGACAATAGTAAATGCTTTTAATTACGGGGGAAAAATCCCAGAGAAGGCTTTAAACCATGTCTTACTTTACTGTAAAAAATGCCCTAACTTTTCTTTGTTTATTTTTTTCCATTTGGTTTAGACTAGATATGTAATAAATGAAGTACATATTTAAAACCAATAACAAAAATCCAGCTGTCAGGCCTTTGTGGCCTGGTTTTAAGCTAGATAATAGCTTTCTGATATCTAATGATCATTGTTCACATTCAAGCATTCTTAAAAAGTCATCACTGAAAACAAACACTAGTTAGTACATATAAGCATACTCTCTCTTCACAAATAGGGTTGATTGCACAACAAATGAAATATTTTAATTGGAATACTATCCTTCTCCTTATTTGATAATTAGGTATAACATTTGAACCTTTGAATTGTACAGCAAAGATAATACTATGTTAAATGCAAAATGTTATTCTGCTAGTCCTGACTGTACATTGGAGGAAGGTTTGGCTGAAATGTATTTTTTTTTTTCTATGGGTTTACTTGATTGCTAGGAGTTACAAAATATAACTCCAACATTTCTTCTTGAGAGAAAAGACACCCAAGGCTTCTTATAAATGAAACAATAGAACTTCAAGGATAGTGAAATATTTAGTTACTGTTTATTGTGAGACTACTGTTTATTGTTACAGATTTTGAAGAAAGGTTATTTGTTTTATAGCAACAAGCACCCTAGAGCTAACAGCACTGTTATCTTTTTTTTTTCTTCATTTTTTTTTTTTACCCCTTTTGAAGTAACTGGCAAATATTGGCAGAGAATTTGTGCAGAGGAATTCCAGAAAATATGAGCAGGTCCTCTAACCAGAGATGGATTTTGCTAAGAAGTGCTGGATTTTGTCCTTGTATTGTGAAGTCATTCTACAACTGAGGGTTGGGCCTTCATCACCACAGTGTTTGCTCAGCAAGCCTGGACCCTGGTCAAAGAGCAGGAACGCATGCTCCAGGCACCATCTTCCAGGCATGCTTTGGGAAAAGGACACAGGATGTTGTGTTGTGTTGGTACGTTCCTCATCCCCCTATTGTTATGTTGGTTTGTCCTGGTTCACTCCACCCTCCTCCTATATGCCTATCACCCTTACTCCTCCCATACACCGAAGGTTACTTTTGTATCTTCCCCCAAGTCCCTCCCTGGTGCTCTGTCCGTCACTTGGCATTCCTTCCCTTCTCTCTAGAAACTTCTACCAAGGGCGTCGAGTGACTGGTTCAGGGACCAGGGCCCCTCCCCTGACCCACTCTTATTGGTCTGTGTCCCATGTCAGTTTGTATCACCCCACTCCCTCCTGCATCGTTATTCGTTTATCTGATAACCACTCCCCTGTTCCCCCTGCCCTTTATAAGGTGCTGTAACCCCCTGATTATGGTCTTCAGCTGTTGGTTCTTTCGGGGTTCATTAAATCCTGATTAAACCATCAGCTGGAGTCTGCTCTCTTCCTTTCTTCTGCCGGTTGCTGCAGCGTGACGCCCCTTTTCAGCAAGGAGGCTGCTGACAGACGTGGATCCGGGCAGTCTCCTTAGGTGCAGTCAGGGAGTCGAGGACTTCCAGACAGTGTCCCACTGCTGATGGCAGTGCTGGACGTTGGCTGGGCTAACTGGGAAGGCAGGGGTCTTCCTCAGTTTCTCCCAGCACGCTGCTTCAACAGGAGAAGTCCTACCATGGACATTGGGTGGTAGACACACAGCTGCTCACAAGTTCTTTACATGACGCTTTTTCCCTTCCATAAGTCAGACAATGAGAAAGGAAGTTAGAATGTTGCCACTCTAGGTAAACCCTTTCCGTTCTAACTGCTGCCTAAAGCAGTGATGCACTTCACTTATTAGTCCTTTCTAATACACTTAGACACTGGGGGTTTCTGCTCATAAAGAGTTTAACTGGCTTCTGGGGGAGAATGGTCACAGTAGAAAGTGCTGTAAGTGGTGTACACAGGTCTTCAGTTTTCTGTCTTCATTTTTGTACATCAAAACAGCCTTTAAATATGAAAAGTTATAAAAGAACCCAAATACACTGTGACAAAAAGCATTTATATTGTGATCTGTAACTATGTTTTAGAGCATTAGACAGGTTCTTTTAAATATTATTTGGTTTAATAAACAGCTTTTGCATCTGATTTTTGACTTCCATTTGCAATAAGGTTCTTGTATGCAGGAATACATGGAGAAAGCTTTCTGCCTCTGATGCTGAGCTTTACTCCCTGCCATAGGATCCTGGCTGTCCATAGGATAGACCAGGTGGTTTAAAGAGCCTTTGGCAGGACCAATGGGCCTGTGAAACCCTTAGGATTCCATCCCTGTCTTTCATCATTCTTCTGTTATTAAATATCAAAGATACGGGTCAAGGTTTGCTTCTTGCCCTGTGTTTGATCACATCAAACAAAATTTAATTAATTATGACCTTAGAAACTCTTTTGGGGTATCAGACCTCAGGACAGAATTTTTCTGAAGCTGTACCTAAACCTCCTTCTCTTTTGTGAGATATGCCAAGCTAACATTTGGCCGGAGAGGCCAGTACAAAGCACTTTTTGCAGCTGATCTCAATGCAATAGCAGAAATTGGCTGGATCCCACATTAATGTGGTTTCCCACTTTGAACCACATCAAAGGAAAATGCTAATTCCCTGAGAGAAGGCAGGATGTTTAGGTACTTCACTGGTGCTGTTTTCAAATCAGGTAATTTAATGAAACTGGACAGAAGGAAAATTGGCTTATGATTGTGCCTTTGGAAAGGGATAAATAAAAAGCTTTGCACCAAAATATATTCCCTGAAGGTGCAACACTGATCTGAATATCACAAACCAGCAGATTGAAATTTGAACTGAATCTGTTTGCACTGAAAAGAAATACAATATTTTCCTTACTTAGGAAAAAGTAATTATTGTAATATGCACCATATGTGCATAAATCAAGCTTTTGACTTAGAAAAAGAATACAAGGGAGAGGAGAGGAGAGGAGAGGAGAGGAGAAGCTCAAAATGCTTACAAATGTATCTTTTCTCCCTACACTTTGATGAAAATAAAAAAAAAAAAAACAACAACAAAAAAAAACCCACAAAAAACTAAAACAAAACAAAAAAACCCCCAAAAAACTCCCAGCTCTTTTCTGGAAGAGTTTTAAATTCACTTGATATGTACTCACCAGAAATCAGACTAATGTAACTCCACCAGAACAATGCAGGAGAACCTATAAAAAAGGCCCTAAGCTGTCACCTGCTAAAAATGAATGGGCCAAGTGTGTGGAGCAGCATCCATTGTTGGGGATTCCTGACTGATAAGTCTGTGCTTCCAGGGCCCTCCAGGAGCCTCCTTGCCAACTGACCAGATAATCAGAGTGGCAGGTGACAGCCCACTAGGGCTCCAGATCTTTATCTGCTGCCTGCTGCTCAGCAAAACTTGATGAACCCAAGGTAATTTATTTTAAGCAAAATATTTAGTGTGTCAGAATTTTCTATTTTTTAGTGAAACTTAATTTTTTCTATAGAATTTCAACTGGCTGAAAGTTTTCCTTCAGTGTGCTTTCCATCTGAAGGTTTTATGCAATCTGAATACTGTTTGAGGTGATTTCAATTTGCAGAACATTTTTTGTTTGTGTTTTGTTTTGTTGTTTGGCTGATTTTGTGCTTTTAGTTTGTTTTTTTTTTTAATTGCACATTTTTACCATATCTATCACTTTAATTGCTAATTGCCTATATTGGCTGACACACTCTAGAAAATGCTTTAATTTAATATAGATAAGCAGTGGGGACACTGCAATCCATCCCTCTACAAGCACACTTTCCTATTATAAACTTGATTTTTCTCCTACAATTCAAAGTAAAATAATTGTACTCTCACAAAAGAAAATACACATTCTCGAAAGTCTCTGCAGTTATATTTTACAGTTGACAAAAAAGGGATTATCTCTACTTCTGTAGATTGAAACAAAATATGTTGGAAATTTTTGAAACTCTTTGTAATAAACTAATGAAGCAGTGTTTTGTAACCTCAATAGAACACTGACAAACATTTATTTCTAAAAGAAACAAACTTTTCATTTTATATGAAATCCCAGCAATAACTCCATAAACGAAGTGAGTTTTTGTTTCTGTCTGAATATAAAGCACGATGTACCTCTCAAAGATTTAAAATTGGTGAAACTCAACAAGGTGGCTCCATTTCTTAATTTTGCCATGATGATTTTTGCAGATGAACACCTATAATTCCTTTTGCAAACATTTTGGGTGCTGCTTTGTTACACTTTCCCTGCAGCAGTAGATAAAAATGAATGCAGATCCATCAGTGCAGATCTTGACTTCTTAGCTCCAGATGCTGATGGACTCTGTACAGGATGTAGCACGTGGGGACCAGGTGACACTTGCTCCTTCTGATGCAGAGTGAGGGCACTGACCTCTGTCAGAAAGGCAAGACAGAATTTCAGCATTCATAACATCTTAAACTGCTGCAATAAAATTTGACAGTGTTTTTCTCTCATAGCCAGAAGCTTGTTTTCACTTTCGCAGTAGTTTGGTTGTACAAAAGTGCCAGAGTATTGAGCCTAAAGCTTCCTCCCTAATCACTGGCATAGGGGAAAAATCGCAGACACATGTCTTTCCTTGTCATCCTGGGACTAAAGAATTAGATTTTTGTTTTATTGAAAAAGCTTGTACGTTTGTAAAAATTAATACTCTGCACAGAAAAATACATAAATCATATAAATTTGGTTTTATTCTGTTTTTGAAATGAACCATCAATGAATTTTTGAAAAATCTGTGTGTCTCTGGATCAGCAGGTTCCATCCACAAACTTTGCTCATCTCTCCTTGGGATTTCTCATCAATTCCCTTTGAGGAGAAATGTTTTGATTGAGCTTCTTATTTTGGAACTAGGTCGTCTCAGGTAATTATTCTGAATGTATTATTTCTTATTTTGTTTCACAAAATACCAGAATCTCAGAATTGTTAGTGTTGGAAGGGACCTCTGGAAATCATCTTGTTCAGCCTCTTGACACAACAAGGTCACCTACAGCATGATTCACAAGAACAGGTGGATTTTGAATGTTCCAGAAAGGGAAAATCCATGACCTCTCTGGGCAGCCTGTTCCATCCTCAGTATAAAGTACTTACGTTCAGATGAAACTTCTTGTGTTTGAGTTTCTGGCCATTGCTACTTGTTCTATCACTGAGCACCACTAAAAAGAATCTGGCACAATTCTCTTGGCGCCCACATTGGAGATATTGATATGCATTGAGGAGATTCCCTCTCAGACTTCTCTTCCTACACTAAACAGGCCCAGCTCCCTCATCAGAAGAGAGATACTTCAGACTCACAATCATCTTTGTGGGCCTCCACTGGACCCTCTCCAGTAGTTCCTTGTCTTTCTTGAGCTGTGGAGAATAGAACACAATGCTGCAGATGTGGCCTCTCTATTGCCAAGAAGAAGGGGAGAGTCACCTCCCTCAAACTGTTGGCCACATTCTTCCCAGTGCAGGACCCTATGCTTGCCTTTGTTGAACACCTTCAGGGGTTTTTCTCTGCCCAACTCTCCAACATATAAAGGTCCCACTAAATGGCAGTACCACCTTCAGGTGTTTCAGCCACTCCCTCCAGTTTCACATCATCAGCAATATTTCTGAGGGCACATTCTGTCCCTTAGACCAGGCTGTTGAAAAGAAAGTTGAATAAGGCTGGAGCCAGTATTGATCCCTGGGGAATGCCACTGACTAAAAACCTCTAACTGGATTCTACCCCACTGATTGTGATCCTCTGAGCTCTGCCATCCAGCCAGTTCTTAATCCACCTCACTGCGTACTCATGAAACCCACATTTCCCAAGTTGACCTGTGAGGGTGTTATGGGAGACGGTGTGAAAAGTAGAATCCAGTCCCTCAGTTAAAAGCTTGTCTGACTGAAGCAGACAGCCTGCTGCCAAAGATTCTCTTCCCTTTTTAGGTGGGTGGATCCCATCCCCATCCTAAGAGGCTGCAATCACTGTAGTACAACCCACTGTCATAAAAGCTAAAACCTTGTTGATGGCATCAGCAATGAAGGTGGATTTTGATCTGTACTAAATTTCTGCTTCTGTCTCTCCCTGTTTCTCTGATCAGTAGAGCAGTTGAGAAGATGACTGGAGCACTGCTGTTTTCCACCTGCCTCACCAGAGCTTTCTAGTCTTCTTTGATCCCCATTTTTTGCCTTGTGGTGTCATTTGTACCTAACTGAAAAAATAGTAGTGGACAATAGTCTGTGCTCTCCACAGTCTGGGGCACCCTCTCAGAGTGTGATGGATTTTAACTCCCAGAGGGCAGCATACAGCTCATGACTCTCCCTCAGGCCAGCAGGTGAGTGCCTCAGTACCCTTTAATAGAGTCACCCACTATGAGCACTCAATGTTTCCTTTCATGACAACCCCTGTGTGAGTGCAGGTTCTCCTTGTTGGCCTTGCTCATTGACATCTAAAGCCCAAAATTACACATTAATTATTTTTCTGCTCAAGTGTATTTTATCACCATGGTACCACATGGGTAAGAATGTGGTTTAATTTCCAACTGGAAGAAAAAAAATCATTTCCTAATCACTATTATTGCAGTTTTTATATAAATCCATTTAAATATCTTATTGTTCTACCCCATGGAATACCACTGACCTAAAATACTTATTCTAGTCTTTACTAAATACATGACCCAAAAGATTCTAGGAGAACTAAAAAACAATTGTAGTAAGCATGACTGCAGTGCCATTGATTTAAGCCAGTTATTTCTTCATTCACCTTTGTCATGTCAGGCCACAATTAAAGCAAAATGTTTTGATTTCCTGGCAAATATAATCATGTATATATCTGTACTTGGGACTGCAAACTTAATGAAAGTTCAATTTCCAAAAATTCTGTGTTGTGAAATATAGTCCATTATTTAAAGTTCCATTGAACAGAAGAGAAATGTAGATTGATTTTTTCCCTGTCCTTTTCCCACAAGGTTTTAGGTTCATACATAGTTCACTGATCCTGACAAGTCTTTCTTTAGGAGGATCAGGAAGGGAGGCAATCTTTTCAGCTTTATCAGATTTCCTGTATTATGTTTAAAGCCATAGAAAATTTCATAATTCCTTTTTTTATTAAAATGAAGTCATGCATATATCCTAGCCTGGCTAAAACACTTGGATCCTCATTAAATATTCTTCTGTGTGGATTATTTTTCCTGTGTTACTTTACTACTTTTGTTCCTTTTCTTTTGCATTTACTTTGTGCAAAACTTTATATAGACTTTATATATAGTGGCATGTCACTGCTTGATTTCAAAGTTTTCTGGCTTGATTTTAACTTTTCATTTAAAGAAATTTCTGTTGATACATTTGCCCAGTGTAAGATTAACATACTTAACAAGCTTTTATGCACGTGACCTGGGAAATAGAATTCTCTGGTATACCTTCCAAACTCAGTGGTACATATGTGCAAAAATACTTTCAGTACTGAGGCTAATTTCTCTTAGCACATTTGAGGGTATTCATGCCAGTGAAAATACATGTGTTTCAGTTCCAGATAATATCATGTCCTTCATGAAGCGCAGCTACACTGACATCTGAATGTTCTACTAGGTGGACCCATCAGCTTTATTTTGCCCAAATGTGGAGTGCCCATTGAAGACACCTCTAAGATTCAGTTTCAATGGATAGAGGATGAAATGTTTGATGATTAATTACTTTAAAAAACATCATATCCAATTAATAAAGATCACACAAGTCCTGGAAATATCCTTATTTTGTTGTTGTTATGTTTTCTTGGGAATTTTTTTAGCTAATACAGCTGAAGAAAACCTTATTTTGAGGCATTTACTTCTAGAAAACTTCTAAGTATGAATGCTCTTCTACTAGGATCTATGGAGTTATACTTTCATTTGGGTGAAAGAAGAATAAAACATATTAATATAGACATATAATACATACACATTCGCCCTTTAAGACTTAAGCTTCACTGATCTAAAATTCTAATGTAATGAAGGGCTTAAATGAATACCTATCAATGATCTGGTATTTTCCTCTCTGCCTTAAAGACTGACAAAATTCATTATGCTGAAAACCAGGTCAGAAGTTCAAAGTATCAACTTCACCTTGAGGGTTTATCAGCAACTATAATTCTGCCACTGCCTGACAGAAATGGACCTGGGGGTGCCGGTCAGCACCACCTGAACATGATCCAGGTGTGCCCAGGGGGCCAGGGAGGCCAAAGGCACCTGGCCTGGATCAGCAATAGTGTGGCAGCAGGACCAGGGCAGGGATTGTCCCCTGTACTCGGCACTGGTGAGGCCACACCTCAAATCCTGTGTCCAGTTTTGAGCCCCTCACTACAGGAAAGGCATTGAGAGTCTGGAGTGAGTCCAGAGAAGGGCAGCAGAGCTGGGGAAGGGTCTGAAGCACAGGTCTGATGAAGAGCAGCTGAGGGAGCTGGGGCTGTTTGGCCTGGAGAAAGGGAGGCTGAAGGGAAACCTCATCATTCTCTCCAACTGCCTGAATGGAGGGTGTAGCCAGCTGGGGGTTGGTCTCTTCTCCCAGGTAAAAAGGAACACATTAGACGAAATGGTTTGAATGGCACCAGGGGAGGTGTAGTTTTGTATATTAGAAAAAAATTCTTCACCATATGGGTTGTCAGGCACTGGAACAGGCTGCCCAGGGAAGTGGGAGAGTCACCACCCCTGGAGATTTTTAAAAGAAATGAAAGTGTGGCACTTAGGGACATGGTTTAGTGATGGACCTGGCAGTGCTGGGTTAATGGTAGGACTCAGTTATCTTAGAGGTCTTTCCAACCTAAACCATTCTATTATAATTGCACTTTGTCATAGGCAGCTGTGGCCTACATATGATGGGCCCACTTTGTCTTTCATAGCACTGATTTCAGGCTGGCAGGAGCTTCCCTATTGAAAGCCCTTTTCCTCTTTTGGCTTTCATAAACCCTAAATGTTTTATTTTTTTTACAAGCTTAACGAAGAGAATATATTTCTAGAAAAAACAACCCCAAATCTGATTAGGATTGCTGTTGCAGTATGTAAAAACAATCTGCAAATTATGCCAAGGTACCTCTCTGAAAAAATTTCAAATATCTTGGAATCCACAGTGACATTCATTTACCATTAAGAAAAATGACTGGAAACTTTGGCTGTAATCCAAAAAGAGGGGTGCTTTGGATCTGTTTTTCCACATTGGCTGAAATAGCAAAAAAAGTAAAAATTATAGCTTCCAAATTTTAAACAACCTGAGCATATTTCAGATTTTAATTGAATGTGACTTTTTTATCCTTAAAAAATTAAATATCTCAAAAACAGAAGCTTGTAAAAAAACCCATATTTTTCTGATCATTTCATGGCAAATCAAACTCAGCATATTTCTCCTTTCCACTGCTAAAACTATCTTTAACATAATCCTTGTAAACAAATGCCAGAAATCAATAATACAGGTAATCAACTGAGGTCAGTTTTCCAGCAGATATGCCCTAACCTTACCTGTAGGTGTTTTTCTTCAGAAAATATTTCACTAATTTTCTTTTTTCCCTGTCTCCATGGAGTATAAATAAGGATGTCCCAATCAGAATTAGAGCTGTTTGATGCCAGAGCAGTAATAACTATCTACCTAATATTGACTCTAAATACATGGAATATTTTTCAGAGTTAAAAAGGAGTATCAATAATAGCCTTAAAAGCATATGCACGCCAAAGTAATGCCTATCAAGAGCTGTTAATTTCATTCCATTTAGAGTTTATAAAATGCACTCATTAAATTAAGATGAGGTTTTCATAGACTAGATCAACATATGGAATAATCAATATGAGTGATAAAAGTCATCTTCTTTTTATTGAGCATTTCACTGTTTAATCTATATCAATTATCTTTGAGTATTTTCTTATCTTTGTAGGAAATATTTTTATTTGTAAAAAAGATAAATTAAAATGTAAAGTTTTATTGTGTGGTCTTCAAACCTGCCTTCACACCACACAGGCCATAGTAACAGAATGGTTAATTCAATGGTTGCCAGGCAGTAATCTCAATCTGATTCAGCGAAGCACTTGTATCTGTTGGTTGCATGTGGATGTGGTTTTGAGAAACCTGGCCTAGGTGTCCTGGCCATGACAGGAAGGTTAGAAGTTGGTAGTATTTAAGGTGCCTTCCAACCCAAACCATTCTATGAATATAAAATTTTATGGTTCTACAAAAATGTGCCCTCAAGCCACGTGAAATTCTGTAATCAACCATTCCAAATTTGTATCCAGTCTTAAATGTAATGACAGCTGAGGTTAAGCAAGTAAAAATAGAGATATAATTTTATTAAAAATCCGTTTGCCTTTCTGCATTGCTGCTGTGTGACAAAATTTCATGATAGTCTTTAAACCATTGAGAGTATCAAATCCCACAATTTTTGAGGAGTGAGACCTTAAAGTAGCCTGAATCTGGAACTATTTCTGAAGGATAATGATTCAGTTGGTAAGAAACTGGCCCAGAGCTGCGGGCCAGCTGAAGTCCACAATTTGCTTTGTAATCCAGCTTCCCCATTTTCCCAGCCTGGAAGATTACTGGAGTAGGACACCTAGGAGAGGAAATCAGGACATTTGATGGGGCAGGCACAAAACCAAGCATATAAGTCATGCCCTGAGTGTCACCCATTGAGAGTCTCCAACATCTCCTAGTGCAGATAAATTAGTACTAGAATACATAAGTAGTACTAGACATAGTGTAATGTACAGAGACCTATATAGAAAAAATAATTTTTAAAAGTATTTCATTTTCACAATATTAAAAATTTATGGAATCTAAAGAAAATTAGAAAACACTACTAAAAACATATAATATGGAGCTTTCCCTTAATTAAGAAAAAAACCCCAAACCCAACTAAACAAAACCAGAACAAAACAACCAAGAAAAAAAAGAGATGCTATACTTCCATGTTATCTTCAGCGCTGACATTTCAGGTCACAACTCTGCTGAACAACATGCACCAAAACACTGCTTTGTCTTAAGGTGGTGGCGCTGAAAGCAAAAAAAAGCCTTCACCTTTGTTGCCTCTCTGATGCATTTTACTTCTTGTGGGCAAAGCAGAGGTGCCTTGTCCTGAGCATCAGTATGGCCAGATTGCTGCCTGTTTGGACAGATGTACATCACCCCATATTATGCTTTACATATGCCTTCAGGCTACAGTCTATCAGTTCTGAAATGTCAGGCTTAAAGAACAAAGTATTTTTAAAATTTATTATTTATTCATAAGTTAAGCCAGTTCTCTCTTCTCTTAGCTTTCCTGGATGTTGAGAAGAAGATAGCAATATTTAACCTGGCATATTGAAAAAAATAATCATAAGGAAATGGCATGTTTTAAAAATGAATGTTTCAAAATGCAAGCTTGGTATTAGAACTATTTAAGATTGGGATACCAGTGCATGTATGAGAGCAGCTTGTGCAAATAGAAAACAAACTATTGTGTTATTTCAACAATACAAATCGCCTTGAATAAAAAAAAATTAAAAAATTCATATAACAGATGTTTACTGATGCAACTGTAATTTTCTTCTTGAAAGGCTGGTGTATTACTGTGGAGCATTCATGTAAAAAAAGCAGCAGTTCAGTTCATCAATAAATTTCCTCAGTATTATGACTGTCAGGTCAGGTTCATTACTAGAGAAAGAAACATTCTGTTTGTAATAGATTCTTTCACAAGTCACCATATCCATCCTGTATGCAATATAAATCTAGTTAATATCCCTGTTTGACCTCTGTTGCTTTGGGAAGAATATTTTGTCTTGAGAATGCATTACACATGAAGGGCCATTTGACCTTTACCTTCTTTTTCATCTTAGAACAGAAAATTTAGAACTCATCTCATGCCCTAAAATATTTATGAATTATGTTTGTTTAGTGCTCGCACTTTCAGTCAAGATCAGGGTGCCCTTTGATTACTGATCAGATTGAGCTCTTGTGAATGAGGTCAGTGCCAGATTTTCAAAACAGAGTCAGGAGAATGCTAGTGCATTGAAGGCTTTCTCACCTGATTTGGTAATCGGTGTGGCTTGCAAGGTGTTTATGCTTCAGGATAGTAACTCCTTGGATCAGTTATTAAAACCTTCTAGGCAAAATGCTATTAAGCAATAGAATGAATTTGCTGCATGAAGGATCTTGAGGAATCTCTTGTAATCTGTTACCTGGCAAAAAAACCAAAACAAAACAAAGCAAAATCAAATAAGTGTTTTAGTGGATTCGGTGAGATTAATATCTAGGATTTTGTGGGCTTGGTCTAGGGTTCATACTTGGCAGGCTGCTGGCATGCTATGATGAGATATGAGAGTACTGCATTAGAAATGCTAATACCTGTTCTGTCTATAGGTCTTGATCAGATAATTAGCAGCTGATACCCATTCTTAAAACTAAAAGAGAAAGTTAAGGTTCCTGCTGTTATATGCAAATGTGTGTGTTCTCCACCCTGGCAAGGGACACATTTTGATTTTCCTTTTCCTGCCTTATCCCCCCTAAAACATTGACCTTTATTTTTTATGAGCTGCATGAGAAAACAACAGTGCACAAGTAACTAAACCTTGCTTTTAGGAACTGGAAAATGTGCATCTGCATGTCCTGAACCTGAGGAAAAAGCTGAATAGAGGGGTAACCTTCTGATTTTTCTTACAGATGCTCACACTGTTGTGTTGTAGGGAGTAGAGAAAATTGCATCAAAGGCAATTCAGTGAGGTTACCAAAATCTTGTTTAAAAACAAGCAGGGCCAAGGGGTTGAGGAAGGTGATTCTCCCTCTCTACCCTGCTCTTGTGAGACTTCACCTGGAGTATTGTCTCCAGTCCTGGGATCCACAGTGCAAGAAATATCTCACAGGCTGAAAATGTTGCTATTTCATTTATGAATATTAGATTTTTGCATTAAAAGGTGATGGATGAATGAATGTATTATCAACATATTTAGAGTGGATAAGTATACTTTTAATTAATTATGTATGTCAAAGTACTGTTTTTAAATATTATTTGACTAACTAATTTTATAAGTCACTGCATACATGATATGTAAAATCTTCTGCTCTTAGAAGCATGAAGAAAGCCCCTAGTTCCCTTCTTACTGTGGATGTCTCTGTTATACTGGGAACTCCACCATGTGGATGATCCCAGCAGAACCTGGTGTGTTGGAGCCTTGTAAGCACATGATATCCCCCATCTGGTGGAAAAGATGCATGAACGTAGGATTACAGGGTTACTGCATATGCTACATGCCAAATGGCATTATGGGCAAAAGAAAAAACACAATAAACATATTGGAGCCAAGACTATTGTTAGTTCAACTGATATTTTGGCAGTCTGATAGTCCAAATCAATCCATTAATACAAAAATAGCCTCACTCGCCATACAGCTGAAATTGGTACACAGGAAAAAACTGGTATCTGCCCCTCCTCTCAGGTGTTGTCTTCACCCTTTATGGACTCCTCAGGGACCAAAGGTGGACCTTCATTCCTCAAAAGAGACACAGGTTCCTCAAAAGGGAACAGGTGCTCCTGAGGAGTCATCAATATCTGTTAGGAGGTCTCTAATAGGTGGCATAAGTGTTCTTGGGGGTGTTCCTCCCTTTCCTCCATCCAGAGTCCTCTTGGGTTTAGTTTGAACGACTTTCTTCTCATAGCCTACTTTCTTCTGAGTGGTTTCCGGTAAAGTTGAAAAGTTTCAGGGTTTCCCCCAGCATCTGCTAACACAGTCTGTCACACAGTGGTAGCAGAGTTCTTGAGCTTTCTTGTATTTTGCAGTTATAGAGGTTAAACTAAACCATACTGGGCAACAGAAGGCTGCCCTCTAACCAGTTCCTAAAACAAGTGAAAACCAGCTCAGGTTTTGGCAAGCTCAGAGAGGCCCTGAGACCCTGCAATGTCAGGTCCATCCAAGGCCTGTGGCCTTTTCCTAGCAGTAGCAAAGATGTGTTTATTGGGCTGCACTCACTATTGTTTACTGCAGCAAATGTTTATTTTTACATAACTGAATTTTCAGTTATAAAACATTAGACTGTGGGTAGATGTTCAAATAAATTGAAAAATGCACACCAACAGGTTTTTTTTTTAATCTAAACCACTGTTTTGGTGTTTATGTAATAAAGTAAGGTATGCTGAGAAATCTGATTTTTTATCTTTCCTCATTGTTGAAATAGTTCTAATATTACTTATTTATGCTCCTAGAAAATGGATAAAATTTATTGCAGACTTCAGCACTAGAAAATCTTTACAGAGATGCAAAAAAGTTAGTAGTTTTAGATAAAGTAGAAACTTTTTGATGATGTGAACAGCATGGCTGGCATAAATTTGATTTTCTACTTGCATGGTCTATTTTGTTTGAGATTTACAAGCTAAGTGTTTTTTAAATAATTTCATTAGCTTAGCCATGTTTGTGCCTCTTACACACTTGGAGGCTTCTATAAGCACAGTGAACCTAAGGATTAAACTAAAGTATGCTTCAAAAAAGGTCTGTATAAGTTTTTGAAAAAACCCTAAAATTCTGTGTAGGCAGGTTTATTTACTTACAAATGATGTTTGCCTTTTAAACATTTGCAGAGCTGCCACATTTGTTGGCATTGAGCTCAAGTAAAACCAAGGAGAGTGTCAAAGACATTACTAGCTCGAGATAGATACGCTTAATTACTGTTTTTAAAAAGGCAAAAAATTGTTTGAGTTTCAACAAATTGCAAATCTTAAATGGAACCCTAAAATACATAGGTATTTAGAGGTTTATTTTTCAATGAAACAAATTAAAAAAATGTTAAAACTTCATAGTATATAAACAGTTCTAAGGTTGTATATTTTGTTAAAAAAATCTTATACCATGGTGTTTAAATGTTATTTTTTTCTATTTTCTTTTAAAAATAAACAAGAAAACTTTTCAAGTGCATCTATCGACCTATACACATGCACCAAATTCTATTGATAAAACAAATGAAATGTTGATTAAACAAATAAAAATGCACTATAAGCATTTTTATTACTGTAAACCATTAAACAGAGGCCTTGAAATACCATAATACATTTTGGTCACTGAGACTCTGATCTAATTTGTAATAAATTGATTCACAGAAGAAGGAATCTAGACCAGTCTCCATTGCCAAGCCAGTATAAGGTGGATCCACACACAATCTGTAGCTGCTATGGCACAATGTGGTGTAACATAATCAGACATTATCTCAGACAGAAAAAAATTAATAAATATTAGGAATCTTTAATTAATTTTAGTTAATGTATGCTTAGGTATTTCTGTAATTCTTATTCTTTTGTTGTTATTAGGACTTGAAGCAAACAAAATATGCTGGTTATAAACCAGATTAGAGATGTGAGAACAGCTTTCTTCGCAAATATAGGTCAACAAATCAGGCTTCACAGGGTAAAAATCTGGGTTAAAGCAGAATAATGACTTAAGGGAGAGTAAACTTCATAAGTTGTAATAAAACATCGTATGATATCTATTACATAAACAAAAAGACAGTTTCATCATATCTGAAATTAATGTAGCACTATTATTAATCATTCAATACTTTTCACAATCAGGTTGTATGATTTATGGAAACCATCAAGCAATGTATAAATGAGTAACAAAGTTATAATTCATGTTCATGACTTAGAAATTAGTTAAATGATTTCAAGAGATACATGATTTATAAGCCTAAAATATGATTTAGTGTAGGTGTCAGTCCACTATTAAGAAAATCTGAGATAAAATTTTCTGTTCTGAAAAACAGCTTTTAAAGTAATTTTTAAAATAACCATGATGACATCAGCAGTGTTAATACCACTCCATCCTAGATTGTAAACACTGTGTGCAAAACTCTCATCTACATAAACTGTTCCTATTTCTATGAGAAAAAGCAAATTTGGTGGATGAAGGAAAACACCATACTGTATCAGTGCTGTAACAACAGTGGTGCAGCGGGGATTGAGGGAAGCAATTGCTCCCCTTTCCTCAGTGCTTCCTGTCTCTGGAGCACTGTACTCAGCCTTGGGTCCTCCAGGGGGAAATTCTGATGGACCTGGGTGAGTTCCATGGAGAGGGACCCTCAACCAAGATGGTCAGGATTTGGGGAACCTACTCTGTGAGGAGGGGCTGAGTGGGCATGACTGGCACACACTGGAGAGGAGAGAACTGGGGTTGTCTGTGGGCTGAGGTGGGAGTGCTAAGAGACACCTGCTACAGTCTCCGAGGGGATTATCAAGGATACTGAGGTAGACCTAGTATCAAAGTGCTCAGGGGGAAAACAAGAGAAAACTAGTCACAAGTAGAAACAGAGAAACGTCTGACAAAATATAAGGGGGAACAAAACCCAGTACTGTAAGAATATCTTGGTATTAACACAGGTTACTTAAGAAGCTATGGAATCTTCACCCTTGGAAATTTTCATTATTCAGAACCCTGAGCATCTTGGTGTGAATTCAGAGACATCTCTGCTTTAAGCATGGCATTGAATTAGGGAAATGCCAAGGGCTCTTAAAAACCTCAGTGTGTAGCTGACCTATGATCCCATAATCTTCCACTGTTTTGAAATGTTTCAGCATTCAGTGTTTTTCTTTACTGGCAGCAGAATAGAAATTAAAGTGCTTTTCCTAAAGAGGAAAATAGACCAATAGTTGGGCACCATACTGTCTCCAGGCTCTTTGGTGACCAAAGGTCTTGGGATTTTTTATGCTAGCATTGAAAGAAGGATTAAAGTTAAAAAAGGCACTGATATTTTAATAAAGTTACGTAAATATAAGAGTTTGATATTTGAAAAGCAAGCAGTGGAAAATGAAAAAATTCTTTGGTATGAACTAAAAGAATGAGAGTACAGTAACATATATATTCTTTACTGCAACACTAGAGGTTAATCGGGTTTAAGTTACTAGAGATTATTAAAAAAAAGAATTATGAAGTGGGAGAGTAGACTGGACATGGCATGGGCCAATAACAAGAATTAATTCTGCAGCTGACAGCTTTGGCTGAAATTGTGTTCAGACAAGTACAGGCCAATGAGTTATGATTACTTTTTGATTCAGCAGAAATCATCATAAAAAGATAAAGGGTTTTTACCTCAGTGTCTAAACATGTTAGAGGTCAGAGGGGCTAATTCTGAGTCTGCTTTGGATCCATCAGTATTGCTTAATACAAACAAGGAACATAAGAGTAGGTTAAGGGTGTACTTATGGTTTGTAACTTGCAAACATTTCTATCATCAGGATATGGATTTAAAGTTCAGTTTAGAGTACAAGCCAACAGAAATATATGATATGGATTTATCTCCTTTTGAAGGCTAAATTGAATACTGACACAAACAGAAATAATCCATAAAAATGTTGTTCTGGAGAGGGCAGAATTGCTCTTTATCATATTTCTAAGCTGTTATTAAGAACTGAAGCCAAGTAAATTTGACCTTTGTACCAGACAAATTAACAGAAAATACAACAAACACCATAGCTAATAAATATATGGATAAATATGATGTATTGTGGATTCAGATGATGCCGTTATTTTTCCAAGAGCTTTTGACAAATTTTTTTTTAATACTCTGAAAGAAAAAAACCTGTCATGGTATAAAGGGGAAAGAGAGCTATAAAAAGGAGAACTATATGCGAATTTTATTTTTCAAATTCTGAAAGAAAAGCAGCTAAAAGAGTAAAATCTCAGCAGACACAATGAAGAGTACTTGAAGACACTGTTCTGGAAGTTCTGAAGAATATATGCCACCTGTCAAACATGACTTGAGGAAGTTCAGAAGGAATATAAGGGCAAGGGAGGTCATTAGAAGCAAGAAAGCTTTCAGAAAATCCTCTTTCTAAACAAATAAGAAAAATGGAAAAATTCATACCCCTCATCCAGGAGAAATAAAAAACAACAAGAAATGATGGGAGATGTGCTCAGGTTTATAGCAGTCAGTCACACCACCATGCAGCTCTCTGCATCTTATGTGTATGGTTAAACTCTGCCTAGATTGCTCCTGAAATCACTGTCTCCTCATTGCAATGCCTTCTGAATACTCCAGCTAGTAATGGTGTACTGGTGTATTATCAAAAATGCTGAACTGTTAATGACAGTGTGCAATGTCTCTCTTAGTATCTCCCATTCTGCAGGGAGGAGTGGAAAGTGTCTTGTTCAGGTTTCTGTTTCCTTTTTTTCAGAAGAAGTCCAGAGAAGGTATCAGGAACTACAAGATAATTGTGGAAATTGGAAAGATAGAAATTTTCACCGACACAAGAGGGTTTGATTTGCAGCATTAGAAGAGGCCTAGATTGATGTGAAAGCAAGGTACACAGACATTGAACAGAAAAATCATAAATTTATGTTTCTATAGTTATGAGTAAGAATATGCCTTAAGTAAGAAACTGTATTAGATAAGCTAATGAAGGGTTTTGTAGTGTAGTAATGTGATTGTATAGAATAAGTTTAGAGTTTAGATGTTATAATAGACACATATGTGTGTACATGCAAGAAGACCTTATTGGACAAAAGTATCCGCATTGCAGTAGAAAGAAGTAAAGGTGATAGGTCAGAAAAGCGAGACAAACTCCGTGGCATCAGACTACTGGGTCAGAAAGTTACAGCTTGCCTTGTGAGGAAGAACCTATGACCTTCTTAGACTTTGACCAACTGCTTGCTGTCTTATAAATCTCATGGCCTTTGAGACTGATGTTATCTAAGCAGTAAATCGTTCTTAGTCTGATTGTGGTCCCGTCCCTTTGATTAATGCAATGTCAGCCACAGATAATAAGTCATACATTTTTTCGGGAAGAATTCAAAGAAAAAAAAAAATTAAAGAGCAGAAAATTGAAATCTTACCTATTTGGAAATAAACAGCACAGTGTTTACAAAAATAAAAATTTGCCTCAAAGTTGATTGAAAGGAGTTCTTATATTCTTATGGTCCTTTGTAGATTAATAATCTGTTAAATGTTAAAAGGGAGGAAATAATTAACAAGTATCTTGCCCAAAGGAAGGGCTTTGCATGAGTCTGTGGTATGAGGAGAGCTTTTTAACATATTGATTTGGAGAAGTTTGGAAAGAGAGATAAAAAGTTTGCTGGTGATAGGAAGATATTCTGGAAAAGTTAAATCTCAAGAGTAAGATTTGATAATGCAGTATGTCTGAGAGATAAAGTGCCAGTCAGAATTCAAAGTTGATACCTGTAGCAGCAATACAATCTGTTTGCCATTTCACTGCTGGGTGAGAAAATTGTTAAGTATTCAGAAACAGTGACAGGCTTCAAAGAGATTATGAAGTTAGCAAAGACAAAAAAATGCAATTGCAGGTAACTTTTTATGAAACATCATATCTGTGATTAGAAGAGACAAATGGAAAATAGAATTCTGAGGATAATTATGGATTGCATAGAGAAAAACATTAGTATGACATAATACTCCTATATTTTGAATATGGTATGCAGTTATAATTACATCATCAGAATACTATATTTTACGATTTTGACTAAGGAAGTAAAATGATCAAACCTGTGCAACCAGATTTTACCTGGAAAAAAACCACATTTCAACCTACAGGAGATGTAATCGAATAGTGGCATGAAACAAAAGTTACTAAAAAGGGAAAAGGAAGACGCTTCTCACTTCATAAAGAAGGTTAACACCTAATGAAAGGATGTGGCAAGCATATTTAGAACAAAACCCCTTTTTCTTTCACAGTATGCTAATTCTGTCTTGGATCTCTCTGCTACTGTTTTGTTTCAACATCAAGGTATAAATGGGCACTGCCATTGATGGTCTGCAGAATAGGAAGTTCATAATCTGTTATTTGACAGAAGGTAGGAAGGCACAGCAGAAGTTACCCTGTTCGTGATCTCGTAACAACCATGAAGAGTGATTGGATTTTAGACTAGATGAAGGTTTGGTCTAGACAGATATTATTTCTTTGGCATAAATCTGTAGCCCAAACTTCACAGAAAAACAGATGTCAAAACAAAGCTTCACAGAATAAGGACAAGTTTTCATACAAGCTAAATGTAGCATTTAAAAGCTACAGCATGGTTCATCTCAGGCATCCAGTTTCTTTGCCGAGTAGTTTTGGAGAAAAACACCTCTAGGGCAGAGTAAACAATTTCACTTTACTTACTATGGGTTTGTAAAGTATAAAGAATTTGTCCTTGTACCAAGTGACATCTTTGTCTCTAAACTGGAGAGACATGGATTTGAAGAGTGAGCCACTCTATGGATAAAAAAATCATCAGGATGGCCTCACTCAAAGATGTGGTTAATGGCTTGATGTCCAAATGGAAATCAGTGACAAGTGGCGTTCCTCAGGTGTCAGTATTGGGACTGGCATATTGCAACATCTTTGTTGGCATCATGGACTGAGGGATCAAGTGTGCCCTAAGCATGTCTGCCAGTGACGCCAAGCTGTGCCGTGCAGTCACCACACTGCTGGAAGGGATGCCATCCAGAGGCTGGACAGGCTGGAGAGGGGATTCCTGTGAACCTCATGAAATTCAACAAGGCCAAGTGTCTGCACCTGGGTCAGGGCAATCCCAAGCCCAGGTATGGGCCAGGTAGGGAGCTGAACGAGGAGAAGGATTTGAGGGTGTTCATCAACACATAGCTCAGTGTGAATTGCCAGTAAAAGCTCACAAGCCAGAAATCCAACCTCATCCTGGACTTCATCACAACAGCCATGACCTCCAGATCAAGGGAAGGGATTGATCCCTCTATTCTGCTCTTGTAAGAACCCTCCTGGAGCACTGTGTGCAGGTTTGGGACCTCCAACACAAGAAGGACGTTAACCTTGTTGGAGCAAGTCCAGAGTAAGGCTCTGAAGATGATCACATCACTGGAGTACCTGTCCTGTTAGGTGAGGGGGTTGGGGTTTCTCAGCCTGGAGATGAGAATGTTCTAGGGAGACCATATAGCAGCCTTCCAGTACCTAAAGGGGTTTGCCAGAAGCCTGGAGAAGGATTTTTCAGAAGGACATATAGAGATAGGACAAGGGTGGATGATATTAAACTGGAGGAGGTTACTTTTAGACTAGATATTAGAAAGAAATTCTTTACTGTGAGGGTGGTGAGATAGTGGAGCAGATTTCCCAGAAAGGTCGTGATATTCCCATCCTGGAGATATTCGAGGCCGTGCTGGACAGGGCATTGTTTAATGTGGTCTAGTGGGAGGTTGGAATTAGATGATCTTTATGGTCCTTTACAACACAAACCATTCTATGTACCTTGCAAAGAGATTAATTCTTTCTTTTGGATTCTTTCTTTTCAATTTTAAAATGTGATTGGATGAGTATTTTTAATATATGAAGTATTTTAGGTCACTTCCTATTTCTTGGTCTTTTTATTTATTTTTTTTTAATTTTTTTATTAGGACCCTAAGAAAGTTCAAATATTAATGCCATTTTGACAAGGCCATCCTGTAATCCAAGCATTTTCCAAGATTTTATCTAGTAACAGGAGATACTTATTTTCAATGCAAACGCGACAAAAGAAAGCAAGATTTTCCAGACCCTGGGATTTGGCTAACAACTGCTACAGTGTTCATCAAACAATAGTTGTCCATTGTTCTAAACAGTTGTTTTTAGCATAAAGAAGTGATTGCTAAACTAAGCTACTTCCGAATGATTCATGGTAATTAATGTTGTTGAGCAGCTGAGGATGTTTCTCCAGTACTTCAGGAATTATTTTTGCATTTTCATGAGACAGGGATTGAACAGAAGACAAAACCTTTTATTATCTTGAAACTACCATCACCATCCAGATAAGTATCTAATTTTGCATAAATTATTCTTTAACATTCAAATTCTTTTTTGGTTAATTTGATTTTAGTCTGATTCTGAACAGAAAATTCAGGTCTTTCAAAGTTCAATTGACTTCTTTTTGTGTTATGTACTTCATCTTAATTTAATCATAAAATAATAAATAACACCATCACTGTTTTAGAGCTAAACTGTCAGGAAGGAGTTACTTGCATGAAGACTCTTAGGCAGCTATAATCCCCACACATTTTAGGGAAATATTTGAAATAATCTACAATTCATTCTATTTTTGAAAGGCTGGTAAAATATTCTACCAGCCTTTCAAAAGTAGAAGATTCATCAAAACATGAGAATGAATATTGTTTTTCTTTTGTGAGGTCATGTCAAATATTGGTGTTTTAAAGGCCACTTTAGATCAAAGAAGAGATGAATGGCCCTTTTGGGGCCACATTTTAGTATGACTGCAATACATAGTATGGGAACTAGATCAGTTGATAGACATATTTATTTTGAAATTATAACCTTAAATTTTCCTATTATTATACTGCTGCTATTACTGGCATTTTTAAGTGTAAGTCCTTGAATATTTATTGTTCAAACCAAAAGCTGCACTCTCTTCTGGATTTGGTTTTGCTAAACTGTAACTTTATATAACTGGTTTATGTTCCTAAAATATTCCTAAAATATCTCCCAGAGCGAAAATAATTTGAGGTTTTTTTTTTTAATTTTATAGTTTTATTCTAATTGAAGGAATACCTTCTTCAGCTCTTTTAATTATAATGATTAGTTTGCCACTGGATTTATGGACTTATGCTTGGATTTATTTGGAATAGTTTCAGGCATTTTCGCAATGTGTATGTCAGAAAGTGTCACGAATGACCTTCCTTATGTTACCTTACAAAAGACAGAGCTGTTGGATTGCTTTTCTTAAGCTGCTGATCCTGGAAGCAGCTTAAGAAATTACACAGTACAAGCTTTATACTTCATCACCTTATCAGCATGGTGAAAGAGCACATTAGGCATTCAACCAGGACTGCAACCCAACAGCACACCTTGGGTCTGCTGACTCAGCTTCTCCAGTGCAAGATGGAAGCAGAAGATCATAACTTATGTATTAAAATCAGATCATGCTGCAGTTAGTGGAGAATAGGGAAAATATAAATGTTCTTACCAGTTTTAAAAAATGTGCTCAACTTCAAAAGAGAAAGTTAAGGAGCATGCTAGTGAGTTGTTAGAAAACAATTAACCATGCCATCAGCATTCCAGGTTAAACACATTAAGGAAAACTACTTAAAAATAGGCACCAATTTCGAGTTTTTAATTTGGCTATACAGTCCATAGGGAAAAGTACAGGAGAGTATGTAAAAAAAAAAAAAAAACCAAAAAAAAAAAAAAAGGTTGGGGCAGAGAAAAGGAAACAGATATAGTTTTCCTTATCTGTATTTAGGATGTTTGATAGGCTTTTGCTCGGTTTGCTTGCTTGCTATATCTGAAGATTTCATTGTCTACATGAGCAATTTTTAAAATTTGATTGTGTAAAGGTTTTATCTTTCATTTTTAGATAGTTTTATATGTGACTCTGTACCTAAGCATAGTTTTAGTGAAGGAAAGAATCTTGCCTATCAAAATATGGGACTAACAAACTGGGAGTACCTAATAAGTTTTTTCCCCAGAGCTGGCTTTGTTTGACTTCCACTGAAAATATATTAGAAATTTTGGAAGTTAAAATTTTGGACCTGTAAGTAATATCTCACTGATTCTCAGTGGAATTTATGAATAGCAGATTTATACTTTTATTTAGATACTGATTTTATTTTGCATGTGTTATACAATAAGATTGTTTATACTTGTATTAATCAATGAAACAAATTCCCATAATACTTTGCTATTCAGGTTTAGGACTGGCTATACTTATGACCTCTAGCCTAGCTGATTCTTTGGGGAACTCATTAGCCTGTGTATCTAGAAATGCCTTTTATAGCAAATGAGAGTGATTTGTACATCCTGTCATTTTCCATATTTTTCTTTCCAAGTATCACCCAGCAAAGCAGTTAGCAGAAA
The DNA here is from genome assembly GCA_034509185.1 of Euphonia xanthogaster. NCBI lineage: Eukaryota > Metazoa > Chordata > Aves > Passeriformes > Fringillidae > Euphonia > Euphonia xanthogaster. Next base: position 103,032,814 of record JAYDZK010000001.1, read on the forward strand.
AGACCTATGTGATTGATACTTTAAGTCACTGGTATTTCTGTTGTCAAAGATTGAGCAGGTGGGAATTATGCAAATCTGTGGAAACTGGTGAACTGTAGGCTTCAGAGAGGGTATAAACTTGAGTAGGTAATTGCACATTATGGACTTACTGTATTTTTGCTGTCATATTGTAGGGGAAAAAGAGCAGAAGAGCAAAGTAACACATTTATCTACTGGTTAATTAGTGTCGTGATCAATAAATTGGTTGAGCTGAATGTGAAGGGTTTCTTGAAACATTACTAACTCATTTATACTGAACAGTCATTTAGTTTTTATATTTAGGCACTAAATAAAAAACATCAGGAAATTATGCAGCACCTGAGGGATACCAGAACAAATTCAATGATGCTGTATTTCACTTTGTTAAAAGTCAGCAAGATCCAGTAAATTCAGTAAGGTTAATGGACTTGAACTTGAGTAAGAAGAAAAGTAGAAAGAAATATTTTCATTTATGGTCAAGGAAGTAATAAAACCTGTCATAAAAAATGTGTTAATTTTATTCTATTTAATATGATAAAACAAATTACAACATAATAAATTATGTAAGAAAGAAATTCTGTCTTGCTGAAATTAAAGCAAGTGTTGCCCTCTACTGAGGACAAAATTTTATTCCTAAGAAGAGTTAACACTTATGAACATATTTATCTACTTTGCAAATCAAAAGGAGATGCGTAGTGTAGATGTGTAAAAAAAGTAGGTGTGTACTGCTCCTTTAGGAGTCCTTTGAGGCTGTTCTCAGGCTAATGAGAAGTCACCCTCTCCTAATTTGAGTGACACCCAAAAGCACAGAGCTCCCTTTTTTTCAACTACCTAATTCTAATGAATTTGAAGGGTAGATTGCTTTAGGTTCTACTTTCTAGGTAATGAGAAAGGACAGAAATTCAATTATGTTCCCAATTATATACCATATCTTTTTTGTTGTTTATCATTACAATTACTATTTTAGAACATTCTGTTATACAAATACTAGTGCTGTTGCTACTATTGCCACCACTACAATTGCTAAACAGCAAAGATAATAAGCTTAAATTTAAGAAAACTCAGAACTATAAAGAACAGAAGACATACGCCACGATATATTCTCTCAAAAAAAAAATATTTTCTAGCTTTTGTTCACTGTTTTTTTAAATTACATTGAGACACCAGACTCCCCTTGGGAAACTGAGTATTAGAGATGTTAATTGTGTATACTAGATTTTTCAAGATAAAAAAAGCTCAGCGAGACCATGAGTGTTTTCACTCCTCACTTTGCTTAGAAGAAGAAGAAGCAGAATTTACAACACACTGATGTTGCTGTAGCCATATTACATTTAAAAAATATATTGGTATAAAAAATACTCAGACTCAAAGTCAGTGCTGGAAACCACCTGTTAATGATGATGCAGAATGCTACATATCCAAGAACAATGCACATGGCCAGCTGAGACTTCTGTGGCTGATAAATAAGACTGTGCCTGTAGCAGGGCCTGTGCTACAGGCTGAGGAGCTGAAAAGTGGGAGAAATAACTGTGTGCTGCATGTGCTGTCAGAGGCACTTGGGAGCCTGGGGATCAGCCTGCACCTTCTGTGGGGGATCCCAGGTGTGTGACTCACCAGCACCTGTATCAGTCTGCTCTGAAAGACCACTCAGATGTGTGTAAATCAAAATGTTTTGACACCCTTGAAAGCAGTCCAGCTTTAAAGAAAAAAATTATGGGTTTGAATCCATTTGCCAGTATTTAATATGTTGAAGTTCTGGAAACTAGACAAGGTCTGTACTTCCCAATGAACTAACAGTTCTTTCCCTTTCTCTTCTGCTCAGTCATGAATGATTGATTATTTAAAGTAAAAAATATAGGTTATAAAATTGTGCTATCAATACATGAAATAATTTTTTAAAAATTCATTTAACTTTAATTTTTTAAAAAGTCATTGTGTTTTGTACTCTATTAAAAAGAAAAAAGTCTGATGTGGCATTAATTCATCTATGGTTAAAAAAATATATTAGCAGTATTTTTTTATCCTTGACAAAGAAATTGGCAAAACTTTATCAATCTGAGACTAAATTCTTGGGTTTATAACATGTATGACTACTTTAGGATAAAGCTTAGTGAAGCTTTCTCACTCAAAAGCAAACAAAGCTCTTGACATTAATACAAGAAGGAAGGTGAAAGGTAAACTGAATTGTCTGTATACTGTGCAGATTGGGAAAAAGAGATCCAGTCATCACTTTCAAGTTAATATTCTACCAAGTGCATGTAGCTTTCTGAATACTAAACAGATATCAAAGTACCCATATGAAACCCCTGTATGAAAAGTATCCCCGGTATCCCCGTCGGAAACTTAATTGTCAATGCTCAAAATTAAATGTTAATGCTATTAGAAATCCAAAAATTGTGTAAACCATACTAAAAAGCATTAGTGGTGAGCCTAAAAAGTAATGTTATCTTAGATTGCCTGGCATATGTGTATGACTTTTCATTTGAAGGTGGCAGCAGTGTAAATTTTTAAGATATTCCTCTTTGAGACAGAAATCTAACCACTAGATGTATGATGGTCCTCAATGTGTTGGAAATAGTACTGGAACATGGTGAGTGAGAAGATTGTTAAACTCTGACATCTCCCTTCTTGTACACCACGGAGATCCAAAATCACAAAGGTGAAAGTGAAGTTATCTAGAATTATAGTGGGATGTGAGGTACTCATTTTAAGCCACCACTGATTTCAGAAAATATATTTGTAAAAAAATAACCTGATAAACCACCAAAGCTTTATCTTTTTTTTGGATATGAAGAAGAAAAATCATAGAAGCCGGATTTAGTAAATGAATTCTCAACCCTGGAAATACTTGCTTCCAACCACTCAAAACAGGTAGTCACAGGATCATACATCAGGGCCAGCCTACTTTTGGGCACTCAGGGCAGCGTCCAGCTGAGTTTTGCATATCTTCAAGGTGGAAACTACACAGAATCTCTGAGCTGCTTCCACCATTTGACATCCTGCAGAATGAAAAATATTATTCTCTATGCCAGGGCATAATTTCAACTTCCAACTTATGTCCATTGCTTCTTTTCCTTTCATTGTGTATCTCTGAAAAATGTGATTCCAACATCTCCCTTCTTTTGAGTAGCTGTAGATATATATTAGAAAACTGAAAAAACAAAAAACAACAAACCAGAGAAAGAAATTAAAAAGAACCACAGACAAAACCCACACTATTTAGGAATTGGATGAACTGGATACTCTTTGTGCCTATCTCAGCTTGTGATTCCGTCACTAAATTCTTCATATTGGCTGAGGGTTCAGGCAAGCACAGAGACAGTACAAAGCAGAGCCCTTTTATTAAGACCTTTTCTCTGTGTTCTGCCTCTTTCCCTTTTCCTTTCTTTTCCTCACATTTTATCATATGTCTGTGTCACCTGCAGGGGCTTGGCTTTATTTCTAAATCACTGTTCCAGAAGAAAAATGAGACATAGACTGCATTTTGTTGGTCTCATGGTAATAATCCTTCAATGAGAGACTATGAGCAGCTTTTCTGGGCAAGACAGATGTCTTCAATGAGTTGCCAGATGGAAAAAAAAAAAAAAAAAAGAAATGAGACATATGTTCCGTATGTAATACAAACTAGAATTTGTAGTATGATAATACACAAATCTTTCATATTGAAGCCTATAAAACTTCTATTTATGCATATAGCAGATCTAACTGTAATATCAGTGATTGGTATTATCTCCAGTTAAAATACCTGTCTACTTCATGTAAGGAGACTGCCCACTAATTCTGCTTTAGCTCTTAAATATTTTAGCAAGAAAAATAAAGCAAATTGAGAAATATGCTTAATACCTGCAGATTCTCCTCTCCTCTCCTCTCCTCTCCTCTCCTCTCCTCTCCTCCCCTCCCCTC
>JAYDZK010000001.1:103038617-103051430 GCA_034509185.1 Euphonia xanthogaster
CTGTTTTGGTTCTTTTGGAAGACCAAACATGCACATCATAATGACAAAACTTTGGGGGCTTTACTTGAAATTGCCACTCTATCCCTTTTCAACTTACATGACATTTCATATATTTTAAATGTATCACTCAGAAATAAAATTTAGTGATAAATGAAGACAAATTGTACCACTCCACATACACCACCATGCTGTAAATGATTCTACTGTACATTGAACACCTTCTTGCAAAACTAACAGACTGATAAAATAATACAGAATGCAAAAGACATTTGTATTCCACAAGAAAAATAATCTATGAATGTTAACTGTAATAAGAGTGAAGTGTTGGGTTTTTTTAATTGTGTTTATGTATAATGAAAACTGTAACCGACTATCTACATTACAGGAAAGCAGCTTTTGACTTAGAATTGTTCATATTCTTTAATGCTTTTTCATGGTTTTAATCATTTTACCATAGCAAATACTTAAAAAAAATAATGGAGCAAGAGGGAGGACTTTTATAGTTAATCTGGAGACAATGATTTGTTTTGAAGAAAAACTAGTGGAGCAGCTATTTTTAGATCTGAATTTAACTAATTCAATAATAGGAAAGACCCGGTTGAGATTTGAATGTAGAAGGTAGTTTCAGTGCATGGCATCACAAAAAAACAGAGAACGGCCTTCCAAGAACAGAAAAAGAGTGAGAAAAGCATTGAGAGAAAACTGGGCTTCCAATAAACAGACTTTAGCAAATTCAGGTATAGAAAGCAACCTAAGGAAGATATTGCAGTATAATTATTATCTAAAACAGACTCTTCAGAGTGCAGCACTAAAGTAGCCTGGTATCAGAGAAAGGCAGAAAGACTGAGAGAGACTCCTGCAGCAGAAAGGAATTTCAGGGTGCTGGAAACTGGTACATGTCTAAGAATAATTTTGCAAAAGAATAGAACAAATTTATAAAGATAAAATTGGAAAGAGTAGGGAGCAAAATTACTTAAAACTAGCAAGACATGTAAAAAGCACCAAAGAATAAGTTCTGTAAGTGCATCAGAAATAGGAACAATTCAGTGCTTATTTCTAAGCAGAGCACAGAACTGTGCTTTAAGCCTGCATGAGCATGCATTTCTATACACATATTACTACAAGGATCAAATTTTTTCACTAGCAAATCAGAAGACTTTCAGATGAAGAATCTCAGAGGGGATTTGAAGCTGTATTCTTTTTTCTGTTATAGACCTAGCAGTTTAGTGAGGATATTAAATAAAAGACTTTTAAAACTGAGGCAAAGTAGAGAAGGATGAAGGGAGGAGTGGTTTTCCCAACCAGTAAAACAATTCCTCAGACTATAAGATTTAAAAATTTCTATATTAAAAAAGAGACATAAAGCATAATTGAGGCACACTAAAATGTAAAATTTGATGTGAATATAAACACTTAAAAATACCTGCACCTATCACATTAGGATTGCAGTTTTTCAGGGCAATTGGTGCAGGAGAGGATGAAAACCTCATTTCCTCACAAAAAACCCTTTATCTTCCACATATCCATAATACTCATAACACTTCTGTGACTCTTGGGGATGGTTCTGTGCAGAGCCAGGAGCTGGATTCAGTGATCCTTGCGGGTCCCCTCCAACTCAGTGTATTCTGTGATTCTGTGATTTTGTGATTATCCATGTAATTGCCCAACCCTATCCTGAATCTTGCCAGATGTTGTTGCTTATTCCTTCTCTCTAGTTATTTTTTATCTTTGGACTTCTTCGTTTTGGTAATGTCATTGGAAGTAAAGCACAGATCCAAATATGAACTGTTGAAACTCTATGTTTCAGCTTGCAATGCCCTGCTATGTGCTTGATATTAGGGTCCAACTGCATAGTATACAACTGGGATTTCAAGTCATAATTTACTTATAGATTGGCTTAAAGATAAGGGGAAAAATGTTGTAGATCTTGTTCCACTTCCTTTCAGAAAACAGACCTAGCAGTCACAACTTACAGTTTTTTTGTTGTGGGGGTTTTTTATGCAGATTTTTTTTTTCCTAGAGTTGGAGGAGGAAAACAGCAATAAAGATTCCTAAATCTAGTCAAGTACTACACAAAATATCTTTAATTTGCAGATGATTTGTCTGACTGAGCCAATCATTTGTTGTATGGCCTAATTCAGAGAGCAAAACTCCAGCAAATTTTGCTCTGTGATGAGCAGAACCAAATTAAAGATTAGTAGGAATAAGTAAAACAGTCCTCTCAACATGGGTAAAAATTAATTTCATTCTAGTTGAATTATATTAATTTTATTCACTGTGTAATGGGACTCTGAAGCTGCTATGACATTTGAGGTCAGTGCTGGTAAACAGCTTGTTATACTGAGTACAGCAAAGCTGTCATCAAAGCTTTAAGGTTAAAATGTTTATATTTATATAGATAAAACAGGTCTTTTAAAGGAATTTTTTTTTGATGACCAGGAGAAATAATAAAAAAATACTAATAGATAAGCTGCAAAATTAATTCTAATTCCGTAAGTATGTTCTAAGTTCTCAGAAGGCACAAGTTGCCCAGAAACCTGGCTGAGGCTGTTGAAAGGTCACCCTGCTCTCCCAGGTCTCTCCTATGTATTTGGTTCAGGTGCAGTGCTAGCAGCAGCTTACATGTTCAAACCCCTCTGCCTCTGCCTGTTGCATCTCAGCGCTCTCAAAGCTTTCAGGTCCAGCTTTTGCTCATCTTTCCCTCAGGGAAGGTTCATGCTGCTAGAAGGTGAGACCACCTCCAGAGGAGAGTGGTCAGGATAGGGCAGTGGATGGCCTCATCCATTGCTGCCCAGAAAGGCCATCACATGCTCTGAAAAGAGCACACCATCAGAAAATGTGTCACCCTACACAGTTTGCTATTCATCCCACTTGCAAGGAGTCAGGGACTCCATGTGACATAAACAGGGCTTCCCCATATAAGCAGGAGAAACAACTTCAAAGTTAAATCCACTGAGCATTACAAAAGCTCTCAGTATTGCTGTTCAGACTTAAAAATAAATTCATAGACTGTCACTTCGCTTTGATCTCATCTGTATTATTTCTGTTACCTAGAGCAGAGTTAGGTTAGCCTTTCAGTTGACAAAACCATTGTACTCTGTCTCACAAGCCCACAAATTTTACTGAGTAATTAAGGTTTGATTCTGCGACCTGAAATAAACGAATAGCTGTAAAAAGAATCCTGCTCTGCCATAGCACTATAAGGAGAGCAGACTTCTGACAACATCTATGTTCAAGACAAATCTCTTTCTAAAGAGGAAACAAGGTTAGATGAAGCTCTGCTGGAAGTCCTTTTATTTGCCATGATGCCAACATCAAACCACAAAATCATTTTACTCTCATCATTAACTTTTGCAAGAGATGTACTGCTTTCCACTGAGCTGTTTTCAAGTCAGTGGGGGAAAAGAGAGATGACTTTATCAGCAGAGAAGGAGATGAAGAGAATTAAAGGAAATTTGATGAGGTGTAAACAAGGTAGCAGCTTGAGCTGGAGGGTGAACTGTAAATTGCAAGATGGTAGTGAGAAAAAGAACTCTGCAAAATTAGCTTAAAAACTGTTAAGCATCAAAGAAAATGACAGGACATTTTTAAAGCTTACTTAAGCAATAAGCTAAAACAGCGTTTAAGTCAAGACAACAAACAAAAATTTTTCAACCATAAAGTACAATACAGTTGCTTCCTGAGATTCACCTCACACTGCTTCACTGCTTCAGGGTCAACTCTGGCATTGTGACAGATATTCTACAGTACTCTTGTGATGAAAGGTATAAAAATGAAGCTTGTATCTTTTAAATGCCTTCACCTAGATTTTGAGTTATTAATGCATGATTGGAAACAAATTGCTTGACAACTGCAAATTGATTTTTGATTTTTCTCTGTTTCAATTGTTGTTGTTGTTTTTTTTTTGTTGGGTTTTTTTTCATTTGTTTTATGTTGGCTTTTATTTTTTGATGGAACATTAATTGTCATAGCTTAAATAGATGATTTTTTTTTGGTTTACGTAGCTGTGCTATTCATTAGAACTGCCAAAGTAAAACAACATTTGAGTTTGGCTAGACTGGCACAGAAAAGTGTAACTATTTTTAAAGATGAAAGTATTTTCTACTTGTTTATCAATAAAACTTTTTTTCCAAGTAAGTCTCAGTCTAGAACAGCACACCATCTTAAAACTTACTCTTTTTTCTATTTACTGCAGAATGGTTGACATCATTTTATGCTATTATCTTCCTATTTATTAAAAAAAGACCCAGCATACCAACATCCTTATACTTCCAGTCACTCTTATGTGTAACATGTGGGGTTTTAGAAGTGACCAAATATGCACAAGTTTTGATCCAAAGTGCTTTATTTTGAAATTGGCTGCATATTCAGCCCATATTGATAATGGGGTGATAACCTCATTCCCACTGAAAAGAAAGAAAAGAAGAGAGAAAAGAAAGAAAAGGAGATAAAAGAAACTGCAAGGTCAAGGATGTCTTTAAAATGTAGTGGATTTGAACCTCTTTGAATGGTCTTTGAATGTTGAGTGTTTGAACTTGGAAATCTGGAAAAAGAGCAAGCATTGGTACCAGTGAGAGGGAACCCTCTTCAGGAATGGAATATATGTGATGTCTGTGAGGAGCAGAAACTACAGAACTGTCACATTTGTGGTGTTTCAGCGCACCGATATTCAAATGATTCAGTTTTATTACATTTGAAAAGGTTCACATGGATACACAAAGCTATAGTTGAATAGATAATCTCATTTAAACATGAAAAATATCCAATTTTTGTTCAAATGTGTGCCCTATTTCAAAGATGTTACTTGCCTTTTCCAAAAAAAACCCCATAAAATCATCTGTTGTAAGTGGGCTATAATCTTTCTAATGTGTTCCAGCTCCATAAACATCAGAAGAAACTTTGCAAAATATTCAGGTTCCTATTCAGCATCTCGTCTGAATCTTTAGCTATTAACCACTATGTCTTTTTTTATTATTATTTTTCCAGAAACTGGGGAGTATGCCTACTTTTAAAAAGGTATTACATATTTTCAAATTGCAAATAACAGAAACTATTGCAGAAATACGAGCTTTAAACTTTATTTAAGCAATTAATTACCAATATATATTAAAAAAAACCCCATAAAGGAGAAAAGAAAAAAAAACAGGAATTCTACATATGCGACTGAAAATAGTGTAAAAGTAACCTTTAGTTTCTTCACCTGATTCTTTTTATACAGGAACTTAAGAAAGAATTTCCATGAAAGGAAAATTTATATAAAAGATTGTAAAGCCTACCCTTAAGACTTTACAGCTCCTTGAACCTTACTAAAAATTAATAATAATTGAGATTTTTTCACATTCCCAGATTATTTTACCTTCACAAGATATGTTAAATATTTTTCAGTTTTTGTTGATCGTTCTCGCTCTTTCACATATATAATATATAGAATAATAGTTTGAATATTATGGATGCTTTGGAGAATAAATGCACTGGTGTATAAATGAACACGTGGAGTGAGGTACACTAAAACCATGAAGGCAATGTAATTAGAAAATATAATGAATATTGTACATAGTTTAAAGCCCAGGGAATTTAGAGATGTTATGATTTGCAGAACAATTTTTTACACAATAAATTAACAGTTGAATTAGAAAGACTATGTTTTTTTGGTTTGTTTTTTTTTTTTTTTGTGATTTTTCTTCCTTAGTGCAAGGATCTGGATAAGTCTGAAGGTTGTTTGGTGAGAAGTCATGTGATTCCAGCTCAGAGAAGATGTCACAATTTCCACAGGAGAAAAGCAAAAATGAAGAAGCTTACACAGCTCTTTTCCTTTAAACTGTATCAAGAAGAGCAGTAATGATGGTCCTGCCATGAGTCACAAGCTCAGGACAGTCAGATGTAGCCCTCAGTAACAGCTGCAATGAAGTAGCAGTTACAGCTATGTCCAGTGGCACTGGCAATTCCTGAGAAAACTTACTGGGCAGCAAGGGCTTCAACTCCATGCCCCATCCTACAGATGGCACAGAAGAGGCTCACCTTTGCATCTTCCTTAAAGATCTTTGCATCTTCTCACTCTTCCAACCTTGGACCCTAAACTTTTCCCTGTTCTCACCTTTTTTCTGTACCACCATCTCAGCCTGCCCTTCTAATTGCAGAGCCTCTCCCAATTACGAGCTTCATATTTCATGCCTCCTGTAATATTGTTTTTGATGGGATGCACAGGCAAGGGAGAAAATACAGAATTCAGTTCTCAACACTGCAGAGAAGTTTTCAAGATGTACATATGTATTTTATTTCCTAGTATGAGACAATGCTTCACTAGCCAAATTTAGGCAGTGCATTAGCCTAGTGGAATGCTGAGGGACTTGTGTTCCCTGTCAACATGATCCCATAACATTGTGCTGAAAACCATTCAAGATTTATTTAGAAAGAAAAGAGAGAAAAAGGTATGATTTCTTGGTCTAGCACTAAAGGCACTCAGCCTTGAGGAGGCAATTTTAACTGTAATTGCTTCTCACAGGGTTGCATTTTATTCAGAGACTGAATAATTGAAATATAGACAGAGCTTTAGAGAAAAAGGGCCAGAACTTCCTCCTCACAGAGAAGGCAGTGAAAAAGTAAAACTTTTCCTCTGTCTCTGTACACTCCGTAACACCAAATTTGTCCTTGCGCAGCAGTGCAGCTGAGAGAACTTCACTATAACGTATATATTGATGATAGGGCGCTTTTGAGAGATATGTGGGTTGAATCTCTGAGAGGTTTTTGATTAAACTGAACTTATACTTCCAGACAAATTCTCTGAGGTATTGCATAAAAGATAGATAGTGGCATTTTGACACACTTTTTAGAAAAAATTAGCAACCACAGCTGCCTTTTCCAGGATGTGTTTAACAGTTTCAGCTCTCACCAGGCTGAGCTTCTTGAGATGCTTCAGCATAAGAATGACACATTTTAAAACTTACACTAGCCTATATAGGAAATTCAGATTGACTTTTTCAGTACTTATGCACAGGCAGAGGGGCAAACTCAAGACTTAAAGAGAAGTTTAAAGTCTGATCTTGGATGCTTTGAATAAGTGGTAGTAAATTCCACTTAATTCCTGGTTTGTAGAAGAGAAAAACAGGTGTGAAAAAGTATTTAGAAGTCTAATATTACTTAGGAAGTCTTATTTCCCTGTGATTTAAATTTGAATTGTAGTATATTTTAGCAGGAGTAGCAACTCAAAACTTTTGGGATTTGGTTATTTTATCCATGGTAGCATAATTTTGGAAGTGCAAATAACAAAGCTTCTGTGTAAAATGACAAAGTTTCTTTGTAATTAATTACAAGAATTTGATAAGTTTCGGGTTTAAATTCTTTCACAGATACAGGATACGATATGGAAAGGATGTTTCAATAGGTGCCAGCTTGGTTTATTCAGTCCAGGGGCTGAGAACCAGTTGAATCTTGNNNNCGCTCTTCCGATCTGTTGGCATTTGAAGACCTTGCACCAAAGCCCTGAATGCACTAACAAAGAAACCTTGGAGAGGAACATATTTTACCTATACCAAAAGACTGAACACTATTGAAGGTGGATCTTGTCTCCCAGATGAATTTCTGAAAAGTAATTTAACCTCTTTTTTGGGCTGCCTTTTGTGAAAACCAGTTACTTCAGATGCCTGTTAGTGTTTCCCAGTGCTAAAGGTCCTGTGGACATATGTGGTCTGGAAAGCAACCAAACACTTCCTCCCCTCAGCACCTTGGGTGTGCAGCTCAGACAAGACTGAAACTGCTATTTAGCAATGAATTAGGGATATGATTCAGAACAAAACGAGAAGCAGATGAGTAAGTATATGCCAATTTTTCATAGCCTTTTTTCTGAGAGCCACACTTCCAAGTGTCAAGTGGGTGAAATACATTGCTTTGAATCAAAGGGTCAAGTATTCCAACATGGGTTTGTCTTTGGAATTAATTTAGTGTAATACATGCTCTTTTCCCCTCCCCTTTTTCTAGCACTCCAGTTCCTGAAATATATATGATGATGCATGCAGCACAAATAACTGGTTACCATAGGAACAACTGTAATAGTGATCCCAGAGCGGGGTTGGCCTTTTTTTCAGGATTTTCTTTTTCCCCTTAATACCATACTTTGTATGTATATCAAGATCCTAGCCGTCTTTCATTTGCAAATAATTCTGGAAAAATGCTCCTATTTAATATGATTTGACTATAAATTGAAAAAAAATCAGTGTTTGCAGCAGCCTTTTGGCCTTATGTGTTGTTTTACTGATAAAGAGATGAACACTAAAGGACTTTGGCATCCATGACATTGTAAATGACAACCTTATGGTAACCCTTACTACTTTAAACATTTCTGTGATGGCATTACTGAAGTATGCAAAGAATTTATTATATTTTTCACTTTTTTCCCCCTGTCAAAAGTTTCTCTTTTACGACATCCTGGCATACGAGTATTAGAAAATGCAAATATGTGTGAGCATGAAACAAGCAAAATGGTAAAAAAGGTGAATTTTCATTCTTCTAAATGTTAATGGTATCACCTGTTATCATCTTGCTCTGCACACATCATCAGAGTCATAAACTGGGTTTCAGACATGCACTAACATACTGCCACCACCCTATGCAGCCGTTTATGGGGAAGTAATCAAGGATCAGTCTGCCTCCTTCCCTTAGTGTTCCCAGGGAAATTGAGGGAGGCCTGTTTTACAACAGCATTCAAATTTCTTGAGTATTGATGAAGGCTCTATGATTCTACAGAGAAAGGGGGTGATAGAGCAGCTTGGTGGTCACTAGGCATCTGGTCAAGGTCAAAACAACACAAGCAATCATTAACTTCATTGCCACTTTGGGTAATACAAATGAATAGGAGAAACACAGTAAATGCCTCACAGGGAGTCCTTGGAGAGAAAGAATTTCAGTTAAAACAAATAAAAGCTTCTTTCTTTCATCATGCATATAACAGTGTTCAACCTAAAAAAAAATAAAATTAAAAATGCATTAGGAGAAGCTGTAAAATAGCCATGGGTAGAGAAAGTGAGCTACATGTGATTGGAGAGATCTGCATCGCTGTCTTTGAATGCAGAAGTTCTGTGTCCCATGTTTTGCCAGAGGGCTGGGATACAGGGATGCATCCACACTGAAGCCACAGAAATTTATATGGAGTTTTAAGTGGTTATGAGAGTGCTGTTTGTGGTAGATCTGGAAAGCTTAACATGAACTCTACGCTGAAGTCACCAAGATACCTGAAGCAGTGATATACAAGTTTTGAACAGTTGTAATTTTCTGACACAAACCACATTTTAGGGAAAACCCAGACATCAAATCTATTCCAAAACACTCTTCTCCTGTATAACAAAAATTAGAGCTATTATTCTGCCTCTGTAGTTTAAGAAAATGGTCACTGTTACAAATTTTGCCTTTCAGAATGGAATGTTTTTCGCACTCTGTAGAAAAACTGCATCAGCTAAAAAAATAAATCGTAATAAATGGAAGCCTCTATTCCTTTCTGAAGTGATACCTTAGATACCTCATGTACTTGTAGGTAATTGTGAAATTTACTGAGGCTTTTCCATCCACAGAAAAAGCTACTGTAAGTTTCTTGTTACTGCAGGCTCTTGGTGTTTTTTCCCGTGCTAACTATTTAATTTGGTTGCAAAGCAGATTCATATCATCGTTTTTTTTTCCTATTTGACATATATAATTTAATTATAGTAAACATTTGACACTAATTAGATGGTAGCTTTAGAGGACCTGATGTAATTTATTAGATTTAGACATTTAACTGCAGTGCAGTTAGCATGTAACCATGTTTAGGGGTATACATTCTATAAACCAGCAATTAATTTACATAAACTTACTGCTTCATTAATTTATGAGTCTGGACACCTAAAAATGTAAGGTGTAATATGTATTTTATTAGGCAATGAAGAGGAAAAATATTTTCATGTAAGAGAGATTAGAACTTGCAAAAATCCTAAAACATTCAAGGACAAAAACCCCATAGATGCTCTTTCCACTCTTTCCTCCGAGGATTTGCATTCTGCCATTCCTCAGAGGATGTTTCTCACGGCACAAAGGTGGCATGTACTGTTTAGGTGGGGTTATTAAAGGCTGTGAGGTTACTGCTGTTTCCTCACATCTTCAAGTCTGTTTCTACCTCCCTCAGCACATCTGCACACGGGGTGGGGTTTTCCTAACCCAAGGGATGAAAGTGATCCAGGTTTTTAAGTTACTATTTCAGAAAAATTTATGGAAATCTGTGCCTAATTAGCAAGCTCTAGCAGTGGGAGGGGAAATGACAAGCAGGGAGGTTGTGCAGAGCTGAAGCCCTTTGTGCAGGATGGTAAAACAAGGAGGAACTGCAGAGTGCCATCAAAATCTGAGCCAGCACCCTGGCTATCTCTGCTCAAAAATTATCTCAGTGCAGGAAATTCACAATATTAACTATGTCAGCTTCTGTTTACTGTAGAAGGACTGTTTCTGCTGTTTCCTGGTAACACTGAATAATTTCGATGAATAATAGGAAAAATGTAAATAAGATATTCTCTTAGTTATATTGCAAAAGCTGAGCTAATTTTTTTCCCCAAGCAGAAATTTTCTAGAAAATATTCCTTTTGTTAGAAAATTTAAATTACTGCTGGTTAATTTTTTTGATGAAGCAAACACCTTTTTTAATTTGAGAAGTAAAATATTTATTAACAAAGAAAAAATATTTTGACTGTGACAAAATAGATATTTAATTTTTCAATTTATTTTTTTTCATTTGAAAATGAACTTTTCAGTAATGTATAAACTTCATCAAATTCAACAAGGCCAAGTGAAGGTTCTTCACTTGAGTGAGGACAATCCCAAACAGGATGGGAGAAGAGTCCAGTGAGACCTTATTTTGGCTTTTTAATTCTTAATGGGGCTTATGAGGAAGAAGAGGACAGATATTTTAGTAGAGCCTTTAGCAATAGGACAAGAGGTAATGGTTTTAACCTAAAGGTGATAGATGCTCCATTCCTGAAAGCATTCAAGGCCAGGTTTAACAGTGTTCTGAGCAACCTTACCTAGTTGATGTCATTTCTTATGGCAGGGGAGGTTTGACTAGATGACCTTTAAATGTCCCTCCCAAACCAAACCACTGTAGGAAAAATAAAAATGAATAAATTTTAACATTGCCATTGTTCTTGACTTATTAGATCTAAACTGGTCTCATGATTTTTCTAAATATCAATTTATTTTTTGAAATTTTTATTTTGTGGTGTGCAAGTCAATCATTATAAAGAAATAGAGAAAAGTAGAAGTGCGCAGAATTCACATAGCAACAGGGACGGATTTTAATAGACCTGATTATGAAGTAGATGGGGGTGTGTGTGCATGTTGGTGGAGAACTGCAATTATTTTTAATTTGCAATGAAAAGCCAAGGATTTTCAAAAAGAGGAAAAAATAGACAAGCAAGATATAAAAGGAACTGAAAATGAGAGTAATAGATAAAATAAAACTCATTTGTCCCTTCTGTCCTATGCATACAGTTAACACAGATTTCTTTCCTTTAGGTTTATTGCACTGCTAATGGTTTCAGTATCTTCTTAGATAGTCATACTTTAATATTGGTTCCTAAGAAGCCTTATGTTGTAGTAACCACCTAGAGAGTAAAAAAGCTTGTTTGGCAACCATCTGTGCTTAAAAACAAAATGTTGAACACAGTTATTTGGAAGTAGAGTCACTGGGACTGGGAAATAAAGTAATTTCAGTACCCCTTTCAATAATATATTTGAGGATGCCAGTGCAGAGATGGAGTCTGTGTTCTGAACCCACTACACCCTCCAAAAGAGTGGCAAACTCAAGCTTTATTGTCTTAAGAGCATGTGTGATACTGATTAGCATTTGATTTATGTGTCTTCTGTGTTTATTTGTTTATAAAAATGCCCTGCCTCTTTGCAGTAATCCAAATCCTATGTTGTAGCAGTTTCTATAGCAACTATGCATTTATTATTGAATAAAGAAAGAATTATGTAAACCAAAGCCATAAACCATACATAAATTATCAATGCATAAATTCCTACTGTCCTGGTTTCTCAGTCAAATTCTCTACAGTTTGTATATAAGCAAGTAAGAAATATGAGAAAATGAAAAGTAGAAAGTTTCCCTCAACCTTTTCTTCCGTAACATTATTGAGACAACTATCTGTCTAGAAATTATGAAGATATCTGATTCAAGTAATCCAGGAATCATGAGTCATTCCCTTAAAGTCATGAGTCTGGTTTTTAAAATCTTGAAATTAAAAAAATCCACTAACCCTATGAAAATGACACCACCACTTTCCCTCCCTCCTCCACATTCCCCCTCCTCTAATTTTTATTGGTTTGATTGTGAAAGCATGATATCAATTTTGAAGCATTTTTTGAAGAGTAGTTGAGCTACCAAGACTATATATTTTAAGGATGGAATATTAGATCCTGAAATCATTTTGTAATTCTAATACTATGTCCTACCTGCTGATATGCAGTAGTTCCAGTACCAGTTATCTTAAATAGTCAAAGATGTACTCAAAGATATTCACCTAAGCCCTTTTAACTAGTTCTCTCTGTTGATTTCCATTATTTGGCTCTATCAGTGCAAAACAACAGCCAAAATTTCATTTGCAGCTAGTGTAGTTGAAATTCAGGAACTCTATCCAGGATTACAGCCTTTGGTTTCTAGATGCCAGCTGAGAGTTAAAATCTTGGAATCTTTCATAAGAAAGGAAGGAAGGGGTGGAAGTGGCAGAAGTGGTGGAAGTGGTGAAAGTGGCGAAAGGAAGGAAGAAAAAAGAAAAGAAAAGAAAAAAGAAAAGAAAAGAAAAG
>JAYDZK010000001.1:103056478-103096500 GCA_034509185.1 Euphonia xanthogaster
AAGTGTGTTTTCTTCTTTGTTTACTTTTGTTTTTCACCTTGAAAGGAATGGGGAGGCTGAATATATGAATACCATCTGGGAGTAAAGCATTCAAATAACTCAGTGTTATGAAACGTTCTGTATTTTTCCATGCATTCATTCACTGATTAAAATCAATCTTTCTATTCTATGAATGGTTTTCTATGTGACAGTACTGTAAGTTTCAATTTTATTAACAATGTCTGCTTATCTTAATAACATATCCATGGCTCAAACCTGGGTCTATTAAAAACAGACATTTCAGCGACTGACTACACTTATCAACATTTGTAACATCAATTTCTATTTTTATTTTTATTTTCAGGCTGTAACTGGCCTCAAAATTGTTTGTGCTAGCTCTAATCCAGTGACCGTTTTCCCAATATGACTTTCTACGTTGAGCTGTGCAGAAGCTCAGAATAACCTCTATGTGCTATTTTACAAGTATTTTCATAATGCTTTTAGAACAATCATGGCTTCTATACATTGGCAACACTTCATCTCTGGTTTAATTTTCCTTAATTTTCCTTTCATGAAAAGCAGATTGAAAGAAAAAAACTACTGTAAAAGTAAAATTAATTGGCTCATTACAGTGTTATGATAGAAAGACACCAACAAATTCAACAGAACCTAATCTTAGATATTTTTAATAGATAGTCCTTATGTTAGGAAAGCCACAGTGGCTGGATGACCAGGCTCAAAGAGTGATGGTGAGTGGAATTACATCCAGCTGTGGCGAGTCTCCAGTGATGTTTCCCGGGGCTCAGTGTTGAGAAAAGTCCTGCTTAATTTCTTTATTGATGATCTGAACAAGGATATCAGTAGCACCTTGCATTCCAAGCTAGACAGAATGCTGACCTGCTGGAGGGCATGAGGGCTCTACAGAGGGATCTGGACAGGCTGCATGGATGGGCTGAGGCAAATTGCATGAGCCCCAACAAGGTAAGGTGCTGGGCCCTGCCCTTGGGTCACAACACCCCCAGGAAATGCCTCAGATTTGGGAAGAGTAGCTGGAAAGGTACCTGGCAGAAAATCACCTGGGGATGTGGATAACAGTAAGCTGAACACGATCCAGGTGTGCCCAGGGGGCCAGGAAGCCAAAGGCACCTGGCCTGGATCAGCAATAGTGTGGCAGCAGGACCAGGGCAGGGATCGTCCCCTGTACTCGGCACTGGTGAGGCCACACCTCAAATCCTGTGTCCAGTTTTGAGCCCCTCACTACAGGAAAGGCACTGAGGGGCTGGAGTGAGCCCAGAGAAGGGCAGCAGAGCTGGGAAAGGGTCTGGTGCACAGGTCTGACAAGGAGCAGCTGTGGAAATTGGAAGTGTACAGCATGGAGAAAGGGAGTCTCAGCAAGGACATTACTGTTCTCTCCAACTGCCCAAAAAGGTGTTGTGGTGAGGGGATTTTCAGTCTCTTCTTCAAGGTAACAAGTGAAGGACAAGAGGAAATGGCTTCAAGTTTCACCAGTCCCTAGCTCCACTTTCCAAAAGAATACATAAACCTGTGGCAGAAAGTAGTGAAATGTACATCACGTACTGTGAATACCAGAGGTAGATCTATGTTTGAAGAGCATGAGTATATTGGACAGCAACCAAGAATATGAGTTCAACGTTGACTGTACAGCACTCCACAGTCCATAGGACCTGAGAGTAATCTTTGCTCTTTTGTGTACTGACATAAATTGGCATTTCCTGTACTGTTAATGTGCTTTGGTCATGGCCAGGGCTGTGTCTCATGCAGTAGTAGAGTGCTTGCATTAGGCATGTAAGCAGTGCTGTAATACAAAATCAGGTGTATATTCATAACAAAATAAATAGGTTGAAAATATACTTAGACCTCTGAAGCATAGACTTTGCTGCAGTTCATATTTTTAGCTAAATGCATTACTTTCTTTTAAAATGAAAAATTACTCCAGGAACATCTGTAAGTTTGTTGTCAGGTCAGATTGAAATCTGTTACTGGATAGATTTGCCTTCCAAGACTGCATTCTATTACAATAAGGAGTACAAATCACAAGGCTTTTAACTGTATCTGTTTTATTTGCATATAGAGTCTGAACCTTAAGCATGCTACCTTAACAGAATTCCTTTGAGGCACTTTAATCAATGTAAAATTAAAGCTAGTTATGGTAATTAAATCTTCTGAAAGTAAAAGGTGACTGGAATAGTACTCAGCTTTAGCACATGCCAAAAAAATAAAAAAGGAACATACTAACATCTTCTTCATTAGTTTGGTATTAGTACAATACCTTCCTAATATCTCTACTGAAACTTGAATTTTAAATGAAAGTTAGAATTTTCCTTTCATTGCCTGGTGTGTGACATTAGAATTAAATGAAAAACATGGTTGTAACTACAGTGTCACTGTTGGTCTCTCTCCTTGACTCAGCTCTTTTTCAACTTATAAAACATTACTCTCTGTCCATGAAACATTAAATTGTGAGACTTCATGTGTGGTCCTTTATTTTAATCTTCAAGTAGTTTCAGCTAAATCAGGCATTGAGGGGACGGTCTTGTGCTGATGATGTTGTACTCTGATCTAGTTAATGCAGTGACCAGACTCTCAGCAATCCTCCTTGCTCAAATCTCCAATTTCCTGTTTGTCAGTCCTGTGTCATAAATTTGTAGTTACAAAAAAATGCCATTTAACTTTTCTCTGAGCAGATCTGTGTCTGCTAATCTCCTGCTCCAATACTGAGAGAAATACTAATAAATCTGCACTTCAGCATTCACTAAAACAGATCAATTTGGTAAGCACCAGCATGGAAACAAATAGGCCCTTTATAGCTATTAATAAAGGAGGATAATTGCTGACATTAGTCACAGCATTTAATTTCACTGAAGTACTAGCTGGCTGTCCTCAAGGTGAGGATTTTCTGTGAGGTATTTTCAAGTGGCATGGCTCATGTTTTATAAATAGGCAAACTTTGCTTTAGAATGATAAATAAATCAATAAATGCACACACACCCCTCCAACAACATATTGGAAACATTTCTGGTTTACAAAAAGCTGCAGGCATATAAATAGAAATTTGGAAGATAGTAAAGACTGACATTTTGAAACATGAACCACAGTACCAGTCAATGACTGAATAGGTGTGTTTTTCCTCCTCTGAGAAGCATGTGGGGGTTTGGGTAGGATTTTTTTCCCTTAAATAAAAAATTGTTAATATGAAAAGAACATAATGCTTAATTGCAAGGAGCATAAAAATGAAAGCATGAGAATCTAACTAATCAAATGATAAATAGCTTGATGAGTCAGTAGCCCATATTATGTGTCATGAAGATAGACATGTACCTTTATTCTCACTGAAATTCACTGCTGTCATTGCAAAGATAGCTGCTCCAGGCACTACTCCTCTTCCTTACCAAAGACATAATCCCTGTTTAAATTACTTCACCACACTGGAAGATTTGCTTTCTACACTGCCAAACTATGTTATATCCAACTCATCACGTGGATATAGGAAGCTGTGGATATGACCAATACATAATGGGAGACAATTAAGGAATTTTTGGTTACTTAACAGACAAACAAAAAGACTCATAGCCAAATGAACGGTGATGATATCATCACCAAAACAGGAAGAATAGATGTGTTTGGGTATTTTTGCAGCTGAAACTGAAATGGTGGCTTGCAGGAAAAAAAACCAACCAAAGATGCTCACTGTTGAAGGGGTATGAAGAGTTTAAAAACTACCACAACTTCTGCATGTATGGTAACTTTGAAGTGCAGCATATAACTTGGTGATTTGGGGTGCCAGAGTTTGTATGAATGTTCCAGTTGAGTCTGAGATCCTCATTCACCTCCCTTATTCATTCCTTCAATTTGTAAGTGTCCCAGTATCCTCTCATCCTATCTTTGACCTAGAATGGTAAGATTTTTCTCTTCTTCCTCCCCAACACCTCACAAATTCTTCAGTATTAAGCACCCCCACTGACAAAGTACTTCCATTCTCTCTTAGTCTTCGAAATCACAGATTCAAAGATAGTAAAAATAGACATATCATCCTTCATTTATCTGTAAGAGTTTCACAGCAAAGTCAGATCAGGTGTATCAGAAACTACAGAAGCACCCAGGTGTAGGTCTCAAAGGGTCACCAAGCACTGATATCCTATTTTTAGGGTCTCTAACTTAAGTTGTCTTTAATATATCCCATAAAGGAAACACATATACTGAGTTTTAGGTTTTCTTACTAGGAAGCTTATCAAAGGGACCCTCATTTCCATTTAATATTATCTTGTTTTCCAAAAGATGATTAGTATCTATGTGGGCCCCATTCAAGTCTGGTCAGATCTAAGCAGTGTTTGCTAAGGTTTATGAGACTTCTAGGGAAATACAGGTCAACAAGGTCAAATAGGATCCAGTCAAACGTGATCCAGACTACTGAGCTCATGCAGACACTACTGGTAATTCAGGAGATACTGGAAGCTTAGAGCAATAAAGAAAAGGTTTGGACAGTGCAGGTTTTTCTCTTGGCGAGAAATACTGTGGTACTACTAGCAAAATGACTCTATATTTGAACTACTTCAAATAGCTCTCACTTAAATAGAAATCTGAAAGAGTATAAACTCAAACTACTTTGGTTTCTTGGACCACTGAATCCAGTCCTAGAGTTTTGATTTAGTATATGTAAAAGATAGAAGGAGTTTCACTGATTTTAACAATACTGTGATTTTTGTGGTTGAAGTCATTGAAGCAGAAATCCAGATTGCTTTGTGTGAAAATAATCTTGCTCCCTAACAATAAAATATAAATTGAACTGTTTATAAATTCATGTGTTTGATAGAATTCCTTATCTAAACCATCAGAGAATTTTGGAGGCAATACAATGTATTTACATTAAAAATTCCCATGCTGTGTCAATTTTATATAGAAGCTCCCTTTATATCTGAAAGTACAAAGGACTCTATTTATGAATAAAACATTTCAATTACTCAAAAAAGAGTTATAAATTTTCACTATTTAATTTGAATAATATGTTATTCAAGATGAAAACCTGCAAAATCACAAATACTTTGTATTAAACTTATTCAATTTATTTAACAGTTAAAGTTATTGGTCGGAATAGTGTCCATAAAAGCTGATTCAGTTTTTATGTCTATGTCCAGTTTTTGATAGTCACATAATAGATGTTCACCTTATTATAGTAATTGGAAAAGTTTTTTGCCATTAGAAAAAAAATCATTACTTTTGTACTTTTTTGCAGTATATAAGTGTGTGTGTGTGTATATATATATATATATAAAACGCATTGCTGGCACCATAATTTGTTATGATTTGGCTATCATATACTCACTTAATAGGAATCAAGTCTTTACAACTCTCTCTTCTGCCTAAATACCAGGAATTATCATAAGGAATATTGTGCTGTTATAGGGTATGCATTGTTCCAAAGGTATTAATGAGAACACTGTTGAATTACTTTCTAAGATCCCTATAGAAGAGTGAGCACAAATAATTTTTATTCTATCACTTGTTTCCAGCTCTGATAAAGTGACCAGTTCTTCCCCAATTCCCAAGGGTGATGCAGAATCCGTATAAGACCTCTAGCAAAAAAATCCATAGGAAAAAGGCACTGATAGTGGATTTTAACTGAAATCCCTGTTTCAGATGTCTGAGGTAAAAGGTCTTATCTGGGAAATAAACAGGTCTAGCTGACTTGGTTTAGTGTGCAAAACCAGTTGGGTTAAAAAAGTAAAGTGGCTATGCTGCTCTAGACCTAAATTAAGGATTGCTGAGTGACATGTAAATTAATAGTTTATTAAAAAGAAAATCTGGTAGGCACTCTGTTGTCTTTATGATTTTTAAATTTAGCAGTAATAGCATTCTCTGTTTCAACAAATTTATACCTTCTTCAAAAATGGTGATATAAAAAAAGATCTTAATCTCAAAGAAGAGACATAGTTTTGTCTCAAGTTCTTTTCAGTCAGGTGCAAAGTCTTAAATCTGAGACATTAATTAGAAAACTGAAGCATTACCAAACAATGAAAAAAGTTCATACTCAACAAAGTTAAGGTAATACCAGATGTTTCTTGTGTAGCTTTTGTGTAGAGACTTAGCTCTTCCCTAGGCGGAAGGTACGTGGTTTTGGTGTGTGATTTTCAGTCTTTCGACACAGCGAACGGCTAGCAGCCTTTATACATGGACGTTTGCTGCACTGCAGTTTTGCTTCATGCTTTGTACTTTGTACATTCTCACAATGTACTTTGCAAATTCTTAGAATGCATTTTGGAGTACATTGGAAGCACTGCAAAGTGTGTAACAGCAGTCAGATGAAAGCACTGAACTCTTCTTTGAGAAATAATAACAATTGTCTGTTGCCAAGGCTGAGCATGTATGGATCTACCCTTTCTGTTAGGGAAGGTTAAGTCTATTGAATTGCTCACATCTTTCTATTAGTGAATCCAGTAAAGAAACTCTTTGCCAGGTTCTCCCAGGGGAATCTTTGTGTACATTTTGCCATTCTTTGACCTCTCCCTCACTTAAAAACATAAAATTCACTTTTTATCTGGTATTCATTGCATCTTGATTAATATGATTAATATCTTCTATTTATTTGTTTATTTTAATATATTCTAAATGAAACCATCAATCCCCATGAAACCATCAAATCCCCCTTACCAAGTTTGCTGATGACAAGCGGGGAGGAGTGGCCAATATCTCAGAGTGTTGTGGAGCCCTTCAGAAGCACCTTGGCAGTACTTGTGATTTACAGTCACCTGGGCACTGCACTCATGGGATGTGAACATTGTCCCTGAGCCAACTTGCAGTCCAGTGCCCCCTTTGTCTTCCTTCTTCTGCCCTTTACAAGGCAGCCCCATCCTGTGGACATAGGGTAGGGGCACAGCCCAAGGCTCTAGGGGATGGCTGGCTATGTCCTTTGTCTTTGGAACACCTAGCACAATCTTGGGAACAGCTGAATCCGAGTCTGAGAACAGCTGTATCCCAATAGGAAGGATAACCAAGAGTTGTCTTGGAGATCATGTGTTGCTGATGATGTTTCCTGATGTACCTTGCCCAGCCTGTAATAACTGTTTCCTGGGGAATCAGACATAAAACATTAAGGATGCTTCTTCCACCTGAAAGATACTGCAACACCTACACCTGTGCCAAGACAGTGTCATAATTCAAGGTACAATACCTAGCATGGCCTCTTACTAACACAAATGCACAGAAAATAGAGACTGCATAAAAATAAATGTGCATGTTTATATGTTTTGAAACTTCACTGATAAAGTAGGAAATGTCAATGTATAATGACTTCAATGCATAATAACTTAATCCAAAGCACTACTGAACGTTCACTCTCTTGGATATTTTCACCACGTCTTTTATCTAACAGATAAACAAGTAATATCCTCAGTCGATGAAGATGGCTGTTTAAAGCTCTCTAATGATGAATTCAAATGCCAACTTATGAGCTGCAGAGGGAGAAATTCAATTGTTGTAACTAGGCAAAGTTATATAACTTGACCTGCAGGTGAAAAACAATTTGAATGTATCGAGGCAGATTAGAAAGTCTGTTCTGTACTTTGATATAAACCATGAGCAGCTATTTTTTAAGCAAAAGAACTTGAAAAAAACCAAAGTAGAAGAAAAGAAATGTTTTAAAGTAGTATTAATACAACTTAAACAAATAGTTTGAAGGTGACCATAAATGGCAAAAGTAATTAAAATATTTAGCACATCCCCTTTCAATAGATATAGGTATGAAATTAAAATATTTTGACATTTATTTTTCTGCCTCTTTAATGTGTATAGCTGATTACCACTACTGAATTCTTATGATATGACAGCACTGGATGCCTTTGCAAGCAGTTTAGTGATAGTAAACCATCTTTCAGTACTGCTTCCTTTTGGTTTATTATTTTTTCTAATTAAATTATCAACATTCACAGGTTATAAAAAATTAAAATATTTAAATACATCAGTGTTCCTAAAACAAATATTTTTATGATTTAGCCATAAATCATTTTGCATAATGTTAGAATGTCATATAGTTGTTCTTCACCATGGAAGAATGTGTCACTGTCCGTTTGTATATCATATGACCAAAAACTTGTGCTGGAGCTAAAACATCTCCTTTAGGAAAATAACCTATTTATGATTTCAATACTTAGAATTATGAATGACTTTCACAGAACTGTTTATTGTTTTTCTGTTAACCAACACTGTTGAAATCAAATATTGATCTGTCCTCCAATTTATTTTTTTCTTAGTTGAAATTTCACTAAACAAAAGTTATTTGTTGCTTTGTTCAATTAAAGTCTTGTCTATTGTTAGATGTTCTGTCCCCCAAGATATGCCTAAAATTGTAATCAAATACCCTTTTACCTGTCTTTTAAAACTATTGTACTTGAGTCACTATTGTAGCTCTTCTCTGAAACCTCCACAGCGCTTCAGCACCCTTTAGAAGAGTACAAACAAAACTCCATTTCAGAAGGCGTGTCATCAGAATCACTTCTATATCCACTATTGCAATCTGCAAAATGCTGTGTGAGTGGGGCTGAGTAGGGATCCCATACTTAGTTGCAAGCAGAGATTTACAACAACCTATAAATATCAGTATTTTCCAAAATAATATAAATTATGGATAAATTGTACAATCCTTTCTGTATCTGTAAGGCCCTGCAGTTGGGTGCATTAAAGCTTAGCCTTCAGTGAAAAAAATATCAATAAGGCAAGACAGATCTGTATCTCAGTGTATTCTTCGGCGCTGTTGCTTTTATGTTTTGAAGATTCTGGGTGAGAGCAACATGTGCAACTAAGACTAGCATTTCCACAGGAAAAATCAAGACCTCAGCTAAATAAGAATGTAGGTATCAAATAGACTTATAACTTCTAGGCATAAGTTTAAAAGAGGTTTCTTGTAAATTCAACATAGGAAAACATTTTTTATTTCAGAATAAAACAAAATGAGTATTTTGATTTAACTTCCGTAGCATGCGGAAGTATTTCTTGGTAACCATAAGCTTCTATAAATGGTATATTAACATTCTCAAATAGTAAACATGTCTCCTTAGTTTTAGGTAGTCATACAGCACTAGAAATATTCATGTGTCACATTTCTAGGCATAGTCAATGTCAAATACCTTTGAAATTTTCCAAAATTAATTTCAAAAGCTGTCTCACAATTGCCAAACAATATAAGCTATTCTGTGCTTGTATAACATACCTTTCAGTGTTACTAGTATTGTTTATATTTTGAGGAGGTAAGTTTTGTTTTTACTCATGTCACAATTATAATCTTTACCTAAATGTCATTCTCAAAATGACATTTAAAAGAGGGGGAAAAAGGATCAGAGGGCATCTAAAGTGTCATTTGATCACTAGTCTCTGTAAGCAGAAAGAAGCTTTTTAACAATGTTGTGATGTGAGTGGTTCCATTTGTCTTCAAGAGCATGGGAAAGAGCAGACCAAACCTATTCTGTTGCCCTAAAAAGCTGTTAACTCATTAAAAATATTTTTAACATCTGCATCTACTTTATAGACTGTTTTATAATTACTAGTTGTTTTGGAAAACCCATTGTTAATCTCAAACCAAGTAAGAGGTACAACAAGACACATCAGTGCTTAAATTATTATAATTAAGTCAAAGCATAAATAACAGAGGAAACTGAAGTATTAAGAATGTTGACAACTGGAGTCAGGCAATGGATACTTCTCCTGAAAAGAACAGCATGAACTAAAATCTGTCTAAATCTTAAAATTAAGTACCTTATTGGTAGTAATCCTTTGTGGTTTGGTTGTGTATGGTACATATCAATACACATCCCTGACATTAAGTAGATGCTATTGTTACATACCGTACAGGTAAATTAAAACAAAATAAAATAAAATTTAAATAAATAAAACCCAACACAAACCCAAACAACCAAAAACCCCCAAAACAAATAGCTTAGTTCAATAAAGTAAGTAAGTGTTTTGATATTTAAATGGATTCTGGAGGTATGGTGGTCTAGGTGGTTTTTGCCAGCCTATATTTAGGTACCTGTATCTTCTAATCAAATTGTGTTAGTGGAATTAGTTATAGACCAGAATATGGTCTATTTCACCCTCTTCTAGGGATTATGTAATAGGTACCATACGGTGCCAGTTGATGGTGATATTCCTGTCAGGTGGACAGATACACTTCCACTGTTGCTACACTTGCTTGTACAAATTCTCCTTAAGGGTTAATTATAAAAAGGGATTATTGCTGATGCTACCACAAAAATTACACTTAAAAAAAATCTGTTTAAATGGATACACAATGAAGAAAAACATAACAGGTAATTTAAAAATCTGCTGATTTAACCAAATGATTCCTCCCTTGCCACAATTTTAATTGAAGAAGTCAAAGACCTTGAGGTTTTTTCTCTGCTTCATTTCTTACTCATTTTTTTCTGCATAGGGGAAAAAATTTGGAAAGAGAACATGCTTCACAGATCTCAGCATAGATATTATAGAGTCCATAAAAGAGACTTTCAAGGGCAGGTTCTTTGCCAAATAGCATCCTTTGCAAAACCAACAGTATTTTATCTTTTCTGAACTTACAATGCTAACTTGACCCCCAACTTCCCTTTCTAACCCTTTCAAAGAGAATTTTGTAACCACAAGAAAACCAGAAGTGTCTTAGTGCTGTAACAGAAGATGTAGAGCAGTAATGAGAAAGATGAATTAATTTTAAGAGTGTGAAAATTTATATTCACAGTAGAAAAAATATTCTGGGGCAAAGGCAAAATCCATGTTGTTTATCTTTCCATTTGAATTTAATAACAATGCAGCTGGTTTAGACTTTTCTGGAGGACAAATTTTGGGTATAAATGGTATCTTCAGTATAGGAGTCCTGTTAGAGAGCAGTCAGAATATTCAAGGGCAGCTGAATATGAAAAAGAGCAAATTTCCTGAAAGTGAAAAATAACCTTGAGAAGGCATGGAGTACAACAATCAGAATGCAGTGCACTTCCATGTGTGCTGCAGAATAAGCCCAACTGCAAACAAATTCTTTTGAAACACAAAATTAAATAACAAAGAAGCTAGTCTAAAATATTTACATCAAATGAAAGGGTCCTTTTGGCATTTGGGCAATTCTGTTCTCAACCATGCTACACTGGTATTGTCCTTGCCAAATTCAGGTTTTTAATAAAAATATTCATAGCATAACGAGTAGTAGAAATGTGTCAAATTATGCAAGCATTCCAAATGAAGTAGAAATGTTATGAGATTAATGTGTTTGAAGGGGTTTTTTTGTTTATTTTTAATAAAAAAGAATTATCATCAACCTTATTAAATAATTCTATTTGACACCTTCCAACTCAACCCAAACATCTAAATGTTTATTCCTGTTTTGATAACATATTGCTTCAAGATGAATCCTCATATACTACTGGATGCAATATCAGCAGATGTTATGAGTGGTAAAAAAATAAGAAAAGAAAATGTTATCTAAAGTAAAATATAGGAATGCAAAGGCCAGGACTGATTTGATGAGCTGCTTTAAAGGGGCTTAGGTTTTTTTATACCCTGAGGCAGCAGGACAGTGTTTTCAGGAGGTTGCACAACAAACTTTTAGTCACAAACTTTGGAAAACGAGGGTACTTGGGAAATTTTAAAGCACCATTCAATTGAAATAAAGCATTTCACAAGGCATTAACTTAGCAAACTCGAACTATCCAACTTTAAGTTACCCAGACTTTAAGAGGAAATTCAGAGAAAAACAGAGAGAAAGCTGACAGAGAATGATTAAAGCTCATTGCTCAAATTCCAGGTTAATCTAGCTGCTTGCTGAGATTATATAAATATACATGTGAGATAAAGCTGCACACAATATAGTGAATACTTTATTAGGTTAAGAATTAATAATAACAAATATGGTTCCTTTGCAGAGGAGTAATAATCATGAATCTAAACCAATGTCAATGAGAAGACTGTCAGCATGGATAGATCAGGAGAATTCATTGCCTTTAATGAGTGTAAACTTACACTCATCATCATATAAGCAGTGAGAAATACAAATACATGCAACCTTGAGAACACTGAAAATCATTTCCGAAGGTATATACAAAAGGTGACTTGCAAAGAATGGAAATTAAGTTAACTAGCAACTTCATGAATACTGGAAAATAAGCCTGTGGAATTGCAAGAATGACAAATGACTTGCATTATTCCTAGCTACCATCATTCCTGAAGATCTAGTAATGAAACATATATCTTTGATTATTTTAATGAATTTGAAGACTTTCTTATTCCAAAGTTTCCTGGGGTGTGTGGGGGTGGGAATTAAATAATGGATTATTTTAAGTATTTATGACTAATTATGATTCTACAAAAAAATTTCTTTCTTCATTAAGAATAAACCTCA
The DNA here is from genome assembly GCA_034509185.1 of Euphonia xanthogaster. Classification (NCBI taxonomy): domain Eukaryota; kingdom Metazoa; phylum Chordata; class Aves; order Passeriformes; family Fringillidae; genus Euphonia; species Euphonia xanthogaster. The sequence goes on from JAYDZK010000001.1 coordinate 103,068,846, forward strand.
TGCTAGGTGTCTAAAATGTTTCTATCCTATACAATAGTCATGGAGGTAGAAAACTTGAAGGTAGTTAGATAAACTACCATGACCAATACCTTGATAATCTTTACTAGTATAAATCAACCTAACTCTCATGGAAGGAAAGATCAATCCACACAAATTCATTCCCTTCCTAGATAAATAATTTTCTTAAATAGTTTTTTGCTTCTCTACTTTTTAAATAAAATTAGTTACAGTAGAGCACAGGCTAGCTCTAAAAGAGGAGTAACAATTCTAAAATTGCAGCTAATGTTTCTTAAACATATTCTCCCGGTATTTTGATTTTATGCCTGTAAAGACACTAGTCCTACAAGCACTAGTTGCTTAAACAATTACTTTAATTCCTTCTCCATGCTAAAGCAACCCTGTTGCAATTAGTTCTGAGTTGTTGTGGTTTAATGCTAGTGGGCAGCTCTGACGCATGAAGCCTCTTACTGACTTCCCTACAGTGAAGTGGGGAAACAACTCGAAGGGTAAAAGTCTTGTGCATTGGGATAAAGAAAGTTTAATAGGCAAGGCAAAAGCTGCATGCTTTATCAAAGCAAAAGAAGGGATTAATTTACCCTTCCCAAGGCAGGCAGGTGTTCAGTCCTCTCCAAGAAGCGTGGCTCTGTCACAATTGATGGTGACTTCAGAAGTGGGAAGCCAAACACCATCGCTCTGAATGTCCCTTCCTTCCATCATGTTCCCTCTGTTTATGTGCTGAGCAAGACACCAGCCAGCACAGAATATATCCCTGTGGTCAGCTGGGCTCAGCTGCCCCAGCTGTGCTCTCTCCTCACTTCTTGTGGTGATGGTGTGAAGACAGAAAAGGCCTGGAAGCTGTGCAAGCCCTGCTCAGCAATAACTAAAACACCACAGTATTATCAGTGCTGGCTTGGCCACAAATCCAAAAACGTGGCACCACATGGTCTGGGGCATGGCAAATAACTCAGCCAAAACCAGCACATGAGGAAATTTCTGAGTTTCTGTATGGAATACCAAGCACTGGAACAGACACTCCCAGTGGAATTGATATGGGCACAGCTGTGTACAATGACTAAAAGTTTTATGGCTTAGTGAAAGACCATGAAGTGATGCAGCTTTTTAATTAGCAGCTTTGCTAACAGGAAAGAGTATTAGCAAATATGAAATGAAAGATACACCTGTTCTTGTGAGAATTTAAAAATATAGATCAAGAGCAATGTTTTTTCTCTAATAATAAATTATTTATAATTTCATAAGAGAAAAAATTCTTAAGTAATGCATTGGAAATTTTCAGAAAGTACAGAAAGTTAGCTTTCTATTCCTGGTATTCCTTGTTATTATACATATGTGACAACTCTCTGCTACTTCAAGGTTAACAAGTCTGAGAACATGCTTGTAACTATATTTTCATTAAATATTTAATATACTGGCTCCTGACAAATTTATAGAGTAAATTACTTACGTTTCCAAGTATTTAATAAGGAAATATACCTCCATATTTCAGCAGATAAATTTCAAAGACAATACTCACTTCCAACAGAAGTTAAGTGGGAATGATATGAGAATTGATGTCCTTGTCACTTAGAATCAGGACTTTGCATTTTCTGCAAGGAAACACCAGAATGCAAACAAAACATGGATAATTTAATAGCAAAATAAAAAATAGAAAAAGGGAGTTACCTGTTTCTTAAATACAAAATGAAGATACACATTTTGTAATGGAGGACACATGACTAGCACCAAAGATGGTGATAAACATCAGCACTTTATCAATCCCCAGTACAACCTTTTATACCCTGTGTCTCACATGCATAACACCTGTGTGCCCTTTTACTCTTTTGTGATTGGTCAATGCACATCAGCATTCCACACTTCTCCTTCGATGCTGGTCACCTGTCTTACACAGCTGCCACTTATCAGGGCGAGATTGCCTGCAGGACTATCTCTAGTCTCTGACCATCCATTCTCCCACAAATTTGAATCTATGAAGTGGTGGAGGTTCTATTTTTTATTATTATTCTGTAGTGTAATTTTGATCACTACTGTTGGATTTTTCACTTCAGAATCTTATCAGAACACATATTTCTTGAGTTCATTTCTTATTTTTAGCAATTTGACTCTAAGATAAGCAATTAAAGTTGCTAAACTCTTCACCAGCTGCTCACATAACAGTATTTTTTTTTTAGAAATGGCCATTGTTTTATATAAGTGAGCAAGATATTCAAAAAGCAAATGACCTGTCTCTTCCCAGAATTACTACAAATCCAGATCTAACTAAATCACTATTTTAAAGTCCCAATTACAGAAAATAACTTGTTATTAACACATAATAAAATATGTGTTAAAATTACATTAATTCTTACATTCAAGTGTTTTCAGCAAGGCAAAAGAGATGTTTAAAGTTTTTAAGCAGTATAAAATCTATTTAGAACAGGCTTTCTAAGTTGATTCTTTCTATCCCCTTTCCAGAATAAATGTGACTTCTATTATGATTTCACTCTGTAAAATCTTCATTAAATCAATATATACATATAAAATCATTGTTGTTAATATCATTATTAGTTATGATATTAATTATAGTAATATGTTATAAAATAAAAGTGCATCTTTCTAAATGTATTCTTATGCTTTTTTGAGAGCCCTTCAGTTTTTTAGTCTTAAAATGATTCTGAAATCTAGCAGGCCCACTGCCCCCCAGTTCTGTTACATAACTTTCTTGCATAGTTGAATATATGACAGATGCTAACCTTAATATAACATGAAGAACTCTACTTTCTTTCTTCATTAGTTTATTGTGTACATCTGTAAGAGTTGCTACAAGCTTTACCAAATCGTATTTCCATTTTCTTTCTAATGAACCATTCTACTCTAAGAGGTAACAGAAGAAAAGATGTTAATGAGGTTTTTGCTTGTGTTTTCTGAGACTAAATGTATTTGCAGAAATCAGCAGCTCATTTCCTTAAGCACAAAGATAAACCATGCATTTTACTTTGAGCCTAGATTATGGCATGTATCAGGAGAAAAATTACGAATATAACACTTCCATGAGCAGTAGAGCCAGTGATTCACTAGCTAACATTCTCCTTCGGAATAAGACCTCTACTTAAAGAAATTAATAGTTTCAAATTATTGTTCAGTACAGCTTTCTTACAGTAGACATTGCACATACAGGAACAAATACACATAAACTCATACTGGTGTCTGAAATACAAAACATATATAATGTATATAACAAAAGTACTTTACGTTGTAAAATATAATTATTAGATAATATCCATTGCAAGTATTATATCATATCCATTGCACATATAGAAATTATATTTATAAAATTATATATATTATCCCTTTGAAATTTTAAAAATTATTCTCGAGTGTAAACTGAATGAAAATTTAAGTGACTTCCTTAAATAAGCTGGCTCCTGAGATTACCAATTATCTCAAGATGGTAAAGCATGCAAAAGAGCTAAAAATAATACAGGTTTTATTTTGCTTAAAATATATCTGTAATTCATTGATTAAAGTAGAATAATCCATATTTGATAAGATTACCCAATTACCCAAATACTCTATTAGCACTTCTAGAAAGGCCCATACACCAGAATTGCTGGAGATTGTTATCTTTTTTATTATCTTTTCCATCTTAAAAGTAGATGAAAGTCACCACTGAATGCTGCATCGTACAGAAAGGATGCCATGTCATGCTGACCCTCCCTCAGTAGGAAGTTGAATATATTTGCTCCAAATTTTCCAAGGACAGTTAGGACATGACAGACCTGAGTCAGCTGATTTTTAAGCAAGGTTGGTGCAGGCAGCACCCGCTTGATTACAAAGCTGTCGCTGAAAGTGACATGAAAGTGTCAGCCCTTCTTATCCTAAACTTATTCCAGAATATTTCCCTTGATAAACTCATAATATTATAGAAATACCTCATCATCTTCTTTAGATAGTCATGGCTACATAGTCATTCACTGCATAATAAAAAATAAACCAATTGCTTATGATTAATTTCAGCCTTAACGAAACTTTTAAGCTGAAAGACTTAAACCTACTAAGCGTCCAAAGTTATTTACTCCTCATAATTCATCAATCCTTGATTGACTGGTTCTCCACTCTTATAATGGGATTGTGATATACGCTTAAGTGAAAAGGAAAATATAATTTGGGATAGGAAATATACTAGTAATATTGTCACAATGGTAATTTACCTACTATGGGAAAATAATAATTCCTCACAAATGTGTAGATAAATCAATTAAAGAAATTAATATATCAATCAATCTAATGGATATTCAATAAATACATAGCTGTCCTTTTTGATGAAGGACAAATACTTCAGCCCAAAGAAATATTAATTACTTTAGGACAGTGTAGTTGCACCAAGTATTGAATAAGAAACCTCATAGACTTAAATTTATGAACAATTAAGCTTCTGTGAAAAAGTTGTACATGAAGTGGAAATGCTGATGACATTTTCTCAGATAAGACTCTCTAAAAAAGCCAGATCATTCAGCATTTTCATTAATTTTTGCTCGTTGTTAAAATTCAGAATGGAATTCAGAGAGGAGCCATAGAGCTGAAATTAGCTTACAGCCGTTTGGCGCAGTATGCTTTCACCAAATGCAATTATTATTCAGCGTTCATTTACCTAAGTGATTGAACTTGCCTGCAGCAAGGAAGGAAAGAGCACAGGGCTAGACCTCAAGCAATCATACAAACTACTTTTAAAATTAGTAGTCAGAATTTCTATTCTTCAGTAACTAGAAAAGCTAGAACTCTAAATGAAAACTCTCAAATAAAGAAAGAAAAATTCCACTGAAATGTATTAAGAATGATAATTTAAAACTTCTAAACCCGTTCTTGACAATGAATCCACAAGTGTTTTGGAGAGATTGGCTGAGTTAATTAAACCCACAGGAATTTTTTCCTATTGTGTGAAAGAGTTGTAACTGAACTTATTTACGTTACTGCTGCTAAAGTACACAGAAGTCCAAATGACTCCAATTATATTAAAAAAATATTATAAATGAATGCATAAATACACTTTCTGCTTGTGTAGAAATATTAACTCCATATTTTTTAAATTTTGCATACATAAAAGTTTAACTTACACTTTCTTGAATGTATTTGTTTTTTCTTATACAGCATCATCCTTGTTCTCATTAGCACTCATACTTTATCTTCCAAAAGAATGTTCACACATTTTGTGTTCAAAATTCATGCCTGCACTCATGCTAATATATGATGACTGACTTAGGCTTCATGCAACTATTTACCACTAATATGAACAGTTTTTGTTTGGATGTCAGAAAATATTTTAATTATTTTGTCTAAAAGTAGGCAAAACAGTTATTATTTTCTATTTGATAATTTTCTATTCTAATATACATTATTCCTAACCCTATCCACCTACTTTGAATTTCCATGAGCACCTTAAAATATTAAGAATAGCACAGAAAATATTTGGGCCTTGAATTTATTTTTTTTTTCCTAGAATAAAAATTTTCATTCCAATATATACTTTTTTCCCAGTTTGCATCAGAAATTAGAAATCATCTAAATGATATATTTTAATGTGGAATAATTACAACTTTATGTTCAAATATTAGCTCTAAGTTCCAGAAAAAATAAGTGTTACTGACACAAATTGCTAGAGCAATGGAAAATATAGCTGAAATCAAAACATTCAAAATAAAGGTTTAGATCTGAGAAAAATGATATTTTTTCTAAAACATGTATATATTTCATCAACTATTCTTTGTTGAATTCTACTTGTAACTAATTTTTAGATGACATTCAGCTTGTATACTGTAGATAGTTTGAGCTTCCTCTACACGTGTTTCTTCAATAGTTAGGAGCAAACTGCTTTTGTAGTATTCTGCCTCTTTCTTTTCCACTAACAATAAGTATCAGTAGCCAAACATGGACTAATAAAAATTACAATAATTAATTTTTGTCCCTAAATTCTCTCTTGACTTCTCTATCACTGCTATTTCCTTTATCAGTCCATGTATTCACTAACTTTCCTTTCTGTTCTTTTATCTTTTCCCAATATATTGATTTTTACCATCTTTAATTAAAAAAAAAATTTGGGAAAATCATAATTGTGTTTCTGAGTTGCTCATTACATCATTTTAAATTTTAAATGAGGTAGTTGTGAGCAAAGGTGAAAAGAGGGGCTCCTTGCCATATTTAGTTCTTGCAATTATCTTTGCTTCTGTGCTCTATCAAAAGTTTTAGAACAAGGTGCAATACTGGGGTAAGGTCTTCTCATAAAACATTCTTTTTTCTGAATACTAGTTTCTCCTGGCATCCTTGGATTTCTTCTGTTTCATGCATTTTGTGCAGGTTTTCTGCTCATTAAGTATAACCTTGGGCATACTGTGAAAATGAAGTTTCAGCTGAAGCTCTGCTGCTTAGGCAAATTTAAGAAGCCTCAAACTGTGAATATTCTAGCCCTCTGCTGTCTGTCATAATTTGCATCCTCAAATCCCCTCCTCAGCTAACAATTTTCCTGAGTAATACTTATGCACACAGTAGTTATTTTTCTTCTTTTTTTTTTTTTTTTCTGGAGCCGAATAAAGGTACCTTTATTTGCATGTACAGGAGAAACACTCTCCTCTGTCTGACATTTAAAAAAATGACCATTCTGTCATTGCTCTGCTCAGTTTCTAATTATTGATATACAAATCATAAGACATCCATTTTGCAGCTTTCCACATGAGCTTTCCTTGTTTCCCTTTTCCATCTTTCCTCTTGGATTAAAATAAGTGAACTGTCATGAGCATCTGTGTGTAAAAACAAAAGTATGAGGAGTTCTCTGTTTTTTCCTTCTTTCTTTTGAAAAGGTGTGCAGAAAAAGGTTTTGAGAATGCTCACCTAGAAAAGGGGAGCACTGATTTCAAGTCTTTGGTCACCCCAATTCAAAGTGACAGATTTTGGATGAAAACATTTTCAGTGTTATTAGAAGAGAGATAATACAAGCATTCATCTTAACCTAGCTCCTTCCTCTGCTCACCTCCATTTGCTTTCAAAGGGAGAAAAAAACAAAACAAGAGCACATCACTATGACTGTCATAATGCCCTATTCACAAATTTATGAAGTGCATTGAGCTTTCTCTCGCCTGAAAACCAGCAAAATTTTGGGACCTGGAAGCTCTAGATAGGCTGGTCCCAGACAACTCCCCTTGGGTCTTCTTGTGGGGCTTCACCCACTCACCCCACAGTCCAGGACCCCACATCAGCCCCTGTCCCACAGCTGGCACAATCTCCACCCTGATCCCTGAGGTGTCACTTGGATCCTCTGGGCTGGGCATGGCAGAGGCTGCTGGATGCTCCCAGGTGCAGGAGCTGCCTGGCCAATGCTGGAGTCAGCCCCACTCCTGCTCCTGGGTATCATCAGCTTTGTTTATTACAGCAGCTGGAAAAGTGGTGGTCAGGGCCTTCTGCAAGTACCCTTTAGGGATGTCTTTGAAAAGCTACAGCCTTCTGGGCAGAAACATGCACAGGCAAAAGCCAAAACATCTTCAGCTATTTGGTTTTGATTCACAACTCTAAGTGAATCAGAGTCCTGGAAGAGGATAATATTGAGTCAATATATTTAGGATTAATATATAAAGGATGAATAATTTTAATATTTATCTTAGAAATGCTTCCATAATTAAAGAAGTGAATGTATCACCTGGTGTTTTTCTCACATTTGTATCATGATCATTCCCTGAAAGTGTCCACAGAAAATCAAGAACGTGTTTTCTTTAGCAATGACCTGTTCAGCCTTTTTTAGGTTTTATGGAATAAAAATTTACTTTTTATTATCTTAAACAGTGACTGAAATGCTTTTGTAATAGAAAAATAACTTGTACATATCCAATACTTTCTGCAATGCAGTGTGTGTGTGTGTTATGTGATCATCTAAAAATGAAGGAAAGTTTGCATATAAATTTATGTGTGAGAAAGACACATCTAAGCTTGTTTAATCATGGCTAAATCCACAGGGCTCGATTCTGGGGAGAAAAAAGAAAAACAGAAAAATGACAGGAAGCAGGATCTGGGGAGTTCTTAATTCTGCCACAATTCAAAACTGGAATAGGAGTTCCCAACTTGGAATTTGTATTCCTGTCAGATAATTTATATTATTAGATTTGGGTTTTTTGTTAAGTGTAAAGGCATTTTGAAGGAGAGAAGGCATGAAAAAAAAAAGATAGGCAACGGGCAATAAATCCTAAAAAAACAAAAGTAAAAAATGCAGTTCCAATGGCAAAAGGAGCATAAATATATCTATTTATTTGTCTTATTTTATTAATTGCTGCAAATTAATTTCTACATAATTACTGCTGAATGTAATATCTCGTTCTCAAATCTCTATTGGCCTGAAGCCCCTTTAAACATGTCTCCAGGTTTTACATACAACCTGAAATTAAACTTGAAATTATCCAAACAACAGGATTATCCAGTCTTAAGTAAGAGCTGCCCTTATTTGGGTGAAGAGAGCACTGGAACTTGAGCCTGCTTTGGTGCTCACTGTAATGGGATTCCTGGTCCACAGCTGTTTTATTCATGGTACAAAATGTGGCCAAGGCACTGTTCCCTGACATGGTTTAGTGTCAAGAAATGTCTCATGTTTATACTATTCACTTCCATCTTCTCCCAAACAGGGTGTGTCCACCCAAACTGCCCTGAAGTTCTATCTTTCTAATGGTAACCTTCACACAGTGTTTCACTTCTTGTAGAATGTAATATCAATTTCAGTTTAGAATAAAAATATATTATTGTTTGTCAAATAAATGGCAATCTAGGAGAGGTAGAAACAAATTGTACATTCATTATCTGAAAGTATTGCAAGAATTAATAATGTACAGTCAGATTCTGAAACCTTTGTGCGTAATGAATAAGACCCAATTCTTTTATTCCCCAAGTAATGTAACTAATTTATTGGAGGCATTTTAATACATAATTCTACTCAAAGTGAATGCAAGATGAAGATTTGTATGATAAATTATAAAAACATAGGTTTAGTAGCTTCTACCTTTAAAATTTGATGAATAAATTTCAGCACGTTTGCAGATATTACAAAATTAGATTTAGCTGATGTACCAGATGGTTGTCTTTCAATTCAGAGGAACCTTGACAGGCTGGAAAAAGGGGCCAGTAGGAGCCTCCAGAGCTTCAGCAAAGGCACAGACCTAGTCCTGCCCCTGGAAGGAATAAAGCCAGGCACGACTAGAGCTCTGCTGAAGAGCAGCTTTGCAGAGAAGCACCTGGTGGACACCATGTTGACCATGAGCCAGGGACGTGTCCTTGCAGCAGAGAAGGCAGCAGTATCTTCTGCCACATTAGGCAGAGGGTTACTAGCAGGTTGAGAGAGATCATCCTTCCTCTCTGTTCTACCCTGCTGGGCCATATCTGTTTCCTTATCCTGGCTCTTCGGGATAAGGCAGGCTCTGACATCATGGAGCAAGCCCAGCAACTGGTCATGAAGATGATTTTACAAGATATATATTACCTTACTGACTACACTTGTCTTCTTATAAATATATAATTTGCTATTCTTTTTTTTTTTTTCAAATGCTTCCTTTAATACTAACACACCTAATTTTAAACAATATTTGCATTTTCATAAACAGGTACATTTATCTCTGTGTGGGGGTACAATTTTACATCATACCTTGGAAAATACAAAATACTGTTTTTGATGGATTATGCCTTTTAGTATGATAATTATCATGAAAACACTTAAGAAGGATCATAACAATTTCCTTCTAACACTGAACAACTTTGAAGGCAAATAGAATTTTTCTCAAATTATGCCTATTGGTATGTCCCTCTACACATTCTTGGGAATAATTAATTTTGCTCATCACCATTGTTAGTAATAAGCCTTCTGTATATCATCAATAAGAGAGCTACATTTCCTGCTGGAAGTGATTCATGTGAAAACTCAGTCCAATTATACCACTCATCTTCCATCTAGAAATCACTTAAGTAGCTGTGTTCTGCAAGGTTAAAAATACATGCTGATTGTGCTGTATCTTTCAGATCTTTTCTGATGATAAAGAGAATGTATGAAGCCAGAAGAGTATATCAAAAATTAGAAATCTGCTTTCATAGGTACGCATTCATGGTTGTATAGCAACCTGCACAGTACTGGGGTTCAAGAATGGTCAATCATCATTACTGCAATGCACCCAGGATTATATTAAGAAAGTGAGTGATACCTGTAGGAAAAAAAATACACCTGATAACCTCTGCAATTGCCTCTGCATTTCTCTGATTAAATTAAAATAAAAAACAAAAAAACAAACAAATGCAAATAAGTACAAGTTCTCCAGCTCCCTATGACAGACTTCTAAAATCACTTGAGTCTGTCCTCATCTCCTACAAGGCACTACTGGGCAAAGTTCTGTAGCCCAGTTTCCTCAGTTCATCTCTCCAAAGAAGTTTGGTAGTTACTTTTTTTTTTCCACTGCAAAAAGTAACTTCTGACATTAATTTTCTCATGTTTTCATCAGCCCATTCAGTAGTTGTGCTTAAAAATATCACAACCCATCCACAGCTGAAACTATTTTTACTTTTCCACTGTAAATCTAATAAGAGAATCAGAGGTTAAGTGGTTTTCTGCACACTTACATGAGAGTGGGGAGAACATTCATTATCTAAGAGGACACTGCAATATAATCTACTCCACAACACACCACCCAAACCAATAATTTCATTGATTTTTGTAAATGACATCTTAAAAAACATGTGTTCAGTTCAGCTGGTAATGTATTATCTGACTTCCTCAGATCTCTGGGTGAAGGGTGTATTGAACATTTCTCATCAGAGGGATTCATCCAATAGTGACAAAAGTGTATTACAGCAATTGAATCCAAATACCACTTCAGGGCCTATGCAAATAGGTGACATTTATTGAACTTGACATGTATAATAGCAAGAACACTTCACTGTGTTTGTTGGCCATATAGTTATTGAAATCCTTAAAAATTAAACTTTCTGTTGTCTGTTCTTATTTTATCTCTATAGTTTTAAGTGCAAACTGTAGAAAGAGGGAAAAACTGCAAGTATTCTTATTTAAGAGGCTGAATGTGTCAAGCCAAGAGATCACAGGAAAAAATTAATATCCTCTGCATTTGGGTTTGTTTACAAGAGACACCATAAGAGCAGAAAAAGAATATTAACTTAAAATGCACAAAGGGGTTTGTACACTCTCTTAATGTATGCACTTGTGGTGCATGCTAAGGCACAGAAAGTCTTCTGAATAAAAAAAAGGAGGTGCCATAAGATCTGTCTGTTTTTATAATTTATTCTCTATTCAAATATAATGTGTTAAATATATCCCTAATAATATCATCTTTGAAGAAAGTACTTAAAAGCCAGAAGCTGGAGACAAGGTGTCTCACAATTTACTGCTGCAAACATTGACCCAGGCTCAGGTTTATACATTTTTTCTCTTCAGTCCTTTTGAGTAAAATCTGTAAGGTTGCATTTTCAGGCTTTATCCATACCATAACACTTATTTCTGTCCTTTCTTCAATTCTGCTGCACACAATTATATGGTTATGTTGTATCTGAGCTAATTTTTGTTGTTATTTTTCTTATGAGTACCTGCATGAGTGGATATAAGAAGAGGGCCTTCATTTGCCAGCTACAGTCCACCAGATTTTCCTGTGGGGCTTCAGTTGTGTAAGGACACCGAGGAAAAACAGATCTAGCAGTGATGTGGTTCAAATCTGGGATATTTTCTGGTTTGCTTTGTTTTTCATTTTTCTTTGATATTAGGCAATCCCCTGCATACTCTAGATGATCTTTGGAGTTTGAAACAGCTGTTAAAAATTTACAGCTATTCTCAGAAGAAAGAAAAGATTGCAAGCACAATGATTTCTTCCTATTCATGGACTTTGACATGGTGGCATTACCATAGTACTCCAGTGTTGACCTTCAGCTTTGACAAAACACTAAATAATTGAAATCAATCTCTTAACAAAATATATTTGTATGTACCAATTCAGAGAAGACATAATTGCATCTGTCATCTGGACAGGGGTTAATGAAAAATTTCAGGATATATACTGAGTAAATTCAATCTTTTCAAGTCAATGTAGCAAAGATAAGTCAGAAGCAAAGGCTCTGGAAGGACACTGGCAGGAAAAACTAAATTAAATTATTCTACTAAAATGTTTAATGAGGCATACTCTTGATTCATGAAATTTTCAACATTTATGTTGCCATATCTGTGGTTAAATCAAGGAAAATATTTCTAGAATGATGTTTATCTTGCTATGGGAAATAGGAGATAATATCTTATTATACCGTATGTTTCTAGAAGCACCATGTTTCTGTCAGTTTGTTTTAAGAACTCTGGGTGATACAGTGTGTTTATCTCTGATGGCAAAAAGCGCCACACTGGTGCTGGCTTCTCTGAAATGCCCTCTCTCCGTGACTCCAATGTGTTCCTTCACAGGATACTGTAATAGCCCTGGAAATAAACTTATTATTGCTACAGATATCCACACCCAGACACCCATGCACACCCACACAAATTAATTGAAGCAGAAAGATGGCTGTTCTATATGTCAAAAAATTGAGAAGACACTGTGCTTCTCCAGATCGCCACTCCTAAAAACAGGTCCCAAAGAATATATCTTACTTCATGGATACTGTTATTAGCAGCTTCCAAACCCCTCAAACTGGTGGTAACTTTTGCTTTAGTGAAGAACATTTCTCTTATCCAGGACAGAACAGCAGTTCAGACTATCATATATACATTATCATTCTGAACGTATCCACTATACTTATGACACTAATGTTTTCATTATCTCTCTTCTTGAGAATCTATCATTCTCAAGAAGAGAGATAATGAAAACATAAACTTCAAAGTCTCTCTTATAAAAATGTTTTCAAATCTTTGTGATGCATTCACTGAGATAAGATATGGAAACATTTCAGGTTTGTTTGACTTTTTAATTCTTTTTTTTAAGCCATCATCATAACATTAATTTTGTCATCTTATTGTTTTTTTTTTTAGTGTGGTAGGATATTTTTGTTTGTTTGTTTGTTTGTTTGTTTGTTTCTAATAAAGTTCTTCAGGACAATATCTTTTAATTTATCCTGAATAGAAAATAGTGTAATGAAGGCATATAAATAATCCTGGCCTTCTTTCAGAAATATGGGTGATGTGTATTCTTGAGTTTTGGGATAAGGTTTTTTTACAATGAATTATTAAAGTACCCTAAATACATCACTATTTTGTAACTACGACTTCAGTAAATTTTCAACATTATATGTGATTAGTTTATCCCCCTTTTTTGTCCTTTTAAATCTCCTCTTCTTTAATATACTTGTCATCTCGGGTATTCAAGACAGAATGGACAGATTAAATATATAGGTCAAGTTTTCAGACTCTTTTATCTTGAACATGTACAAAAAAATCTGTTTCAGATTTCTAATCCTCATGAATTTCATGACTTAGATGAATTTTGATCTGATACCACTGTAATTCCTTCAAATTAATTTTCTGTTATACACATTCATTCTACAGATATATCTGGTGGAAAGAAATCTATAGGAATTTTGGGGGAGGGTTCATCTACTTGTGTTATATTCTTTCCTCCCTGTCGAGTTTTTCTCTCACTGCTCACATACAGTTTATCTAAATCACAATCTTACGGTGCTTATGCATGCCACAATTGTTTACAGAATTACCCAAAGTAATGCATGATTTCCAGAACCTCTCCGATTTTTGTGTGTAAACATTCCTCATAACACGTGCTAAGGTAAGAATTTTATCAGAATTTTGATTTGTGAGAGAAAGCTGTTTTATTTTTTTCTGTGTTTTTTTTGAACTCTCCTGTTTTAATTAATCTTCCAGTAAGATTCAATCTCACTGTAGCCTGTGTGATCTGTTTGGTTAACATTAGTGCACCTTTTTAGAACTTGACAAAAACTGCTACAAATGTGTCTCATATCTCAGTATTGGTCTCCCTACTTTACATTTGGAAATTCTTTGTTTATAAACATTGGACTAAAAAGAACAAATTCAAAATTTCCTAGTGTGTAGAAGATTCATGATATATCCTTATTTTAATCACATATATATACAAGATAATCTGTATATAAGAGCAAAGTTGCAGTATTTGCTTTGCCAGATATATGATTTATACTTAGTCCAACTTTACTTTTTTTGAAAGAATAATAATGCAAAAGAAATAACTGAAGCACACTTGTGAATTATGGGAATAAGGATTGCCTTTGTGAATATAATGTTTCATAAATATTTTCACAGATAAACAAACCGTCATCTAAAATCTGAATAATGATATTTTTCTTCTCTGAGGATTTATAACCTCCAACAGTTTTAATAATTTTCTTTAACATATGATACATTCTATGAGTTTAATTAAAATCTAAATTTTCATCTTTTGTCTGGTCTTTGTGAGTAAACAGTAGACTGTAAGAAAATACTGAATATTATAATACCAACTTGTAGATATTTTTCCATTTAAAAAATTCCCAAATCACAATTCCAATTATCAAAGTGAGGTATGAAATGCATGAATGAGTAGAACTTATATCTGGGATTTTTCCATAGGTACATTGTGATGCTGAATGGTTGAATAGCATGAAGACATCAGAAAAAACCTGTTTCTTTCTCGTAAGTATTTAGGAGTGTTATTCTGGCCAAGGAGGATTTTTTGCCATTTAGTCAACTGCCTAAAACATTTTATGAAATGCATGAGTTTATTATGATGATATGTTTCATTATTAAAATACTTAGTTCCCCTAAAAGAACATTTTTTACCCTGTTTAGATTCTTTGCAGTGAAATAATTTTTAATGGTATTTTGCAAACTCCTTTTGAATTCTTCCAGTCTGCAGGCCTTTTTTTTTCCTCCAGAGTTCAGTAGTGCTATTCTGACCTATTTAGGAGTGCTATTAAGACCTACTAATCATTTTATTCTTCTTTCTGTATCAAATATTTCAATCAGAATTTTGCATGAACTCTACCAGAGTGCATGAAACCAAATGAAACCAAATCATTCTTATGTGTGACTTCATCTCTCTTTACCAAACAATATTCATTTTGCTGTATGAAATAGAACTATAATGGGAAAATATGAGTCCCACCACAGAAAATGTAATGTCAAGCATTTGTCTGTTAGGGAATAAGAATTCAAATTCCCTCCATCACTGGAGAGAATGTAACCTTTTCTCCCACATCCCAGCTGAACTACTAAAATCCTTGTTAAGAAGAACAGATACAGTTTTATCTAACAGTGTGGTTGTGGCAATTGGGGCTTTTCCTTCTTTTTTAGTTCCTTCTTTTTTCAGCTCCCAAGACTAATTTTGTGATTCATGTGGGCCAGTCTGGGATTGGAGGTGCCTTGCTGAAGGATTTTAAGGAAATCATGTTTTAAATCTTCTGACCATCATGCCAAAATAAATATCTTCAGGTGCTGAAATCTTTATGAGGGAAAAGTCAATTGCCTACATACTGGAGTTTCCTGAAACACCAGATTGCATTTGATTGTGGTTTTATCCATTTCAATATATGGGAAATTAGGCAAAATGAAGGGGTATAAATTTTCGTAGATTTAGTTGTGGTCTTCTTTAACAGAATGGGCCCATTTAGGTTTCGATATTCTGTTTGACCAAAATGAAACAAAGATGAAAAGAAGACATAGAAATGTTTCAGTTCCTGATAGATTTTCAAGCTGAAATTTAGATCAAAGAATTTTAGCCTGGAGTAGCTTTATTCTTGTATCTGCAAGTTATCCAAAGGAAAGAAAAGAAAAAGAAAAAAATATCCCCAGACCTATTCAGAGTTGGCCTTTACTATTTTGGAGCCTATTTTCTATTGTGGAATCTGAGAACATAAAATATTTTTTAAGAGCTGCTGTAGAGAAAGAAAATATCTTAGAATAATAATAAACATCAAAACACAGTTAAAATATGTGTGGCTACCAGTGATGTGGAAGCTTACTCCTATAAAAAAATGCCAGCATATT
Source organism: Euphonia xanthogaster (assembly GCA_034509185.1). Lineage (NCBI taxonomy): Eukaryota > Metazoa > Chordata > Aves > Passeriformes > Fringillidae > Euphonia > Euphonia xanthogaster. Next base: position 103,084,846 of record JAYDZK010000001.1, read on the forward strand.
TAAATGCCATTACATTATATTAATTTTATTTGGCTCAATGTTTCCTGAACAAGTTTTGGCAACTGCCATATTTGAGACAATCTCCCTTCCAAAGGAGAACAATCTGTTAAATTAATCAAGTGTATCTTTAAATGTTCTCCATCCACTCTGAGTACCTACATAAGTCATTCATTGCAGCAAAGGCATGTATTATAAATAAATAATTAATATAAATTGCTTCAGAATATTTTCTTACTTCAGTAGACACAGGAGTGGATGGCAAAGCAAGGCCTCTAAAGAATGTTCAGGCCTAAGAAGAATAATAAGCTTTGCCTTTAAGAGGATCTACATGTTGATATATATAATTTTTTTTATATCAATCACAATGGAATAACAATCAAACCCTTCTAAAGTAATTATCTAAGCTACCATAGTTCCAGGGTGAATTTATTTTGTTTTTAAACAAAATTATATTTACCAAGAGTGTGTGTAATTAGTAGAGTAACTGAATTAGTGGAGTAACTGAAAGAAAAATCTGCTGCTCCTCTGACTTACTGAAAGTATATTTTTGTACCTATAAAATTTTAATTGAATGTCAATTTTGTTAGAATTCCTTACCAATGAGGAGTATTTGTCTTGATTATAGTCATCACATTGTATCTTTTATTCCAGAAAATCTGATCTCTTAAATGACTGTCATCCTTGGATTCCTAGCTGACATCCCTTTCTTACATCTCCCTTGTATGAAGTTAATTTTTCCCAATGAATGAAGCAAGAGACGTTTCACTTTCATTTTAATTGCTCGCAGTTTTCACTTATAAAAGATGAAATCCGTACACAGAAAAGGAAAATTAATTTCATCAAATTCTAGTTGAAGCAAAGAGCTGTTCCTCAACAAAGACCTTGATCAAAGAATAGCGTTTAGTGTGTTCCTAACTTGAAATGCCTGAGTCATTTCCACTGACAAAGTTGAAATGTTTGCTAAAATGCACTGTTGATTGAGAACCACTGTTTAAAAGACCTTAATGCTTTAAGGCACAATGAGCATCCAATGTTACCTGCACATCTGGGAGTGGAGTAACTATAGATCAGCTTACCACCATAAAGCTGGAGCTGTATTATGCTTGTCCTTTTAGCACAGAAGACATATAATTCATAAGCAAGCAAATTAAGTAGGACAACATTACCACCTTGTTGGACAGGCTGACTTTAAGTATCCTTTGGTGACTCATTCTATCCAATTTTATAATAAACTTCTTTTATATAATCCTTTCCTTGAATATGCCATTAAAGGAGGATGACAGGACGTAGGAGGTGAGAATGACTAGATGAGTATTCAGCACCAGATTGGTATTCCATTAATATGAACTACCATTTCCTTGTCTTCAAAGATAGACATTTGCTTGGATATCTGTAACCACAAAGTTTTATTTTTACTAAACTCTTGCATTAAAATAACTCTACATCCTCGTATTTTTTTTTCTTTAAATTGATAAATTATTTATTTATTTAGTATTGGCAGAGATTCAAACAGAAATATTATGTTTTCATACCAAAGGTGCTGTGAAAAGTATATTCTTGTGTCCTGCACAGAACACAGAGTATTCTGTACCCTACCTTCTTTTTCTTCAGACACCCAACAAGGAAAAAAAAAGCCCAGGATAAGCAGTCTTCTAATAATTCAATTAAATTTTATTAGACAAATAAAAGTGATGTTTGTTGCTACCACTATACAAGCAGAAAAGAAACAGTCAGAATTGCCATTAAATGTAATTCCTTAATGCAAATATACTGGCAGTATTCTGTTCCCTGTAGTCTGTTTCTGTAAAAACAAGTGATCTTATCTAACCATTCAATCATAATAAAATACCCTTTAGGATAGTGTTTTTATGTACAAACTTAGTGAATAAGCTGGCTAGAGTGAGAATAGGATTTCACACAAAGGTGTTTTTTTTGTTTTTGTTTTTTGTTTTTCCCAGCTTACATTACACAGATTAATGTAGCAAGGTTTCCTGTTTTTAAAATCTTGCCTTGTGAGGTTTGAATGATTTTTCCAGGAAAATTTGTAAAATTAAATATAGGGCCAGAAATATTACTGAGTTATGTCTGATTTACCATTGTTTTGTTCAAGACAGGCAAGGTGGTGTGCTGGTTTTGGCTGGGCTAGAGTAAATTTTCTTCTCAGTGTCTGGTATGGGGATGTGTTTTGGATTTGTGCTCTAAACAGTGTTAGTAATCGAAAGATGTTGTTGCTACTGCTGAGCAGGGTTTACATAGTGCCAAGTTCTCTTGTCTTTCTGGTCTTGCCTCACTGGTGAGGCAGCTGGGGGTGCTTGGCAAGGTGGGATGTTGCGGTATGATGTCATAGCTTGCCTCAGTTATTCTGGTCCTTCCCCAGATGCCAATCACCTCTCCTTTCCCCCACCCTGACCCCTGCTGAGTGCTGTCAATCCTGGCATTCCAGAAGGGCATTGAGTGATTGGCAGAGTTCAAAAGATGCATTGCATCCCTTGGGGGCCATTGGCCCACCCAGGTGTCCCTTGCACCTGCGACCTGCCCGCCCTGCACCTGGTTGGTGGGATCCCTACCCCTCCCTTCCCCTCTCCCTGAGGTTAAAAGAGCTAACAACCACGCGGTTTGGAGGTTCTGTTAGAGCTGCTATGGGATTCAGAGGCATGTGGGCCGGAATAAAGCTCTGGATCGAAACCCTCTAACAGGAGGACCCAACTCCTTTCCTTCACCTCACCTTAAAGCTTCTCTGCCAAGGTAAACCTGAGCTCCTACACATCTGGATTTGTCTCTAGCACCCAGCTGCAGCATCCAGACAGCCAAAGGTGTCTCTGAGGTGAAAACACCACAGTTGCCGCCTTTTGGTCAAGCAGCAAGGGCCAGACAAGCCCAGGCACGTCCCGTCCGGCTATATTGGTAATATTTCCAATAGTGGGAGAAAGCTCATCTGGGACAGGTGATCCAAACTGATCCAAAGGATATTCTATTCTACACCATGCTGAGGATAGAAAGAGGGGGAAGGAAGGAGGAAGTGGGTGATATTCAGAGTTACAGTGTTTGCCATCCCAAGTCACTGTTAGGGGTGAGGGCGCCCTGTTCTCCTGGGATGGCTGAACACCTGCCTGCCCATGGAAGTGGATAATGAATTTGTTGTTTTGCTTTGCTTCTGTACACAGCATTTTCTTTACCTACTAAACTAAACCCACGAGTTTTCCAACTGTTACCCATCCAATTGTCTCCCCCACCCTGCTGGTGAGGGAGGGAATGAGCAACTGTGTGTGCTTAGTGGCTAGCTGGGCTTAAACCATGACAGACATCCATACATTTTGGTTTTAATATTTGACATATATTTTTAGATTAATTAATTGACAGATTATTTGCACTAGCCTCTGCTATTTGCAAGGAAGACCTCCAAAGTTTCAATTTTTCAAGATTTGTCAAATATCAAAATGTCATATATCAAAATAACCTTTCTATTTTAGTCTTTTATCCTCTCCATTCTCCCCTACTTTCTAAATCCTGTGAAGACAGTATGTAAGTAACTTTCATTCTTTTTCTGTGTATATATTTAGTGTACTTTCAGCATATTTCATGTGTGCTGAGGGCACTTTGAGGGCAATCCAATTGCAATCTTGAAGGTTCTCACAGTTACTTGGTTTTATTTATGCTTCTGGAAGAGAGAACGAAGAAATGCAGAAGAATGTTTTATGTGTTTCTTCTGTTTTGGATGCCTCAGGTGAGAGAAAGGGAAAGAGAAAAAGAGAGAGAGAGTGAGAAAGATAGGGAGAGGGGATGGGAACAGAAAAAAAGAAAGGAGTGGGATAAGGAAGAAAGGAGTGTGGGGAGCAGGGAAAGAAGGAAGAAAGGAGGAAAGGGATGGAAGGACACAAGGTGTTCTTCTGGGATAGTCAAAAAAACCAGTGTGGATGTTGCTCATGGAAAAATATTTTTAGATTTGGATAGATTTCTGAGTTGAAATATCTTTGAAAATTTTGCTCAAAATACAAGTTTCCACTAAGTTTTGCTGTGCTAACTAATATTTTCAGTCATAACAGTAATTTAAATTTTAGCAGATGAATGTAGAAAAAAACCTTAAATGCTTAGCTATTTTTCAAGAGAGGGAGTTGAGCAACACTGCTTCTGTTTCTTTAATAATTAAATTGGCTGGCAGAACTTGGAATGCATTTGTAGCAGCAGAAGCTTAGCTCTTACTTTTATTTTGAAAGAAACATTACAACTAAATAGGAGCTTATATTCTCCCTTGGGATATACTGAATTGTGTCATTTCCAGAGGTAAAGGAACTAAAGTCTGCATGACAAACTCCTCCTCACATGAGACAGTTCTGTAGGATGAAGCTCTTGTACAACTGCTGGCATTTTCAAATCCACCACCACGAGTCACAATCCTGTACTCATCTACATCCAGACTAAGTTTTTGATCAGTCAGCAATTTGTGATTCACATACTGGGGTAAGAAGTTCCTCACATAGGCTGAGTTCTTTGAATTCAGCCAATTATGGTCAGGAAAAAAAAAGAAGGAAAAGATCACAAACGGGGGAAGAAAGAGACAGACTTGTGATATTCTCAAGAAAAAGATATATCTTGTTGTGAATAGACCTAAATGTTTAAAACAACAAACTTCACACCATGGGACAGGATGATGTTTTAGGAGGGCAGAATTCTTAGAGGATCTATCGCTTGGCTCTTTAAATAGAAAAAGCCTATGTGTTCCTGCTTATAGTCTGTCACTCAACTATCAAAATGAATGGAAATATGATTTTTTGCTTTCCCCACTTTACTTTTCAAGTTTTTTACTGTATATTTTCTCTTTAATGGTGGGAGACTTTGAAAAGAAGAACAATATTCTGCTATTTTCTTTTTATATATTTACCCCCTTTATATTTCCTCTGCATATTTACCTCTTTGTTTTTCAGTTTTTACATGTCTTACCCTCAAGTATATTCTAAACATAAAGGCCAGAACTTAAGGGAGAGTTTTAATGTAAAAGAGACAATTACAGGAGCACAGCTGAGGCTTTAGACAACTGAAATATCCTGAAAGAGAAATAGCCAATAAAAATAAAAGGAATATTTGAAATTAAAGCATTCAATTTACAGTAGATTCACTTTCTCAATCTCGTTGTGCAGTAATGGTGAAATGGAAATTAATTTTGGCATCAAGCTTTGTTTGCTTGCTTAATTTATGGGAGGTTCAGCAATTGTGAGTACAGATCACCTGCAGTGAAACCAGGCAAACCCCCACCTCACTGAGGCTTTGGCTTAGAACAAGGATGAGTTTTGTATTCCCCTTATTAGCATTCCTTACACAGCTTCTTGGGACAGGTGGAACCCAGGTCAAATGGTTTCATTACCAAGGAGATACGGCTTTTGTTTTATGATAGCCTTTATTCTGTGTCTGATGCAAACTTGCTGAGCACATAGTGGTTCCAAATTGTCTGTTTATCTGCAGTCTTTTTTTTTTTTAAATTCAATTATGACATTAGACTTCCAGAAGACATCACCTGAAAGCTGACAGCTGCACTTACGAAGCAGTCTATCAAGCATCAAACATCAAGGAGCTGATGCAGCATCTTTCACTCTAAACTTTGTCACTCAGATTATAAAATAATTTGAAAAGTAAACTTTCATTAGAGTATAATGTGGTAATATAAAAGCAATATTACTTTATAAACATTTGAGAATAGGCATACATAGAAAATAGCATCTGTATTAGGGTTCACAGCAATTGTCAAAGTGCAGGAGGGGCACAGAAGATTTAGAAGCAAGGTTTTGCCATGATTTCTATCTCAAGTCAATGAAAAATTGCCCATTTGCACAACACTTTTTATCTATTGTATATTTCATGTAACTCTAATACAGATGTTTTATTGCAAATAAGGAAATCAAATTCCAGATTTGTCATTAATCTCATGTAGGCACTGATCTCATGACCTGAGAAGATAAAATTATTTTTGGTTTTATGGAAAATTGACTTTTATTTTCCAAATAAATTGAAAAAAAAAAAGTGTAATGCTTTCTGATGTGAAGTAAATAGTGTTCACAGTTTTCTGAGATGCTTATTGCTAGACAGGTCACTATTACTTCATCAGTGCATTAATCATTGTGATAATCACAGTTAATATATATTTAACTTTCATAGTATAATCAACAAGACAACATATTTCCACACATTTTAATTTTAAAATAAATAATTTAGTGCAAATAAAGAATTATTTCTTCATCCACAAATCACAATAATAGGCAGAGTTCAATACCAATTTGCCAATTTGGTGAATTTGCCAAACAGTGCTATTGTAAGTCTTTTTCATACATCATTATAACCAGATGCACAGAGCTGCACATGGAACCCCAGTTCTATCTTGTATGAAGGATTTAACATAGATTTATCATTCACATGCTTGTGTGTACGTTGTTATAGGTGAAACTCTGATTTGCTGAAATCAGAAGCAAAATATGTATTGATTTAAATGAAGCTAATATTATAAGCTTTTCAAATAATTTAAAAAACGTTTTTTTTTTCAGACCAGTTGCATAGAAAAAAATGTGGTTGAGGTGGAGCTACCATTCTGTCAACTTCTTCTGTGTACCACAGAAATGTTCAGCACAGTTGTGCAGGTAGGGGTACAAAGATAAACTGCTGAAAGAAAAACATACATTATATCACTGACTTGTAGATATTAACAATTCTTGGAGCTACTGAAATTATTCTGAAGTGTATGCAAGATTTATTGCTTTATTGATTTGTTAAATACGTCTGATGCTCAAGTTACATAAGCTAATGTTGACTTTAAAATCATACAAAATAAGGTAATCATCCAAATTTGTAATAGAATGGACAGCTTGCATACTTCTAAGGGCTGGTGTATACAAGACATGCAGAGAGGAGATACTAATACTTTGGGTGTCCATTTTCTCATCCATCCCTCGGGTCAGGGGACTCCAGTAAAGCATTCATGTTTCTCTATTGAATATGATCAATTTATCCTACACATCTTGGATTTAGATACATTACATGCCCTGACTTTATGATGGTTTGTTTTCTAAATTCATACCATACATGAATTTTGCAAGTTAACTGTTGTTGGTTTCCAATGCAGAATTTATTATTAGACTGTGCTATTATACTTTAGTTCTATAAAACCAATTCTGCTTATCTCTGTGGTCAGGTGACTAAACAAGGCTTGTCTAGAAAATTTACTTCCAGCCTATAAAACTCTCCTTACCAATGACAACTTGACAGGATGATTTCTGTGTTATACATTTCCCTCTGTAGTCTTGCTCCTGAGGAATCTCACTGAAGCAGTGGTTTACCTTGGAGTGCTGTGGACTTAGTACTGCATTTTCTGCTCAATTCTGAGAGCAGGCAGAGAAAAAATTGAGAAAGAAACACAAAAGGTGATTCTCCATTATAACTACTTTGTACAACATGATTACCAAGGGTACAATCTTAAAATAATTCTCTCCCACAACAGTATTAGAGATCATGCATTCTATCTCTTTTTCCTGTAAAATATAGTTCATTAGGTTCTGAATATTGTTAGTAATAAACTATTGTAAAAATGCATACACAGTTATATTGCATTAATAAATGAAGAATTAATTTGTATGGATTATATGAGTTGAGCAAATACAGGAAATTATTGCCTATGATTTTTTCAGGGCTTCTGAAAAAGATGGACAGGAGAGGTCGTAAATTTCCTTCTGGAATGCATGAGTATGAATATTAGATTTGTAGCTAAAACTAATCAAGTTGCATACTGTATAAAGGATAAGACACACTGGACGTGTTTTATTGTATTTTTTCCCAAAATATTTGCATGATTTGAATGTTTTTAAAAAAGTCACCCCTCAGTAACACAGTATAACTAATTTCAAACTTGCATAGTTCTTGGGGTAACTGAGGGAAAATACTAGAAATTGAAGGTCTCAGTCAACTCAGAGTTTACTGTTTTGCTTTTGACCATGTATTTCTGCAAACTTTCATTTGTGATACATGGATAAATTCTGACCCAGAGTAAAGACACAAAAATCCCTGTAAAGAACATCTTTCCTTTCACTCTCAATCTTTCGCTGCCCTGATGCCTTTATATAGAGCAGTATATAAAGAGATGTTCTTGAAAAATGGATTTTGACCAGGCATCTAGATTTTCACCAGAGATTTACCAGCATATTTTAATGTAACTTGGAACCTAATGATCAGAAGTTGATTAATAATCAGGCCTGCTGACTGGATTCCTTAAAAATATGTGGTACCACTAATCAGTGTTACCACTCAGTGTGCTGTGACAGCTCACTTATATTTGCAGTCAGTTGAGCAAGAACTTGTTTCTAAACAAGAGCTGCCTCTGATTTTGGTACAAATGAAAATTATTTTTGCTGTCATTTACCTTACATATAGTCACATACTTGGAATGAGGATAATCATTGCCTTTATAAGCCAACAGATACTGTGGCTTACAGTTTAAAGGACATCCTTTGTCATGGAAGCTTCCTCTGCCTTTCACATTAGGTTTTCCTGCCTTAATGACTTATCACATATCTATTACAGGTCTGAGGATGTTTCACTTCACACTTCTGATTCATTCCCACAGTAATTCCCTACTGAAACTGGTATTTCTGTCCTTGGTACTACTCAAATATTTTTTAATTCTTGCAGTCAAGAAAACTTCTAGCAAACCCTTTTAAGATCTTAATGGTGACTGCTTTTGCAGGTGTCATTCAGGGAGTATCTCAAACTTTTTTTCCTGCACTGGATGAAGTGCACTACTCTTAACCCTTCAAATGTTAAGCTGGAGTGCAGTAGCACCACTAATACCAGCACCTCTCATGCCTGTTGTTTGTTTTTATTCTCTAACTGTTCTCCAAAGCAATATTCAAGATGTAGGATCAGATCCATTAAATTTTTCTGGGGAGAAAAAACTAAGAAAATGATTTCTTTTCAAATTTGCACTCTGTGAGATTAATGCACTCATTTGATCTCATGCTGGGAACTCATGCTGGTGCTGCAGAGTCAGTGCCTAAGGGGAGAAAGGCCACTGCTTTTGGTCAGGGCTGGCAGCAAATTCAAGAACAATGTAAGCCAGAGGAAACTACACTCACACCATCCCAAAAAGGTAGTTTGTCTCTCTGAGTCCTTTGCATTTACACAACATTGGGGTGATGCAGCACACTGAGGTGAAGAGGAGTCTGTGCTAGAGTGGGGATCTTCCTGAACTGAGGGTGTCAAAGCAGAACATGGCACGACCCTTCATTTCTGCCACTTCCTGTATGCTCCCACTTTCCTGGGAAGAAATCCTACTGCAGTCACAGCCCTGCAGCAGAGATATCTCCCTGAATCTGCAGCATGGGGGCTGAACAGTTGCTGTCTGGCACCCCTCAGTTCTGACATCCTCCTCTGAGTGGGATCTGGTCTTCAATTTATTGAGTGCTGTTTTTGCATTGCCTACCCTGCTTCAGCCCAGACGATAGAGAATGAAAGAGATAAAAGATAATCCACTGTTGCATCCAGGTAGACATATTATAAAAGGAAAGACTTAAAAAATATGGTTTAGACCCTGCTAATCTAGCTAAGCTAGCAGTCAACTTGTAACTTCCCATGTGAAAAATCATAAGAATGAAAGCAGTTAGCACAACAAACTACTCTGGTAACAGAACCATTTGCACCTGCAAAAACAATAAATCTATCCCATGAGAATCAGTGAAGAAGATGAGTAAACAATTTTAGAATAGAGTCTTAGCATGTACACACACAAACACCTTTTAATCAATGAATTGAGTGGCAAGAAAACTACCAGCCAATTGGAGTTGAACACAAGGTCTGTGAAAACTGTATAAAAATGAGTTATGTGAATAAAGAATTGGCTTTCTTGCATGAAGAAATGGAGTCCTGTCTGCTTATTGCTGGAACAATCTACTTTTAGAAGTGTGCAAATGCTCTCCCCAGGTAATTTAGGTGGAAATGGAGAAGGGGCTGTTCACTGGAACAGCTCATCTGGCAGATGGGGAAGGAAGGGGTGGTTACTTCCACCAGGGAGGTGGGAAAGATCAGATGGGGGCGAGGTGGCATCAGATCAGTCAGCACAGCTGCAGCTGGGAGAGGATGTCCTTCTCCACCCATTGTACTGAGGTAGGCTAATTCTGAATCTAATAAGTAGCTTCAGCAGTTTCACAGGGTGAATTTGAGTCTGGATGAAGCATGAATCATATCCCATGAAGGAGGTCACAAATACTGTTATTGATGCTTTCTTTGTGTAATTTATGTGGGAGACACAAGTTCGGGAGCCTTGGTCAAAAAGCTTCTACATCTGTTTTTCCCCTTGTTTCATATCTTGTTTGAGTGAAGATGGTGAGACTATGGTTTTGTTTGGACTTCTGCAGTGCCAAGAAAATGAAGGATTTCTGATAAGAAATAAAAATTGCACTTTCTTACTTCTTTTATCTCTATTAGTGACAAAGGGTTTCAGACAAGAATAGAAAAAATATGTACAATAATCTCTAGTGTCCTCAACTTTCTCTTCAATACAGGAAGTTTAGCATATGAAACTAGCTCTTCTTTATCTTCAAGCATCAGCTACTTGAATTTAAAATGGAATCATTTCATATCCCATTTAGCATTAAGGAAAACATTTCGAGTTATGATTCCAAATAAGTATAAGATATTTTTAATGATGTTTTTTGGTAACACACTTTGCAGTTTTAAATAGATGTTTCAGGATTGCATTTAACTCCATTAACTTCTAAAAAATAGGATTTTTTTTTCCTTTTTCCTCTTACTCATTTCCTGTTCATCATTAAATGCTGTGTTGCTCTTCTTAACACTGGCATAAGGAAGGCATAGTTTTGTAAGGCACAGCACTTAATCCAGGTCAGGCAAAGGCATCATAATACAGCTGATTGTGCCTCCAGCATCAGTGGTGTTCAGTATTCTCAGCTGGTCAGCCACCTAAGTATTGGCAAAAAGTTAGCTTTTACCCTCGGACAGGAGTGGGTGGGGTCTGTCTGGCACAGCCTCAGGAATAAGTCCAGCTGTTGGGGAGAGGAGGTGGGAATCTATATTGGTTACAAATATTTTGTAATATACTTGAAGGGCTTTATAATGCCATGTTATGTTTGGTGCTAGATTTTATTCAGTCCACAAGCATCACTCTCTAACAAGAAATGAATAAAAAGAAAGCAAGGAAAACTAATCTGCAATAGTATATTTCAACTTTGAGACCACAAAGAAATTTCTTGAATTACAAGAAATTTATTTTGAACTAAATGTATTTGACATCAATCACTATCAGGCTTTCAGAAAACCTGATGTACTACTAAAGGATTATAAAATATTAACTCTTCTTCTTTCACTATTTACAACTTTTTTTTCAATAACAAAAATCACACTGATAGTTAATATATAATAAAGAAAAAAAGGGAGATTGCAGATATTCTACTCTGTCATCATACTAATGCAAGTAAATGTTTATGTCAACATAGACAATTTTCTGGGAGAGAGATAGTCAAAGAGTAAGGAACAATCCATAAATAGTAGACAGATACAAAATGCAGGGATGTAAAATGGAGTAGGGAAGTTTTACTGATAGGTGCACTGATAATGCATATAATTGCATACTAAAGACATACAGAAAAATATATTTAGCAAGATATT
>JAYDZK010000001.1:103096600-103125645 GCA_034509185.1 Euphonia xanthogaster
GACATACAGAAAAATATATTTAGCAAGATATTTTGATACAATTTTATACTTCAAGTTATAAATTCATACTGGACTGATCATTAGGTAAACATGACAAAGGAGAAGAGGAAAATTCCTAAAAAGAATAAAACACTCCATGTGATGATCTAGCAAAATATAGATTCTCTGGGAACAGACTCTTTTTTGAGGTTTGGCATCATTTTTCCTTTGGAGCTATACAGCAAGGATCTAGAGGCAGCAACCGTCCCACAGTGTGGTCTCAAGTGGACAGCTGAAATCCATTTTCTTGGAAATGCTGCGTTATCAAAGTGTTTAAATAAAGAATTTCAGATGAGTATGAATTTAGGCGATTTCATCACTCCTGTAAAAGAGTCTTCGTAGAATGGATTTCCATAGGAGTTTTGGAGGAAGCAATACTTTTAAAAAAGTCAGGTCTTAAACTTTCTTGACCCCACTGCCTAGGAAGCAATATTTTCCAAGAGGACTTTGTATTATTATGCTTTTCGCAGGAGAGGTGCTTTTGGAGAGCAGAGTGTTTTTGTTAGCATATGTTGGGTTTTATCTTGTGATAAGTTGGATAATATGTTAAACAATATTTAACAACAGGTTTTTTCTTAGCTCCTCCTTCCCTTTATGAAATGCCAGATAATTTGTAAAACCTATTAAAAATAATCTGAAAATCCTACTAAAAGTTTGCCATTGGCATCTGCCCATTTTGCATGGGCCCATATGGAGATAATTCACATGGGATACATCTCCTTTTTTCAGGCCATGACTTGTTATTTACAAGGGAAGCCAGTACTACATATCTACACTGATCAGAGTAATAGTACAAAAATTCTGCATTTAGGCAAAGTTCACTTACCAGGCTGCTTCTTGATATGAAGTAAATTTCTCACATCATTTTTCATCTCTCCTTTATTTGTAGCCCATCAAACTAAGGATTTATCCTGCTGTAAGTTGGATACTACTTGGAAACAAGCTAATCTTATTTTTAAATACATAATGTAAGCCTAACCAAAACATAAGTGTTTCCTTTATCTTTACAGAACTAAAATTATTAACTTAACAAAATATTGCAACAGTATCTCAACAATGATACTCCTTAACTATTGGGAAGTAGCACATCTTTTTAAAAACTTGATAATTTTTACTTTCAGAAAATAATTTCAGCATAGAGATTTTCAGCAAAAGATACGATTTTTAACTCTTTGTAATCACTCATTATCCTTTTTAATCACTGAAACATTATTAGTTATGCTATGAAAAAGTCTAGAAAAACAATAATATATATTTTAAATGCAACTTGAACTAGAAATATTTTTTTCTTATATTGATATAAAAATGCTCAGAAAGTCGTTCTAAGAAGAAAGGAAAATAAACCAACCTGTTTCTGAGATTTATTTTGTGCTTCAATCTGCTCCCAAATCAAAAAGAATTGCTGATGTCAGGTGGGTCAAATCTCTGTGAATTAATTGGATTTTCTGCTGAGGAATTTCTCTCACTAGAGATTTCTGGCCATCATTGTTATGTAAAAATCTTGTTACACCTTACTTGAACCTCTCAAACCATACATAAGCATAGGGTGGGGGAAGGTGGGGAAGAAAAGGAAAAGCACTTTTGAAAAGGAGGACACAACATGCTGCCCTTTGGAGGTTATTGTAGGACAGGAGTGCAACAATGCAAACCCAGGGTATATTTTGGCCTTCATAAGAACCCTTCATCAGGGTTCTGGATGTACAATGCTTTGTTTTCTCTTCTTCCTGCATTTCAGCTCAGTAATGTTGCTAAAACAGATCTATGAGTGGAAAAATATATACATTAAATATATATATGGAGTTCCTGTGATTCCCTTAGTATGAACAGTGGCAGGAATAGTGTTGGTACACTATGCAGCAATTAAGCTGCGTATGTAGTTTAGTTTATCCCCTCAAGATAGGCAGCATACTAGAACTTATGAAGCAATCTAAAATGGTTAATTTTAAATATATCAGAATTTTTTTTTTCTCTGCGTGATTTTATTCTATGTTGCAGTGAGTCTGGTTGGTTTTCTTAAAGCAAGGAACTGCAAAATAAACTTATTCTAATGACTGTAACAACGGTTAGTCTTATACTGCTTACCACCAAGATTTTGAGGTACATTAAGACCAGCTGTACCAAAAAAATCCCAAAACTTATGATCCACAAATGTGAGGTGAACACCCTGCTGCCACATTAAACATAAATTTGTTCTCAAACAGTAAATGAAGAAACATGGCAACAGAAGGAGAAAACTCTGAGGATGTTGTCATCAGCTGAGAAAGAAACCTGACAAGGAATTAGTCCTGAGAAAGAACTTGTGGTGATATTTACAAAGGCAACCCACTTGTATTCACACAGCTGTGTCTGCTGCCAGTACAGGCAGGCAATGACACTGTTCCTGGATGTGAAAAGGCTCTGGTTTATGAATGCATAGATAGGGTGGAAGTGACTGGGCAGGGTGGAAGTGACTGCCTCTTCACTTTCAGCCCACCTTCATACTAACCTGCTATGCTACAGCAACGATTTGAACCAAGGGGAAACAAAAAGGGGGATGGGGAGGAAGAGTATTCAGTAGCTGCAGGGAGAAGAGAAACAGTAGGTGATTACTAGAGCTGACATTTATCATAAGAGATAGCTTAGAGCCAAAGCTCCATTCTGATTACTCTGATTTCCTCAATTTACACTAAAGTGAGTGATATGTGATAAATGGAAAAGAGGCCTTCATTAAAAAGATATTGTAATTCACTATCATTTTACTAATTACCTCACTTGTGGCTTTCAGTACTCTTCAAGTTCTGGTTATAATCTTCTAACTAATTGTTGACTGCAAACAGAATAAAGTTACACAGCTTGTGTAAGGATACCCATAGAGAAAAAATATTTGCTTTTTGTGATAGATCCAAGCTGTTTTCCTATACCATCATTTGTCTTCAGTATAACAAAGAATGGAATATCTTAATGTGGGATGATGTGAGAAAAGAATTGTGATTACTATCTCATACAGTTATATCTTCACTTCCCTGGTATTTTCTGTGAAAATAAAATGACTCTGATTTTAAATGTGTTCCTTTGTTTATTTTTTAATATTAGGGACAAATAATCATCTTATAGACAGTCAAATTCCATTCAAATTCTGGCTTTCTGTACTAGAAACCATATTTTTTGATACTGTAGGTTTCACTTTTTAACTATTTGCTACTGGAAACAGCTGCATTGGAGAAATTTAAACATTGGAGAATTTTGTATTTTAAATAGCACTTATTTTGTTAATAGTGCCTAGACAACACAATGTGGTTTCAAGTGTTACTTGTTCAGTATCATTTGTAGGCACAGTTGGAAAGCCCCAGGTCACAGCCTGGGTAGAGGTTCCTAATACACCTTTACGACACTGCTACATATAATTTCCCCTACCCATGTCTCTGACAAGTTTTGTTTTTCTGCCCTGCTTTCTCTTCCTCTTTAGATCAATATTCAATATATCTACTATACCATATGGTCTTTCCTCTTCTAATTAGTTTCTATCTTCTGTGGTGCACCAGACTCCTAGTATAACAATGAAAGCACAAACCACTATTTTTTTTCCCTGCTTAGCTGTCTCCAACATTCCTTTGTCCTCAAAGTCTTAAGTTCTGTCATTTTGGAAAAATATGGACACGCTCTGCTTGTTCATATTTTTGAAGATTCCAGCTCACACACAGCCAACACACAACTGGACAGAGCCTTTGAAAATTCAACAAGAGCAGGATCTAGAGCTCCTCTTTCTAAGGATGTAGGTCCTGTATAACTCAGACACTGCATGTGGGTCAAAGCTTATTATTATACAAGTACGATTAAAGTTGTTTCAAAATTAGAAAAAAAAAAAAGAAAAATTGTTCATTTGTATTTTTTTGCAAATTATCCTAAAATCCTTTAAAATACTTCTGTATAAACAGTATTTCCTTCATAATCTAGAAACACAAACTAGAGAAATGGTAAGTAGATACTAAAAATAAAATCTCACTTTTTATTTTTTTAACTTACAGAGGTATTTCCATTCCCCATTAGAAACCTGATACACATTCTGATGACAGAATATTATGTTCATCACTTATAATGGTAAAGTTTTCTCCAAGATTCTTCTTCTGAGCTCTCTTTCTCTATAATTATTAAACTAGCATAGTTCCTCAGAAAGAGAGCTGATGGATTAAATAAGCAAGCTGATTGAAAGAAATTGATTATATAATAAAGTATAAATGCATATTGGACTTAAATAATGAGAACAATTTGCTTTCAAATTGCAGTGCTTTTTTCATCAAAGGCAAAATAAAGTCTTTAATATTTCGCTTCTGAATCTTGTAGACAAAAAATCTACAACTATTCTCCACAGGACAACGGATCAAAACAATACAAATTAACCACAAGTCTAAGTTAACAGTTAAAACTGTTATAACTCTATAACTCTTATAGTTCATTTAAACAAACACATATTCTAAAATACACAATAGATATTTTAAAATGGTAAAACACAGCTTGTATACTGTTTGCCTCATTATAAGATAATTACCAAAAATGAAATTCTACTAAATCTTTTCACAGTTATTTACTAAAATTAAATTTCATTAAACATTATTGGCTTGATGATCTTTTCAAAGTGTTACTGGAGTATGAAGGGAATGACAACTGTTAGGGTTCTTACATGAGTAAGGAATAATGATGCCTCCAACCCATTTGGTAATCTACAAGCTTTATTAGAAGGCAGTTTTGGAGATTAAGACTATCCAAATCAGAAATACAGAATTAAGAAGCATCAGCAACACCCCCATTGAAATAGATGAGTATTTAATGATTTGGCATTCCTAAGTAAGAGAACTCCTTTGTGTGTGAGGTTATGATTAAGCATTCATTGTCATGGGTCAGTGGCAGTCATCGTGCAATGGCCTGATTTGATTTTTCCATAACATTGGAGTTATTGCAGCAGATTATCCTTAGGGCTGATACTTCTGTCCCTTGTTCTTTTCCCAGAACAAACTTAGCAAATGTGTACGTATAAAAGTCAGCTAGCAAAGTATAAGCCTTTAAAATTATTTCAAAGCAGAAATAACTTCATAAAAGAGTAGAGAAAGCTCTCAATGAAGATTAAAATAATAAAGAAAAATCCTTTCAAGCAGGATTTCAGTGGGCTCCAGCCACAAAATCCATGCTTGCCAGTTTCTTATATTTAGAAACTAAATAGGGTGTCACCTTTTCTTAACTGAAGGTTCCCTAAATCTCTAGCTTTCTGCCCATTACTGTCTTTCCTATTTCCTGCCTAGACCACACTTAGAGCCAGCATGTGAGTGTTCTGACAAATCACACAAGTAATATCCCCAGGCATCATCTTTCTGACAGAGAACTCTCCTGTACAGAAGAGTTCCTCCTCACTCTTAATGAACCTTCTCAAAATGACCTCTGAATTCTGGATCTGGACCAAAGGATGGAAGATGTCATCTGGAAAACTACCAGGTGTGAAGAAAGGGAAGGTCAGCTACAGCTGCTTTTCATTTTGGTTGTTATAACTCTTCATTCAGCAAGTCAGCTTTTTCCAAGCTGTAGATTACCTAACATAAAAGACACTTCTATTTTCTTCCTCATGAACATGTATAACGCCCTGTTGAGAAAGTGTTTGTAATTTTGCCTGCATATAACTTGTAAACTTAGAAAAGCACTTAATTTAAAGTGTGCCCTTACTAGCTATTATTATATTAGGTAACTAATTTACAAATATACATTGATCATGTATAGAGGGTTAGACGCGTTTAATAAAAAATACTCTAAAAATATATATAGCTATATAGTTTCTATATAAAATGCTATATTTTTTTCTTAGAAATTTCCCAATTAAATTAAATTATACATTATTCTAGGCCCATTAAAAAAAAAGTACCTATTCAGAGGTGTTGATCAGTGTGAACAAATAATGCATTTTAAAATAAATAATTTCTAGCTAGTTCAGACTTTGAGGAGCCAAGGGACACATCCAATTCAAGTGTCCTTGTTCTTATAAGGGACCTCAACTTGATAAAATCACCTGGGAGGATCCCATAGTTGGCCCAATCCAAGCCAGTAGATTTCTAAAAAATTAGATGACAGCTTGATGGAGGGTACCTGACTCAGAAGGATGCCCTCCTTGATCTTTTTGTTAACAGAGAGGATCTCGTGAATGAAGTGGAGTTTGGTGGCCATCTTGGCCACAGTGACCATGAAGCGACTAAATTTAATATCTCTGTTTACAGGAGGAAAAGTGCAGCAAAACCTTAGCTCTGGACAAGAGGAAAAGAAACTTCAGACTGCTCATGGAATTAGTAAGTGAAGTCCCCTGGGATAATATTTTTGTATATGCTGGGCCTAACAGTGCTGGTCACTTTTTAATTACCTCATAAGGGAACAGGAGCAGAAAATTCCTAAAAGTTGGAAATCGGGCACACAAGGCAGAAGGTCAGCTTGGCTGAGCAGGGAATTTCCCTTGGAAATAAGGTAGAAAAGGAAGGTATATGCCAAATGAAAAAAAGGTTAGGTGACATGGGAAGAATACAGAGATGTTGCTTGCCAGTGAAGGGAGAAAATTTGTGTGAACAAAGCTCAGTTGGAGCTAAAGCTGAAAAGAACTGTGGGGGACAATAAAAAGAGGGTTTTTTCAAATATATTAATTGCACCGGAGAAATAACATCAGTTCATTACATAATGAGGATGGCCACACCACAAGCAGGCACACGAAAATGGCAGAGATGTTTAATGTATTGCTTGCCTCCATCTTCACATGGAGGGTGGACCAAGGGAGTCTTAGTGCCCTGAGGTAGGCGACCAAGCCTGTGGCATTGATCAACTTCCAGTTGACCCTGAACTTTTGTAGGATCTATTCCTTCAGTTAGATCCCTACAAACCTATGGCATCTGATGGAATTCGCCCAAGAATAATCAAAGACCTGCTGATCTCATTGCGAAGCCTCTCTTGGTCATTTTTGAGTGGCCTCAGGAATTCAGAGACTTTCCAGCTGACTGGAAGCTGGTAAACATCTCAGTTTTCAAGAAGGGCAAGAAAGAGGACCCCAGAAACTAAAGGCTTGTCTGTCTCACTTCAGTGCCCAGTAAAATAATTTCTTCTGGGAGGTATTGAAAAACACCTGGAGGACAACTCAGTCATTGGTCACAGCCAGTGTGGCATCATGAGAGGAAAGTACTGCTTGTTGAACCTGATTCCCTTCTACGACAGGCTAACTTATCCAGCTGATCTAGGAAAGCCAGTAGGTGTAGTCTTTTTGGACTCCAGTGTCACTGTCATATTTTCAGTGTCACTGTCATATTTCCTGAACCTTGCCCAGGGTTTTCTCCCGGGAAGCTGAGAAGCCTCAGAGAAAAATGAAAACAATAATTACCTCATTTTGCTTCTCCTGTGTTTTGCTGCTTTGGAATGTGGTTTGGAGATTGTTTATCCAGCAGATGGTTGCTTGATTGGTTTCATGTGAACTGTTTTTACTTAATGACAATCGCCATCCAGCTGTTGGGACTCTGGAAGAAGTCAGGAGTTTTTCATTATTAACTTGCTAATCCTTCTGTAAGTATCCTTTCTCTATTCTTTAGTGTAGTTTTAGTGTAGCATTCTTTAATATAATATAATGCAATATCATAAAAGAATAAATTAGCATTCTGAGAACTTGGAGTCAGATTCATCAATTCCTCTTTCGTCCTGGGGACCCAGAAAATACCACACTCCAGCAAAGCTTTTGGTACTGTCTCTCACAGGATTCTTTGGGACCAAATGCCCAGACACAAACTGGATAACTGTATTATGTGCTGGACCTCATGTGAACATCTCAACGTCATCTTATGAATGTTCCACTGGATTTTGTGCTTAGGAACTGTTTTTTATGATCTTAAACACAAAAAATTTTATTCCACTCTGTATGCTATTTTATTTCACTAAAGGTTGTTCAAAATATTTGACTAGGAACTAGAACGGAAATGTCAAAATATCAGTCATATTTTATAATTACTAAAATGTGTACCAAACTTGATGTGAAATGATTAGTGATTTCACCTGTTTGCATACAAATCAATTACACAGTTAAAGTAAGCTAATTCCTTTAGGGGTATAAATATTCCTTTAGGGGTATAAATATATTACTCCTCAAAAAAATTTAAATTTTTAATTTATATTCAGCATTTTTTTAACAGCCATTAGTACCTTGGGAAAAACATTTTTATTAAAAGACTTTTTAAGACATTGCTTAAATGTTAGTTATTATTTTGCCTGAAATAACCATTTAATATATGCTGTACTATTGTAGCTTTCATTACATTAGGAGTGGGATGTTGAAGTGGTAAATACTTTAAATATCTTTAAATATTGTTTTCAAACCAATTTTAATCTTCCTATTACTGACAGATATTTATTTTTTATATCTTGCTATGCACATTCTGTGTAATGTACTACATTGTTTATGTTGCTGAAGAATAGAAAGAGGTGTGTAGGAAGTAATTTTTTTAATTTCACATTATGATTCACCTATATTATTGATATTATTTTTTTAATACTGGTATTGACTTTACCATTAGATGACTATACAAATACTTTTTTCTCTTCTGGAAATATTTATTTTGTTTTGAAATACTAAAATAATTTATAAAGGCCATAACAGTGCTTGTGTCAGTTGGATTCAGATGATAGTGGAGACAAACTTCAGACAAGACAAAAATTTTTTTAAGATGTTACAGCAATTAAAGTTATATGTGCCAAAGAATATTTCTAGCCTTCAAATGTCAGGTGAAACCTCAAAAATGTGTACCTAAAATTTCAAAAAAAGTTTTCAAATTTTCCAATCTGTGGATTATTTTTTTTTACTTCGTAATTTTCAAGAGACATCTGGGAGATGTACTCTGCCTGAACAGCTTTCCCTTCAAAGTAAAAACCCACTTAAATCTGTTGTTTTCGATATGCCAGATATACTGTGACACTGAACCATTTTTGCAATACTCATTCAAATAAGTGGAGTCCCAATGTCAAGCAATTTAATTTAGTGAGTCCTGGTGACCTGGCTGATGCTTGTATCTATGGTGTTGCTTGAAAATCTTGCAAGGCAGAGACAATTTTCAAGCAACACCTCTATCTTTTGCACATCATTAGCAGGTAGAAACCTCAGTCAGGGCAGTGGCCCCGCATCTGATTGATGACTAAACTCACAATAAATTATGATCCTCATCTAAAAGGACAGCAAAAGTCAGTCCTATGTAACACATGGGATAAAAGGCTTCCTGATGTTTTCCTAACAAACTACCAGATGATTCACTGATCATCAGTGATATTTAATTTTCTAGTCATCAGTAGGACTCCATAGCTGCGGTGTTGCACTCCATAGTGACCCTGACCTCTTTCCAATTTGGTGCCAAAATCTTCCCTACATGTTGATCTGCAGGGAGGAAGGTTTAGGAGAAAGAGAAATTAAACAATTCCTCTTTGCCTTTTGCTCTTTGTGGGTATGATTTCCATCCCCAGTGCAACACTGCAGCTGTTCTGTAATGGGAACAATTTGCTAGCAGGATAGCAGCAGGGGATAACAGACAAATGACAATAATAACAGCATGGTATCCTCCCACCTCTATAGAATAGATAAGAAGATGGCTTTTCTTCTGCCCCTTTCTGTTTGGGGCAGTTTATTCAGACAGCTTGTTCTGCTTGCAGACAGTTTGAAAGCAGGAGCCACCCAGTTAAAAGTAGGAAGTAATTACTGGATGCAGTCAATAGACTTTAAGGAAGAATGAATTACTACGATAAGTACTAACGTTTCCCTAAGTTCATTATAGCACAAAAAACATGTTTACCCTCTAGGAAGTTGTCATTCAGGTAGGGATGGGTCAGCATCAACTCATCCTCAGTGTTGCTTAGTTGCAGCCTTCCAGATCCCTGTTGCATTTCCTTAGTGCTAGAAATATTTTCTGGTAGTACATATCCTGTTGAATCCCTGTCTTGAGAACTGTCTTATTTTCAATAGTTGCCATTCTGTCTGCCACTCCCACTTAAGGAGTTTAAGCCATGGCTGCACAGATATGCTTCATGGAAACCAGGCCTTGGTCTCTGGCCCTTCATGAAAGGAAATGTTGCCATTTCAATGAGGATCAATTTGGCAAACTTTGGTCCATTTTTCTGCCCTCCATGTCACCCCATGCCATTTTATAGTTTTCCTTTTGGCGCAATTTTATTTTTTTAAGCATTTCATTTCACCAATTTCTTCTCCTGTGTTTTTGTTTGATTTCATTCCCTGATTTGGGGATTTTGGTAAATATAATTTTGCAAGATTTTGTCCAGTTCACTTCACACACCACTGTCCAAAGACTGCTCTCTTCATACCTTTCTTCTTCACACCATCCATGTGCTGGGCACTCAGTAAAAGCCTGCTTTTACTGTTCCACTTGGGATTTACAGTCACGTGCTTGGGATTAGACTTGAAATAAGCACAAAGGGTTCCAGGGACACTGCAACTACAAAAGTCATGCCAAACGGAGCAAGGCACTGCCCAAACGTTGCTCCCTTAACACCTTTCTGTTTGGCCCCTCAGCAAAAGACTGCTTTTATAATGATCCTCTTAGGGCTAGGGTTAGGCTTAGGTTCAGGGTTGGTGCTGCCCCAACATTGCTCCCTCCACAGCTTTCCGATTGGCCCCACTCATGTGTTTGGCACCTCAGCAAACGGCAGCTTTTACTGCTTCACTTGAGGTTAGGGTTAGGCTTAGATGTAGGCTTGAGCAAACCAAACAAACCCAGAGCTCTAGGGACACTGCAACTACAAAAGGCATGCCAAGAGGAGTACAGCAGTGCCCCGAAATTGCTCCCTCCACATCTTTCTGCTTGGCAGCAGCCTCAGGCAGAGGCTGCTTTTAACGCTCTGCTTAGGGTTAGGGTTATACTTAGGGTTAGGGAAATGGAGGACTACAGCCAAATGTACTGTGATGAAATGAGGTGCATGAAAAGGTCTGACACTTACCATAAATAACTTTAGTTCCAAAATCAGGGAATGAAGTCAAACAAAGAGAGGAGAAGAAATTGATGGAAAGAAATGCTTAAAAAAAAAAATATCTGCACCAAAGGGAACACAATAAAATGGGATGACATGCAGTGCAGGGAAATAGACCAAAGCTTGCCCATTGATCCTCATTGAAATCTTGAAAACAGAGAAGAAAGAGAGACAAACACTCTGAAAAGGAGATATGATAAAATAAATTGTAATTAAGAAACCCAAAATTTGGTAATGGCGTGACTATAACTACATGGACTGTGATGAAGTAAGTTGCAGTGGGAAGGACAGGTCAAAGACCCAGACCCTTG
This sequence comes from Euphonia xanthogaster, assembly GCA_034509185.1. Classification (NCBI taxonomy): domain Eukaryota; kingdom Metazoa; phylum Chordata; class Aves; order Passeriformes; family Fringillidae; genus Euphonia; species Euphonia xanthogaster. The sequence goes on from JAYDZK010000001.1 coordinate 103,107,955, forward strand.
GGATGACGGGATTTGGGATAGGGATGTGACAGCTTGTGACTGGGGAGAATCTGTATAGCCTGGAAAATACCATGTTCCTTTGGAATGTCCCTCATTGAGCTTGTAACCTGCAGCAAAAGTGCCCCTCCTCTGTTTCTCTCAACAGACAGCAAGACTGTAAACCAGTACTTTGTCACACAGATTAAATAAGAAAATGTCTAAAAGATATATTTTCTCAAAAAGAAAATACCATAATTAATCAGAGGTAGATAATTGGATTGCAGGGTCAGGGTAATGATAGGCCTTTTTCAAAACTAAACCATGAAATACTAAATTTTATTTTCTTTTGTGATTTTTTTTTTCCTTTTACAATAGTAATGTCATAAAATGTACAAATGTAACAAGTTGCATTTTTCTCATATTTTTCTTAGACAATTTTCTTCACCCATTGGATGAAGACAGGCAGAACCATTGGCAGCAGCCAATTCCCATCACTACATTAGAAGGAAACTTTTCTCCTAAATAACCTGAAGTTAAAAAAGAAAACAAAATGCATGCAGTAAAGCTTTTATCAAAAAAACCAAGTACTTTAAAAAAAAAACAACAGAGATTGTGGCAACCAGATTTGCAAATAAGAAAGAGTTAACTTCTTCATAATATCTGAAATAAGCAATGCGACATTAGTTCTAAACAACTGCTCACAGGGCTTAGAGGCTGTCCAGTAAAATCAAAACACCATAAGCACATACCTGAAGTTCCTGGTGGTCCTGTTGTGTTGTCTGATTTATTTCAGACCTCAGTAATGCAAGTTCCTGAATAATAACCTTTGCGTCTATTGTTACTTTCTACTTATTTCTGAACAGGTTTATCTGCAAGCTTAACTGTTTAGGATTTCCTATGATAGTTTGTCTAATTGTTCTTGGAAAGAGCTTTTCAGGAATTATGTTTGACTGTGGTTTATGAAAAGAAAAGATTTGTAGGAGTAGATAAAAATTTTTATGGCACCATCTGAAGTGACTGGAAAAAACAACAGGCACACAAGTGTGCTTCCATGTTGAAAAGATTGCTTGTTATATATCTCTTCAAAAACACCAATTTGTTGCAGTAAAGATATAGTCTTCTACTATAAACCTTGTTTTGTTTGTATCAATTAACCTATCATTTCCACATCAAAAACATTTCTTCTAAACAGAGTGTAAAAATGGTTTACGAGTTTTAATTCTGTCTTATTCTGGTTGACTCCATATTAACTCAACCAGAGATCTAGTTTATGATACTATTGATGAATCTATAGCGACTACACTTTTTAAATATCCTTGGAAAGATGATATTTTTAAGCAATATTCTTCCATGATATGAGGTTATTTCCTCATATTCTGAAGGACTCCAAGTAGGAAAACCCAGCATTCTTATTTATAGCCCAGGCAGATAACTCAAAAAGAAGCTAAATTACTTTCCCAAGATCCTAGAGTAGACCTTTGGCAAAGCAAGTATTTATTATTGGTAGTTTTCTTCATCTTAAAATCACAAAATGATTCTTCCTTTCTAGGGTAAACAGGCTCAAAAGAAAGATAACTTTTAGAGAAAAGGGGGAGAGGGGAACAGGGTTTTTAATAATTGCATTGTGTTTTCAGTTTTTTGTTTTCTTTTTTTTTTTTTCTTATTTGTAAAACCATTAGATGCCTTTTCCTTTTTCTACGATTCCAGTAAAATGCTCCTTCTTCCTGATCAATATGCCCACTCTTTTTTTCCTTTAGCATTATTTTTTTAAGATATTTACTTTGTTTTGTCATGATGGTTACAATTAAGACAGTAATTTTTCTAGTTGCTTTAAACTATTATACAACTTCTTTTCCTCTGTATCTGTCTTTTCTAATAAATAATACATCTCATTTAATAAATTTTTCTCTATATTCAAATTTGAACAGGAGTCTGTATATCTTTTAAGAATATTGCAGTTCTTGATGTATTATATACGGCTTTCTTTATATGCTCATTGATTTATAGAAGGACTTTGTAAAGAACAATATTTAGATATATTTTGTAGTCTTAAAAAAATTAAAGATAGAGAAATTCTGTGAAATTATTTTGGAGAATTTTACTGAAAAAAGCCTCTGAATATTCTACTTAACATTAAATAATTCAGGCCAAGTAACTTTCTCATTGCCTTTGTTTTGCAAGTTTGTCTGACATCACTGCTAGTAATTTTTTGTTCTCTGTAAGCCCTATTTCTTTGATCACTGACATTTCATCATGGCAGCTTCCTGTTTCAGGATTACAATTCATCTCAGTCTATGTTTTTGGTACCCCTATTTTGGAGCATGTGTAGTCTGGGAGGGGTGGTACAAGGAGGATGTGCTGTCCAGCAGGTAATGTTGACCAGGAGGATCTTTCTCAGATCTTCCACTACCTTGCTTCAAGACTTTAAGCAAGTCACTTTATCTGTTTTCCAGTCCCATTTTCCTCTCATTTCTCAGCTATATCTGTCTTGGGAAAGGCATTTGTGTCTCATAATGTGTGATGCAAAGATACCAATCACAAGTGAGTTTTCTGATGCTGTAATTCCAGAATCAAAAAACACCGACACTACACAGAATGAAAGTGTCACATTCCTTTAGTGGGTCTCTGGGTGCTCCTCAGCTTGTTTTGTGCTCCTGGAGCCAGAAAGGGGTTTCCCATTGACTTCAGTGGGAACATGTTTAAATGAATACCAATCCCTGGTAATCACTGCTCAAAAGCAAAAATGCAATATTAAGAAGGAGAATTTTACCTTCTTTTTTAAAATATGCATATTTTATTATGACCTAATTTTGATTTGTATATTTGTATGTTAACTAGGTTTAGTCCCATTAAGTTGCTGTTTCATAATTAAAAGGGAAAATTTTTTATACAAATAAAAAACCCAAAACTTTTACTGTAAGAAACTTCTCATTCATAAAGTCAATTGTCCTGTGGTATATGAAAAGATCAATATTGATATGGTGTGGTTTTCTTAATTTCTGATTCACTATAAAAAAAAGCCTTCTAATTATTTTTCACTTTAGTTGGAATTTTTACCTTCCCTACCTTGTCTTTTGATTGTTGTATTTGAACAGTCTAATTCTGCTGGGAGAGTATTCCTCATAAGCATTTGGAAACTTTCCTCTATGATCAATAGAGCTACATTATTTTGATGTTTCACACTGAATTTATGTCTTTAAAGAAATGTGACCAGAGACAGGTTTATAAGGCTATCTTTTTGTTTAATTTACTTCTTTTACCTCTGAGTATTTGAATTCTTCGCTATAGCTTCAAAAAATTTGCTTCAAGAAGGGAGATAGTAGTTACTGTAACATATTTCACATTTGAAAATAAGTTGATGGAGGCTTCAAGGGTGTCTAGCAATGCTGGTCAATGGACAGCTGGTGAATTACCTTGGAGCCTGGTCCAGGCTTTATTTAGCCATACTTACTAGTAAGATTCAGGTTTTAGTTTACAATGGGATAAAAACACTTTTTAAACAGCTTAATAAACTATTAGGTTATCAAAAAGTATCAAATGGTTTGGAGTTGTTTTGCTTTCCAGTACACAGGTCAGCTGTTTAGTTCTTAAAAACTATTGCTGTTATCAGGATCATAGTCCAAGTTTTTTTGTCACTATGCACGCGAAATTAAGTACCTCTGTACCTGCAAAGTGAGGCAACAAGTGAGGAGTGATCCCTAGGAGTCATCCATGTAATACTGTCTCAAAACGTTAATTAGCTAAGGAGACAGCACTTCATTGCCTTTTACATGTTCATTGGGAGAATGATGGGTTCTGTTTGCTCTAGTACCTCACAGGGTCATTTCTAATCAGACTCCTGTGGTGCCTTTGACCAGTGGTTGGTTACTCAGCAGAAGAGCGATTCAAATGAAAACAGATTTCAGAATGGGAACATCAGTACATCATGCAGTACATCACCAGTAGAAAATTCTTATTCTCTCTTTCTTGTTCCCTTGTCTTTAGTTGTGAGTCGACAGATGTGTGTCTGAAGGGAAAGAAGAGCATGACTACTTAATAACTGTTCTGAAACACAGATGGAACCTGAAGGTTTTTATTTTTACCAAGCCAGAGAAGGAAAACATATCGGGTATACTGCATGTGCAATCTCCACTGCAATGAACCCAGAATGGATCCTAGCTGTAAACTCTGAATGTGCCTAATGGAAGCAATATTTTGAATCTTAAATAATAAAACAAAGAATTCTTCACTGCTCTTTAATCCCCTCTGGGAAGCCCAGTTAATTAAAGCTGTTTATTACAACTTGATCAAAAAGCCAAAATTCTATGTGTCCTACATCTAGCTACTACAATATTCTCTGTCATTGAACCCTCACGAGGCCCTGAAGACTTTGACTTGGTAATGCAGCCATCAAAGAGACAGACTAACTTAGTCTTTAGTCAAGCTGTTTGTTTCAAGGTGCAGTACAAAACATGCTCCAGGCTTCCCAAGGCTGCAGTCTATTTCCCCCTTAACGTTATTCCGAAAACCTCCTTGCCGTACTTAATTTAGCATTTGAATCAAATTAATTATTTTATAACAAGACTGGTGTTGAGGATGTGGGTTTCTTACTTAGCATGGAACATTAATTGATGCAGTGGAATGCTCTCTTTGAGCAGCTGCTGTTATCAGTCCTGTGTTCCAAAGAGCTGATACAGGCACACACATGCACATAGATAAGCTCATGAAACATCAAGATGAAGCAGTTAATTAAGGAGGGGAATGCACAAGTCAAAAAGAAAAGGAAAAAAAATGAGGACTTACAGCTGCATTTCTGTCTTAATCATGAAGAAAAAAACGTTGCACTACAACAGCTTAACTATGACTACTTTTTCTAAAGAGAAGTGTGATCACTGATGAATATTTTCTTAGTGTACTTGTTAAGTATTAACTGTAACCATAATCATTATGAGATTAGGCTTATAAAAACCAATCAAAAAACTCATTTGCCTAGATTTTCTTTGGCTGAACTGACAATTCATGCTGGAAACAGTAATGATTCAAATCTAATAATATAAAAGAAAATAAAATAATCGGTGAGTAATTTAAAAACCTTTTGCTGTAAGTTCTCTACACTCTAAGAAAAGCCCCTATTAAGTAATAAACTGGGGCAGGGAGCATCTTACCCTGTGTTCAACTCCCTTTTATCTTATAAAGTAAAATAAAAAAATATAAAATACCTAACCCCTAAGCAACTGTTTTTGAAATTCAAACTAAGAGAATCAGCACATTACTTAAACCCTTTTTTAGTTTTGGCTGAAAGAATAAGTTTTCATTTCACCTAAGAGATTCTTGTGCCTTCTGCTCCTCTCATACAGGTTTTTTTATCAGACAGTTTTAAATATCAATTGCTGCCATTTTGCATTGAAGATAAAGCTTGCAAATGATGTCTTAATGTCTTTGTTGATGATAGTCACTGAAAAAGCCAGATGATTTAAGCCATTTTAAATATCTCCCATAGCAGCTTCTTTTTGGAAAGGGTAAGTGGATTTAATTTTCCATTTTCACAAAAGCATAAACCTCCCTTGTGACACAGAAAGTCCTGTTCACATGTTGAAGGCTCTGTAACTGATTTTTTTAAAATGAAATTCCTCCAAGATACAAGCAAGTAACTGGCATAACTGTGTGGAAGCAAAAGCAAATATCCTGATTTTGAAAATAAAGTAACCCCTGAATTCAAGAACAGACACTAGAATAGTTGTTTCATGCTCTTACAGAAGAGTTCCATTTTCTCCCTAACAGCAGCATGATCCACAACTCTCAGGAAGCTTTACACCTGGCCAGAAGTGTTTCAGCACCAGAGGTAAGGTCCTCCTTGCCACTATTCCCTCATGGTACTGCTTTGAAACTTTGAAGGATAAGCAATGCCTGATTGTAGAGGCAATCTGATCTGTCTGCATCTGCCACTCAGAGGGTCTTATGCAAAGGGCTCCATAATACACCAGGACTTTCCAAAGAGAAGCCCCTACCCTTCTGCTCCTCTGGAATCAGTGTTACTCCCCTGAGGCTTTTTATGAAATCCAGCTCAAGTGCTTGCTTTGATACTTCATCCAAGAACACCTGTGGCTGCCTTGGTGCACATGTTGTGCCTCCTTTGGAAATAAGGTGCTGTTCAATTTTCTCCCCAGTGTGACACCATCCAGTGTCAGTAAGGGCCAGCGACAGGCTGCGAAGTAGAGCCCCCCTCGCTGGGGCTCAGCTGTGTTTCAACACGCAGGGAAGATGGTGTTTGTGGACCAAAACAAACAGATCAGCATCTTAGAGTGAACAGACAGAAAGGGTGGGTTTATATTCTCTTTATTTTTACCTTCACTTTTCAAGTGTGTTTTTCACATTAGCAATAGATTTTTTTGTTGGCATATATTTGTACCATGATCTGCTGAGACAAATCTCATAAAATTGCTGTAGTGTGACTTCTGTGTTGTAAATTATTTTTCATCCTCTCATTTTATTCATATGTAAATACAAAGTGTCAGACTATTTAGTGAATTCATATAATTCCTAGGAGACCATAAATATCTTGTTCTATCCCTGAAGAACATCCAGTAGATATACTGATTTACTAATATGTCCCCTGACAAAAGGTTTTAGTTTCAGAGATGTCTTTGTAACTGAATACTTGTTTTACAGATTCATGCCCTTGACATTGCTTACATGCAGCCATTAAACAAAAAAGATTTAATCTATATCAAACTATTAAATCACAGGTAAAAAAACAATAACAGAGGAGAATCTACACAATAAATTACAATGAACACAATGAAGAATGCTATAATTCATGATTTTACCTTTACTGAAACACACTTCAGGCTAACTCGATCAGCAAATATTTTGACAATTGCCATCCTCACACAGGACATTCAGGCTGGAATGATTAGAGATGGATAAGAAAGTGAAGATCTTCACCAAAGCCATGAAAGAAAGAAATTCTTCCCAGTAGTTATCATTGGAAAGCCTGCTGTGGATGATCTATGAATCCATATTTAAATTGACCTAGAAAACACATTAGAATTTGTGCTGCACTCAGACATTAGACATTTGAGGGTTTACTTCAAGATAATGTGTTTATAATTCTCAATGATGATTGTTATTTTATGTTCTCTTAAGACCTGGAGAAATAGAATATAAATTGAAAAAAAAAAGTTTGCTAGAATGAAATGAACATAAGGAAAATATTTCTCAGGATGGCATTTCTGGTTTTCTGCAGTTGAGTGCAAATATGTCTGCTCAGAATTAATAATGTAGGCATAGGTAAGGGATCAAATGCCATCTGCACCTAGGAATGACTAGAACATGTCAGAAAAACTTGTCAAGAGATTCTCTCTGATCCTCTCTCTTCTTTTCTGTCCCAACTCTCCTTTTCTTGCTCCCCATTTACTCTATTTTTTTTCCACCACCTTCTGGTGCTTGTAGATAGGAGCTTATAATAAATGTAGGTAATTTTTTTCTGCTCTATGACAGGGTAAGAAAAGAACACACTCTAATCTCTTCTAAAACAAAGCCACTGTGGGATAAGTTGCTCTGAAAATTATTTTTCTCTACTTCTGCCAATCTTTACCATAGGCTCTAATAGTGTTATTAATGGTAACAACAATAGTAGTGTTACTTGTTATTTATCCTACAAAGATGTTGGCTATGTGAGACATAGTTCAAATATTTGCCAACAACTCAGGAAAGGCCTAACATACAATTTCAGTATGAAGAGACAGGCTACAATTTGGTATTGCAAAGAAATTAAAATATGGCAAAGTATAATAAACTGTCAGAGGAGGGTCTTATTATTCTCTGTTTGTGGCTGTTATCATGGAACAGTACATATAGACATCACAGCAAGAGAGAGAATTTAGACAAAATATAAGTCAGGGAAGTGATTATCTGAGTATTTAAAAGGAAAATTTCACTAATATACTTGTCTGAACATCCAAAAGGCAGGAAAACAGCTGGGCATTGATTGACTGCTCACAATTGATATATTGCTCTAGGCACAATTAAACTTTTCTCAGGCAAGAGCAGAGAGAATGTAAATTGAAATGCTAGATTATAAAGGCAAGAGAGATGACAATGAAGATACATGTATTAGTAATGATATGTAGGAAAATTGCAGTCCCTGAAGAAAGAACACATAACATCTCAGCAGTAATCTCAGATTGACAAGATGTTGATGGTGTTCACAGTATCTGTGAAATGGGGGAGAAGAGCTTTCTTCAAATGAAATTTAGGAATTTGGTTTGACCATACATGCAAATTTAATCTCACACACAGTGAGTCAGATCCAGAAAAGGAGAGGAACTGAATTAATTTTTTCCAGTGAAAAGGACGACGGAAAGGAATCCAGGATTCCAGAAAAAATCTTGGTGACCTATTGCAGACATTTTGGGGGTACCTTGAGTAGAATTTAAAGATGTGCTTGGAAGCAGATTCAGTATAGGACCAAAATATGGAACCTAATAAAAAGACAAAATTAACAATAAAATACTATCTCATGGGCTCAAGGTCGTCTAATAGACTAAGGAAAGCAAGGGTGGAATATTGATTCTGAACCTTGCTCAAGAGAAAGTTATGAAAGACATTGAAGACAGACACAGGTTTTGTAATAGGATAAGTTAACCTATGAATTTTTTTTCCTGACATAAGAGGAAAAATAGAGCTTACAAGTTTTCAAATTTGCCCACAGGCAGCCAGAAACTATGATTTAAGTCAAAGAAAGAAGTAAGCGTGATGAAAAAAAAACAATGCCATTATATATAATCTAATTCTATTGGAATAAAATGTCTACCCATTGTTCCTCCTGTTCCTGACCTCATCTTGCTATTAGTGCCATTCCACAGACACACTGCATGCTCTCTCCTTTACTGAAGATTTTCATGTCCTCTAAGGGAAATAAAGTGATTAGAACAGTTTATAAAGTCTGAATCTCAAAAATGTTACCATTTGAAGTAAGAGATATTTTATTTGAATGAGTTTGCTATCTCAAATTAAGATTACATATCCAAGAAATTGCCCTTGAAAGCTAAATATTTATTCAACTTCAAAGATGAAGCTGTGAACTTCTGTTCCTAAAAAAGGGTGGTATATCTGTATGTCTTCATCTCCCAGATTTTTCATTATCTTGGAATCTGAAGGGCTGGAAATAGCTTTGTTGATGATTCTGACTTGCTTGCCAAGCCCTACAATGACTATGACTGCTGAATACCTGGTCTTGTAATATTTCTGGGCAAAATGTCCCTATTTCCTGATTATTACTGCAAAGTATACATTACCTGCAAGTGCTCCAGCCCCATCAAGCTTTATGGTCTCCACAGAACTCACTCTGGTTTAATGATGCCATTCATGTACTGGGGGACCTAAACCAGATGCAACAGTCAGATGAGGTCGCAGGAGTGCTGGATTGGGTGATCCAATCCCTTTGCTCTGCTGGCCACACTGCTGTTATTGGAGTTGATCACCTCAGCTTCCCAGCCCTGGTGATCCAGGGCCTTTTCTGGCTTCCCAGATGCTCAGTGCCCAACCTGCAGCGCTGTCAGAGATTCTCTGCATTGTCCTTGGTGACTTATTTGGAGTTCCTTTTGGAACTCCTGTTTTGGTCTTCCTTAGCAGCAGCTGTCATTTCAGTTTGGAGTAGTCTGCAAAACCTTTTAACAAAGAATCATTGCCTCCATGTCCTTATTAAGAATGTTTGAAACAGGACAGGCCCCAGGACAGAGCATGGTAGTATTCCACTTGCTCCTCACCTCCAGAGTATGTCCCATTAACCTCTACCCTCAAACTTCAATCATTCAGTTTCCTGTATGAGGAGCATTTTTTTTTAAATTTACATTCAGTGGTTAAAGAGCATTATGCATGCAAACATTTACAAGGTGGGTATCAAGAGGATGGAATTAGACTCTATTCAGTGGTGTTCAGTGACAGGACTAGGGGCAATGGACACAAACTGAAACATCAGAAGTTAATTTGAATATTTGAGATAAAAAAATCTTTACTTTGAAAGTGACAGAGCACTAGAACAGGCTGCCCAAAGAGGTTGTGGGGTCTCCACTTCTGAAGATATTCAAAGCCTGCCTAGATACAATGCTTTTGAAACTGCTCTAAGTGAATTTGCTTTAGCTGGGGGATTGGGCCAGGTGACCTCCAGAGTTTCCTTCTGACTCCATCCTTTCTGTAATTCTGTCATTTGTCTCATCTTCATTACACGTGTTGGAACTTCTTTTGTCTTCACTTGTAATTCACTCCAGTTCTTTTTCCTTAGAGATGTACCAGTGAATCTATTTTTTTTTTTCATTTGCAGTCTTTTGTCTTCCCTTCTATTCCCACAGCACGTTCTTTTCACTTTTGGAAGACTACATGTTTCTATGTCCCTTGAACAGCCACACTGTTGGGCTCCAATATATTGGAATAATTACCAATATATATCCAGATGGGACTTCTCCAGGCTTGTCCAGCCTCTGCTGCTTGACCAAAATGCAGTAACTGTGGTGTGTTCGCCTCAGAGACACCTCTGGCTGGCTGGATGCTGCAGCTGGCACTGGAGACAAGTTCAGACAAGCAAAGCCCCAGTTTTACCTCTGTGCAGATGCTTTTAGGTGAGGTGAAGGGAAGGAGTGGATTCTGCCAGAGAGTTTTGATCCAGAGTTTATTCCGATGACATGCTTCTGAATCCCATAACAACTTCTAACAAAACCTCCAAACCGCGTGGTTGCTGCTCCTTTTAACCCCGGGGAGAGCGGAAAAGAAGGAGTAGGGATCCCACCAACCAGGTGCAGGGTGGGCAGGTCTCAGGTGCAAGGGACATCTGGGTGGGCCAATGGCCACCAGGGATGCAGGGCATCTTTTGAACTCTGCCAATCACTCAATGCCCTTCTGGAATGCCAGGATTGACAGACAGCACCCAGCAGGGGTCAGGGCAGGGAGAGGAAAGGTGATTGACACCTGGGAAGGGACAGGGATACCTGAGACAAACTATGACATCACACTGCTACATCCACAAATATGCAGTGCCAGCAATGAGTCCTGAAGTATCTGTGACTGAAAAAATGACTGGGTCTTATAGGAGCATGACTACCTCCCTCTTTCCCTACTCCCTTCTCATTGTCTCCTCTCCAAATACATTGGCTGCAAAAGCTTTTCTATTTCTCTTCAATCCAATCTCTCTGAATATCTTTAAGTTTGTAGAAGTGCCCAGAATCTTTTCATTCAACAGGTATAATTTAGAGTGATGTGAAAGCAGCTTCCCAGACTGTTTCCACCCCTGGTACAGAATGGCCTCAAGCGAGGCTGAGCACCGCTGCCCTGGCTGCTCTGCTCTAGCATGGTACTAACAGTGCTGGCATTTGACTCCTGTTGGGCTGCAGCTCCCAGCTTGAGCGACACTTCCCAGCCATTTACCAGGCCCTCTGCGACCTCGGACACGGGTGTGGTTGCAGATCTTCTTTTAAGTACATCCCTGCTACACTGACTTTTTCTTAAAGCTATCGGCCTTCTCTCTTTGATGTGGAGATTCAGGATTTCCTTACGCAGCAACTCTAAGTCTGTATTGTAAGCAGAGAGTATTAAAGATGCTCTCATGCTCTATGCATTGAGTTAAAAAGGCAGAAGGAAGGGGGGAGGGAAGGGAGGGAAGGAAAAATGGATTTTATATTTTTACAGCATACTGTGAAAATGCATCCTGGAAATTTTAATAAAATGAAAATCAGAAGCATCAAACCCCACTTTAGTTAAGGGCTGCATCTTTGCAGTGCTGCAAACCACGCTTATTTGAGCCAAAAAATGTTCCTTGGTAAAGTCGACTGCTTGCAACATTTTAAACATTTCATATTCAGAGTAGCATCTTTTTTGTAAAAGAAACAAATATATTTTTAAGGAACTGTACTTTCAAGCTTGAGAGTGTTTTTCAGGGCATTTGAGGAAGAGAAATTACAGCACTAGCAGCAACTCATGAGAATCACAACAGGCAGTAGTGCTAGGATAGCTAGAGCTGTCTCGTTGCTAGGTAGAGGCTGACCATCTTTGTGAAATTGTAAGACATGCCACTTTTAGTTTATTTTATTCTAGACTGCACATTTCTTCAGGCAGTTATAGGGAGAAACCGTCTTAAAAGTAATTGGCTACAAAATTGCTATAGTAAATCGTTTACATAACATTTATGTTATATCCAACAGGGGAAAGATGGTAAATATGAAAAAAATTCTGATATAACAACTACTCCAAATATTTATTTAGACATCAGTCATTTAAAGTGTGCATGGCACACAGTGTATAAACCTTTGAAGTTTTCTATTTTTTTCTATCAGTCTAATGCACCAGGTAAATGAGCACTGCAAAGGTAACCAATTTTAAGACAACAACATTAAAGCTTTAAAACTTTATTCATTGCATAAAAGCAATATAGAAGCAGTCTTTGGTATACTTAGGGAGTTTTTGTTTTAGTTTTTCCTTCAGGCTTTTTTGATTGAAAAGATAATCACACCAATCAATACTTTTTCCTCTATAAACTACTGAGAGCCCTGTATGTTTTCATCAGTGCTATGTTTGCATGGAAAACAGGGAACACAAACAGAAGATACTGCATATTTAGATCAGATTGCTTTTTGTGTAATTATTTTTACCTAAGGAAAAAGCTTTTCTGGCAGAAATGCATACATGTGGCTGTAGGTGGCATAGTAGTATAATTCAATGTATTACCTCATGTTCCATACTTTGAAATATATTGTCTTCTATTTAGAGACAATGGGTGCAACATTTAAAAATGCAAGAGAAATAGGTTTCCAGAGTTATTTCCTGTAAGCTCTGTCACAGCTAGCAGAGGACTGGCTGTTTTGTAGGCAGTAACAAGGGCAGTACAAGGGTAGTAGAGGCAGCACATTCTGTAGCATGATCATTGCCTTATTATAAATAGTCAATTTAAAAATATTTTCTTTCAAAAATTAAAGTCAATAAAAAAAGGGACAATTTCATAAGCTATAGGGATGGAACAATTTATATATATGCAAACATTTAAAGTACTCTTGTACATATAATAATATTTTCATGGAATGTAAGGTTAATATAGAAATTCATAATACTAAAGAACTTTATATTACTTAAAGTAAGTAAAATCAATCTAGAACTTTTAGTAATTAGCTAAAGAAAAGCAGATCTAATATTGATGCATTACTTTTCCAAGAGGATGTTCACAAATCCTTCTATAGTCACACAATTACATTTGAGGCATTCTGTTCAGCTGTTGCCTTTAATATTATCAGATTCCCAAGGTTTTTGAAAATAGATTATGAATATCAGATTTAAACAATTCAATGAGGTATCTCTTTTTCAAAGCTGCATATATATTCCATCCTTTCAACTACAGTAGAACTTTCAGTATCACTGATAATTCTATTTCTTCTGAGGGCATTTGAATTAAAAAAGGGGTAGGATTGTGTATTGAGTGCATCAGTCAGGCTGTTGGTAACAGAGGGCTGCAGGGGTGGCCTCTGCAAGGAGAAGGCATGGGCTGCTCTTCTCTGGACACAGATGTTTCCAGCTGGCTTCAAAATGAACCCACCACAGGACATGGCCAAGTCCATCAGCCAAGCTGGTGCCAACTGACAAAAAACCAAACCACAACAAAAAAACCAGCAGAGGGAACACAAGTGTCAGAGAAGGAGGAGAAGGAGATGCTCCATGCCAGGGCAGGTGTTCTTTGCAGCCTGTGGAGGACAGAGCAGATGGATGTTCCTGAAGGAACAGCCACCCATGGAAAGTCCTGAAAAAAGCAGAAGAAAGAGTGAAGAGTGAAAGAGAGAAACCACTATGTTCTGACCATAACATTCTCCTGTCCTGTGCTGTGCATCACTTCTCTGGAAGGACTGAGGGTAACCTGCCACAATAGCGAGAGGGACACAGAGTCTGGAACTAAGTTAAGCATGGGAAAGGGGAAGAAAAGGTGTCTCCCATACTTTTTAATGTTTGGGTGTTTTGGGATTTTTCAATAAATATTATTTTCAGGAAGTCAGGTAATTTATGTAATATTTCACATATTGATCCCTGGACTTTTTTTTACTGCTCTTTCTGTTTCCTGCCCCAAACCTTCTGAGGTCATCCAGAGAGAATGAGTGGCTGGGTGGGGCTTTGGCTCCCACCTGGGGTCAACCCAGGAGGAGAAGGCAGAATGGTGCAAAGCCTGAGCTAGGGCAGCTCCAGAGGCATGAAAGAGTGGATGGGAAAATGACATCTTCTGGCAGTTCCTGATAAGGAATTTCATAGTTGTCATAAGTTTTCTCACGCTGTATCAATGTGTCAGTGATGGTAAGGTTTCCTTATAGATGTCCTTTGTCCTTAAAATGATGCAGCCCCTCAGACTTAGATCTCTTCTGTAATTAATCATTGATAACCTAGCAGCCTATTTCGACTTTAATAACTTTGGTTGCAGCTATCAATTTTAACTCAGCCTATTAGGTATACTTTGAACTCACAAACTGGGATTTTCAGCTCCTGGACAGAGGCATATAAGGTGATACTTTGGAATTATAAATGTTTGTAGCAGTAAGTATAAAGCCAAATATATAATATAGAGAGAGGCCTTGCTGATTGTCATTTGTTGCATCAGATGGCCCTGATATTCTTCATGCAGCCACTACCAGAGGGGGTTTGACTATATGACTTTTAAAAATGCACCTTTTCAACATAAACTGTTTTATAATTCTATAATACTAATAGTAGGATCTTACTGACAACACAACTAATAGTGGAAACTGCCTAACTAATGTGAGAGCAAACCACATACTTTATGTATTAGTGGAATTTTTTTTCAGTTGTCTATTAAAACTATTTTGACCCACAAAAAGAAAGATACACATATTTTTTAAAGGACATTTTGAACTAGAAGTAATTTTAATTTGCATTTATTTTCAAATAATTTTGAAACTGTGGTTATACACAAACAGAAAAAATCAACCCAAACCAAAGTACGAACCAAAAAACACAACCTACTTATTAATACAAATCAAAGTATATTAGTAATGAGACATTTTAATTCCAAAGAAATTTAGAGGAAACAGTAAATATTACTAGAAAAATAACTGACTTCAACCAGTATGAATACTCTTGCAGAAAACATTAATAGGTACTGGAAACCAGTTCTCTTGTGCTTATTCTAGAATATCTAAAGAATATTGAGATTATCTACAGCAAATCCCTTATTTGAACATTATAGCAAAATGTATAGAGTGAGATGTGAAAAGTGTTCTTCAAATGGTATAAACTCTCAGCAGCCAATAACTATTTGTATCTGTCATAATAATTGAAAGTAGAATCAGCCAGAAAATCAGCACAAAATCCAGCTGCCACTGCTAGAAAAAAAATTGAATGCATTATTTGGTCTTGTGCCTGCCAAGTTCAACTCTTTAGCAGTGATCACATCAGTCTTGGAATAGAAAGAGGACTATAGAGATTAAAGAGCCTTAGAATGTTCTTTCTTATTGACATCTATGTAAAGATATTGTCCTAAGCATTTGATATTGTTTGCTGGTATTGAAAAGGTGTCTGGAAAATTCCTCCTTTTTTACATTTATACACAGTGTCCATGTGCATGTTGGGTAGCATTCAGGTGTAGATTTAGAGTTTTGCAAGTTATGTATGATCACGAACAATGAAAACTTGTCAGTGCTGTTACTTTCTCCACCTCAATAACTTTTTTACTGCAAAATGTGAACAAAACTAAAGAAAAATGCTGGTGCATATATTTCAATCGGATTTTGTTTATAAGGAAAGAGTTGGTTTGTTGTTTTTTTTCCTCTGATTAATCAATTCCATGTGATTTCCTATGCAGGGTCAGTAACAACATCTGTAGTTAATGTTGCATACAGTTTTTCATTCCAACAATCACTTTTCAGTGGCTTCTAGTCTTACACAACTGTTACCTTTTCTTTTAAAATGCACTGAGTTTCTGCTCTCTTTGAAAAGACACTGTCTTGCAGGTGTTGGAAAAGTAATTCAGCCATTTTTGAGAAAAAAAAAATTCTCACATGTTGAAATAAGTGTTTTAAAGAAATTTTCAGCAACTATTTGAGTTTAAAAAAATAAGTTTACCATTAATAGCATACCTTCATAAGACTGCATTATGTTCAGGAGCATAGTAGGAGTAAAAAGAATACTTGTTGACTGAATTTTTATGAGACTATGAAAATAGTATTTGATTGCTGAAAAATGAATTGTAGTAAACAAATTTCATAAGTTCTGTTATTTTGTCTATCTCAGCTGTCTTGTGGAAACATACAGAATCTACTAATGGGTGAAGGAAAAATTCATGTTTTTAAACCCATGCATTCTTCAACTTTCAGTAAATTCATCAGGCTCTCAAAGGATGTTGTAATTTACTCATATTGCACCCCAGCTATCATTTATTCAAGGAATTCTGTGCCAGGAAGACATAAATAGTATTCCTTAGTTTCTGTAAGAGCAGAGATATCCACACCCACTAAAAGATCTAGGCTGGAGAAGACAGGAAGGGCTGTGAGGAAAAAAAAAATAGAAAAAAAAAGCCCAAACCATAAGCAGTATGCTGTAATTATCTGAAAACTATATATAAACTCAAGGTTATCAGGGTATCATTCTGCCATGCAATTTATTTAAAGACTACATGCCAATGAGTATTACTTTGGCTGTGATATTTCATGAATCCAGAATAACCAGGATAGTCTCTTGATATATTTCTTTAGAATTTTTTCCACATTTTCCAAAACTTTTAAATGGACTTACAAACCTTACTTAAGCATGACATTACCTTTGTTAGGGAGACATTAATTTGATCCAAAGTAATTTTTGCCACTCAGCCACTGAGAGAAAGCAGAAATATACAGAAGACTGCTTAAGAAGGTAAATGCAACTTATAGATTTTACTCAACAATTATCACTTTTATCCACACATGGTACAGGAACTATCTGCTTCCTATAAAAATGCACATTTAGAGATTTCAGGTCAACAGTTTATCTAAGTACAGGAATGCATTTGTTCAACCCAAAGTCAACTAAAAATATTTGTGTAGAAGAAGGAATGGTAGAATCTCTAAGGATGGAGCTCACCTGCTCTGTGGTGGAGGCATGGTCCCAGGTGTGATGGGAATGTGCCTGACAGATCATAGGGCTCCTTTGTGCCTAGGAGATAAACAATCCCTCTTCCTCTGGCTGCTGAAACCAGACCCCATTTTTCCTTGTCAGTTCAAGACTGTGGTCAAATGGTCCTGTTAAAAAAACTCCAAACACATACACACACTCCCTAAACCACACCAAACCAAACCAAACCAAACCAAACCTCTTTCAGCTTTCAGCTGAAACCTCTTTCAGCTTTCTCAGAATGTGTTTTTCCAGATTTTGGTCAGTGTACGGAGAAAAGTGTAAACAGGAAGGTTTTCATATGTGTGGAACCAGGCATCCAAAAAAAAAAAAATATTGATAATGAAGACTACGGTATTCAGAGCATTTTGCAATCACCATTTGATTATATAAACTTCATTTAAAATGTTCAGGCTCCTTAAAGAAAACATGTCCTTGCTCAAAATATGTGTCTGTCACATTCATTTCCAAAACAGCTTTCTATTTGCCTGTACATTCTTAAAAAAACTATTTTCTCTCAGAAATACATATTATATATATATATATATATATATATATATATATATATATGTAACATTGAATTTATTTTATTTTATCATATATTGGTAT
>JAYDZK010000001.1:103139522-103150700 GCA_034509185.1 Euphonia xanthogaster
AAAGATAAGCAGGCCTGGAGGACCTGGGTGAAGACTTCTGACTTAGTTTCTATGACTCAGCATTTCCTTGTCTCTAAACCTCCACCCGCCACGGGGCTTTAGCTAGCCCCGTGTCTGCCACAATATGCATTTAAATTCATCAAATGAAATGTCTAGAAATTCTTTACTGGCTGACAAAATAATCAAATTCTACCACTATATATGGCTATTAATCTTTATGGGTCAGGACAGTAACTGAAAGGGCTCACTCAGAAAATGAGTGACCCTCAGATTAGTAACACTCTGCCTAAGACTTGTCCTGCACCAAGAAAGTTTTTCTTTTCTTTCACATTTTTGACCCTTGTGAACAGAAAAAGCCTTCCACAAAATTTTCTTGAAACTACATGTTATATTAAGGCTTAAAGAGTCTTAAAAACATATTAGAGGGTCACTACAGATCATATCTAAATAATACACCAAAAGAATTTTCCTCTTTACCAGTTGAACATATAGATAATCAGTGCTCTACATATGAATAATTTTAGTATGAAAACCTGATAGAAAAATATATTTACTGTACATTAATACTGTGCACTTTAGGAAGTTTTGACTGAATTTCTAACCCTTTAACATAATTTTGATAAAAACTTCTGTGAATTCCCCATTCCAATCTTCTGCTAATTTACTCTGAGCAAATGACACAGAGATCAGAAGAGAATATTAAATTATAAAGGAAGCAGTCTTAAAACATTGTACTGCCTTATGGAACATGAATAACATTTCAACCAAGTCAGATCTATGAGTCACCTTGCATGGGCTAAACAGCAGGAATAAAATGTGAACTACAACCTTTCAAATATAGAGTATCATTGAAAAATAACATCCTCTAAGTAATATTTTTGTATTAATATACTTTCTGATACAGGCAGAATAATACTTTTTTAAGGCAGCCTTTAAAATTGCAGAGTAATGTGCATCAATATGTTTCAAAGTCTTTAAATTTCTTAGTAAAGTTAGACCTAGACTCCTCCTACAGGCTTATGCTGGAAGGAAGTCATGTTAACCAGAACAGTACTTCTCCAAAATTTTTGATGGTCCAAAGCAAGACTGACCCAAGATGTTCTTAATTTCCAAATCAACAAATTTGGGGAAAATAATTTTTATTCTTCTATAGTAAATCTCTAGAATCAATTTAACTATAGAAATATAAATAAATATATATATATATATATATATATATATATTGCTTTCTTTGTATTTGCTATGAAGTTTGCTGTGGTGTTAATTAAGTAAGACTAGCAAAAAAAACCATCTGCCAAAATAATAAAAACCTCTTTATTGCTAAATGGGCATTAAACATTTCTCTACTTCATTGCTGTGATTTAGATATTCCTTATCTTGTTGCCTTTTCTCACAACACCTTGTCAAGAATGATTCAGGAATTCCCAATAAATTATTCTTTTTTTTTTTTTCCATCTTTCTTTTGAATGCTTCAACTGCTGCCACATTCTCATTGAAGATAAAATAAAAAAGAACAACATTTTCACCATCAGAGCTAACAATAATAAAGTTCAGTTTATGAACATAAAAAGCATTTTCCCCCAAATTATCAGTCTTATAAACTCTACAGAATCAAATATATTTTTTTCTTTTGTGCAGTCCTTCATTCTCTAACTTTATTGCTATAAAGAAAGAGTTTATGCAAGCTAAATTAGATCCTAATTTACACAATCAAAAATTCTATTTTGAAAGGCAACCACAAATTTATATTCCTTCCAATATCAAATAATGTTTACTTTATTCTGGTTTTAGAATATAAATAAATAGAGAATAAAGTCCTATTTTTTAAAGTAAAGTGCATTTGACCAATTTAGTGTTAGATTTTTTTTTAACACGTTGTATGACATTAGAATCATTTGGCCAACCTTGGAAGTTTTTAGATAAACATATTGCATAAATCTAATAAACTCTGTCAGTAATTTGCTCATCAAGAATTATCAATTTTAACAGAAAATCTGGGAGCATCTACATAAGCAGTTTAAATCTCTGCTTCAACTTCTCATTTAGAGCTGGTATTAAATTTTAGATTGTTTTGTAAGTAATAGTCTAATCTCACGGTATATGGTCTTTAAGTTACTTTCATTAATATTCAGTGTTTTTTGATTCTTGGAGAAGTTCTTTTCAGTTGCTTTGAAACTAAAAAAAAAAAATAAAGTTGTCCTCAATTATTCATATTTCATTATCAACCTTCCATTTAGAATTATCAACCCACCAAATCACTAACAAACGTCACCATGCAAAATGAAATAAAATGGAAACATAAGAAACCAAAATTTTACTGTAAAACATGAAAATCAGCATTTTATCTTTTTTACTCCCTCTATGTCCTATGTATAAAAAAATGTGTGAAGGGCACTGTTCATCAAGTCTGTTGTAACAATTATGGTATAGAGTAGGTGTGTTTGTGAAACACTCCAGGGTAGAGATATCTCACATTTGGACAAGAGGAAGAGAGTTTGGGCATAATACACACATTGAAAAACTGATTTATTAAAGATGTTTTATAAGTGTGACATATCTCTGTTCTATGTAAAAATCATAGCTTTAATTTTCTTTCATTTATTGGTATCAACACAGTATGTCTGAAGGACAAGCATAATTGTTTTTTTCCCAGTCTTAATGGTAACACCTGCCAGTTGCTGTTGACATAAACAGTGTGTCAAGTCCAATATAAGCACAGAAAGATAAGTCAGTCTATTTCACAAAGGTTTACACTCACACTATATAATGGAAAATAACCTGTGAAATACTGCTACAAAATACATTGTCAAGAATTGCAAAACACTTTTTTTCCCCTCCAACGAACTGGTGAAATAAAAGGTTAATAATGAGATCTCTATTATTATTGTTATTGCTAATTATTTTTATTTTTATTTTAACCACTGCTACTCCTATTGCTACTGCTGCTACTATTTAAGCCTATATATAGCAACTCACTTAAATAGACACTTATTGCAAGCAAGGAAATGTTGCACACCCATAGTAACACATTAGCAATAATTTGTGTCCACCTGACCTACAGAAGAAAATGGATTTCTTATATATGGTATGTCTGTTCTGCTGCTAACAGGAAAAACAGAGATTCTGGGTTCTTCTTCAGGAGCAGTATGGCATGTATGAATCAGTATGCCATGGTTTAAATGTTGATAAAAGTTTAAATGTTTTGAATACATAAGTCCATGCTGCTAGAGGGACAGTTTTAGTATCAAGCAGGTTGTATATTTGCACTTAGAGAAGATAAATTGATATTTATAAAAGTATCTCTTAGTAAAACTGGAACATACTCACTGGAATAATTTCTGTGGGCAGTAACATCTTAAGTGTACTCAACTCCCTCTGGGTCAGGCAGAGACTTTAATTATCCAGCTGTTAACTTTTCTAGCAGATATAAACAGACTTCAATTAAATTGTTAGTCCACCTGATAGTGTCTGTCCAGATACATGAGGATAATTTGTTCTCTTTTCTTACTCTGTTCTTCCAGACTTGGGGTCATGAACTGAGACTCATCAACATGAATCCCAGAAGCAGAAAGACTTGTCCTTATGCCATTATCTAATAAAAGTATTGTTTAACCTACACATTGTTCCTGCTTTTACCTACTTTAAGTTAGCATGATTACTTGACTGCTTTATTTAATTTGTTCCTTCTTTTTGTCTGATCTTCACTAGAGTAAGCTATAGGAAATATTAATTGGTGTTTAAATAAAAAAAAAAAAAAAACACTTACCCATCTTTCAAACTTGGAAATCTTCTTGAATCTGCAGAGAGTTTGTGCAGTTTGGTCTGTTGGATTACAACTCCTGATGACAGAAATAGAGTTATTCCTCATTTTATTGTAAAACCTATTGTAATACCTATGTACCTACTGAGCAAAAGTAAGGAATGCTGCTTAAAGAGGTTGCTGGTGACCTTGGTGCTGCCACTGATATTTCTGGACTGCAAGTTTGCAAGCTTACAAACTCCTCAAGGAATAAGTTGGAGAAAGAGTAGGCTCCAAAGAAGAGATTATTGGAGTCAGAGGAAATATTATGGATTTATTTATTCTTTTACAGAAAAACTATTTAACTTCTTTCAGACACGATTTAGACAATAAACAGAAGCATGGGGAGCAGTAGTGTTTAAAAAAGTAACTTTGTTAATAGTGGAGAAAGCGCAGTTATCTTCTTCTGGATTGTACCAAATGACAAGAAGTAAAATACAAGCAGATCTTTCAAGAGCTACATCTGACAGAACCAGAGAAACTTCCTGGTCAGTAACAGTTAATAATTAAAAGGTGGGCAAACCCACAGAATTGTATCAGATCTTATGCTGGAGTACGTATATTGCTCTTCAGTCTCCCAGAATCAAGATGAAAGCTCACAGCAGACAGGAGAAAGGATCTAGGGGAGCAGGAGAAATATATGGGCTTTCATGGCAGGAAAAATTGTAAGGACTTCCAAGGTTTGGCCATGGCACAGGCTGAAACAGAAACAGAGGTGGTCCCCACTGTGGTGGGACAGTCTTTGACAAACCTGTTGTGGGGTGAAACAAGCAAAAAGTGTTTATGATGGATAAAAGCCTGAATGAGCACACCAATTTTTGTGCAAGAGATTTTGATTTGAAGATAAGCACAGCTGCCAGCTTTGGTGCATGTAACAGTGCATTCAAAAATTCATTCCTGTCGTGGATATAAGAATTACTGCCTATGTTAGGAAAGACAGTACTAACAAGGCAAATAAAGTACTCTATTTGGGGTTGTAAATGGATGGGGAAAAAAACATCAAATGAAAACAAATAGGATAAAAATATCTGAGAACAATCTGAAATGGAAAAAGTATTGACCTCCCCATGGACATATGGAAATAACCAAGAGGTTAATGTTAATTTAGCTTTATTATAAATTTGGAATATGATAACCTTGTTTAGGATGTCTTAGTAATTACTATGGGACCAATTCTTACTTTCCTAGTTGTAGGGAACAATGCTTTTCTCTTCGAAGAGTCTTGCTAAGGCCAGGTCCTTCACAGTTCTGTTTAAATTCAATTATATTTTATTCCAGATGAAGCAATATATCTGCACTTTTGACTTTTTTTCATACAATATTCTTTTGAACATGGGTTTAAAATTAGTTGAGATTCACATACACAAGTAGCCTTGCAGAGACTGAAAAGTGAAGGAAAGTCTAGCCTATTAAATAATAGAAAGAAAAAAAAGTATAAAATAATGAAGCTACATGGCACAAAATGCAAGGGACAAGGATTGATCACAGCCTTTATTAATGATGTTGAAGAGAATATTCACTAGCATCAGTTACTCTTTCCATCAATATAGCTAGCATGGAGAAGAAACAGCAGCTTGAAGGGAAACAGAATTGTTTGTTTCTATTCCTGTTGGGTTCCAGTGTTAAGTCACTGCATGAAAAAAAAAGCCTTCCAAGAAACCAGGAATGGCAGGAACCTTAAATAAATTAGAAAACTAAGATAACAAATCGACTGAAGTAATCAATATTTGTGTAGGCTAAATAAAGCACTTTAGAACAAAAGGTGTATAATAGAAAACTACAGTCTACTACTTTCTTGAAATGCAAAAGTTTGGCTGGCAGTTCTGCTGTAATAAATTAATTCCTTCTCTGGCTGTGGAGTTGTCTTTCTGTGGAGTCTGAGGCACAAATGGAGCAGGGAGGCTGGGGGAACAATCAGGCCATGAATAAAGGCTGCAGAGTTTGAATCTTTTCTTCCCCCTCAAGGCATCTATTTTTATTTCTCATTTACTTGTCTAGTGCCTCAGAGAATGTGCAGACAGTATGCTTAGTATATCAAAGCACGATCTGTCTGTGTTTTAATAATTACACTGTCTCTTGTAAAATAACTTTACAGTCGATTACCGAGTTCTGCCTTCAGACAGCTCTGCTTTGCGCCTCCATGCAGAACCTTCACAGCTTGGTGGGAATGGCTCCAGACCACATGGATGCCCCTCACTTACTGCAAGAGGGAGCATTAATAACTTCAGAGGTCAAACATGTAATACTTTCTCAGTCTGCTTTAAATGTGAAATCCCAAATAAGACATTGATCTCGACTCCAAAGAGCATTTTGCTGTCTGAGGGCCAAGTTTAACTAATGTTTCTAATCATTTAAGCACCAGGTTCTCTGACAACAGCAGGGCTCACAAGTGACAAAGACTGACAGGGGCAAGAGACATTCCCAGTCAAGAAAAAAAAAAAAAAAACAACAAACCCTGATAAAATAAATAAAAATTGATAAAGACATGATGGTCCTATATGCTGACAATGTCTTTAGAGCAAATTCTACAGATCCATACTTACAGCAAAAATTTTATTGTCATTATGGCATTGTTTTATTGCTTTCTATATGATGTGTCTACATTAGTTTTTTGCTACCTAAGTAGGGAAAATCAAGGAATTTAGTCACTGAATTATGATAGCACAGATTGTCTCCCAGAGCACTACTCTACAAATGCTGAACAAATTCAGTCTGCTATAAAAGCAAGTTATCTTGTTTAAATGTATTATCTTTGATGCTGCAGTATTTCAGGAATATAGTCACAGGGAAAGGATTCTCATATTGCATTTTTTTGTCAATTTTCAATCTAAGTATTTATGGAAAGGCAAGATTTATGCTTCATTTGCTTATAAATGTGAAAATGGTAATGCATTTACATTCTTCAAATTACAAAAAATGTAGGCAAAGTTTCACAGGGCTAGATCATTTCCTTGGCATATGCAATGTGAGAAGCAGTTTACATTACTCACAGGACTGAACACTGTGAAGACTGTATAGATTTAGGAAATATCAGGAACATCAATCAACATAATTTCTTTTAAGTCTGTTCTTAAGAAAAATAAAGCTCAAATATATTACTTCATCACTAAGAGCAGATATTATAAGGCACATTAAAAACAGTTCAAGAAAAGAATAAAGCAGATTAAAAAGGACCCAAACTGAGAAACTCACACAACAGTGATTTGTTTAAGTATTTAAACACCTGTCACAGAACAAAAAGATATTTTTTCAATCAAAACATTGAAAGTTAAGAATGCTACCCATATATACTTAATCAGGATAAAACATGGACTTCTTAGAAGCACACTAAGCCTCTTTTACACTTTTGATGGGAAAGATATTAATTATATTACTACAATCAGAAAGCAGGTGGCTGCTGGTGGAACTACCATTAAGTACAGAGCATGTTGCATTTTCCCCCCAAAAATACTCTTATGTCACTTTTAGCTCCTCAAGTGATGATCCTCCTTTTTGTCTTAGTGTCACCATAAATTGGTGACAGCCTAGTAATAATAGCTAATAGTAGTCTTTTGAACTGACACCTGTCACATTTTCCACATAGCTGTTCCTCTGAGTTTTCCACAAGGACTGGATTTGACCAATGTAAGCTTTTTGTTCTTCTTTAAATATTCCTAAGATTACTTAGCTTTCTGTACTTGAATTAGTATCTTATACTTAGCAGGGCAAGTATACATATAAGTATACCAAATGACAAAACAGATTGATTTGTATAAGGCCAGTGAAGATAATGTTGCTAAGAACACAGATCTTCAAAAATACCTGTTCTGGGAACAAGACAGCAGCGCGAGAGCCTTGCTGTTCTTTGGATATTTATAGCAAGTTATTCAGAGAGTGTCTTACCAGGGCCCTTTCTCTGTGTTTCTCAAAGCCCAGCCACCAAGCCACTTTCCTGGCTGGCACCACGCATGCCAGCATTAACTTCCAAACTCCATGACAGCTAGAGCACAAACCCAGCATGGTTTTATGCAACCATACGTAATACTGGACATATATCTAAAGATACAATTTCTGTATCAGTAAAAGACATCAATTCTTTATGTCATATTTTAGTGTCCCATTAAATTTAACTGTCTTCATTTTTTGGGATTTTCCTCTTTTGGAGGAGGAAGAAATCTACTGTTGGCTTACACAGACAAGTTCCTGGTATAGGAACTTCACTTTTTTTGAGAAAAATCAGCAGAAAACTGGCTATCAGTTGGCTGCCTGCTTTGTCTGTTTTCAGCTTTTCTTCTGTTTTGGCTTTTGCTGTTTGTCAGATAAAGAGAATTTCTTTCAGTTTTAAAAATCAGGTTACAATTTTAATAGAGTCCAGTAGAAGTTATTATATACCCACTTTCTTTATGTCGAAAAACACTATGAAAAATTTTGTACTTGGGAAAAAATTTAGAAAAGAGAAAAGAAATAGAAAAAGGAATCAAAATTCAGCCTTTACAATAGACATGCAGAGAAACTCATCAGTGCTCTATGTCAGAGAAAAATGGAAGCACATAGAAAATAAAATTTAAAAATTTCATTTTTCCCTAATAATGCTGCAGACTTTCAGCTTGCCTTAAACAAGACTTAAGCAGATTTCAGTTGACCAAATCTGACATTATTATTCAAAAACAATGCTAAATGTAAATGACATCTAAATTCTTCCAGCACTTTTGGCTACAGACTTTGTTTTGCACCCCTAACTCTAAGTGCCCTAACCAAAGCATCTTAATTAAGAGGCTAGTAGCTCTAGGCTCCTTTGCAGTCCAGAGAGACAAGGATAGACTTTTCTGGGACAAATTACACCATAGGCAGATGCTATTTTTTATAGTAGACTTTCTATATAAGTTCATTTTGGAGGAGTTTCAGATTTACCACCTGCTAGGTCTTACTAAGCAGGTGGATGTGGATGTCACTGTTGCTTGCTGCTTCTTATTCTGGTCTCCAACACAACTGCTTTGCAATGCTATTGTGGGGGTCTATGCTACAGAGGAGGCAGAAATTTGTATAAAGATAGGATTAAGAGTAGAAGCCTTCCTATTAGGTAACTTCAGTGACTTCTCTTTTATCCCTTCACCTTTTTGAGGCACCTAACACTTCCCACAATCTGGGAGGCCACAACCTCATCTTTAATATTCCCTGGAGGTGGGATTGGGCTATTCCAGCACCTAATGTTTGGATACCCAATCAGAGTGTTGATGTCCAATCTTGATGCAATCAGCGTCAGTGCTTTTATGTTAGGATGAAGGGGAAGGAGATTCTAACGACCAGAAATATTTTTCTTTTTTTTTTTTTTTTTTGTGAGATTAGAATATTTCAGTGGGGGAATAGAAAGCACATGGGATTTCTTCTGGGACTAGTTTAGTACTCAGTATAGTAGCATGCCGGTCAGTCAATCAATCAGTCTTGATGGAAGTGAATTTCTTTGGAGGGTTCTGGCTTGGATTGTTTGTGGTGTTTGTTTGCTTTTTAAAATATAATGTTACATAAATATCTTCTATAATTTCATATGAACAGGAATCCCACCAGTAATAAGTAAACACTCTCTTTAGACTCAGTTTCCTGAGGAGAGGGTAGAGATAAAGGAAAAAGAAGGGCCTCTGTATGACTTCTGTAGTGACACTGTCCTTGACAATGGGTAAGGGAAGGGCCACAGATGTCATTTATCTGGGTTTCTTTAAAGCCTTAGACATGATAGGATGTACAACATCCTTCTCTCTAAACTGGGTGGGTTCAATGATTGGACTGTTAGATGAATAGGAAAGTCATATCCGGAGGGTCATGGTCAACAGCTCAGCATCCCAATGGATGTCAGTGACAAGTGGTGTCCCTCAGGGGTCTGTACTGGGACCAGTGCCATTTGCTATCCTCATTAATAACACAGATGGAGTTATCGAGTGCACCCTCAGCAAGTTTGCAAATGACATCAAACTGAGGGTGCTGTTGACACCCTGGATGATGGGATGCAATCTTGAGGGCCTGGACAAGCTTGAGAACTGGCCCATGGAATCTCATGTTGTTTAACAAGATAAAATGTAAGGGGTTTCACCTGGGTCAGGGAAAACCCCAATGTAAATTCAGGATGAACAGATCAAGCATAGCCCTGCCCAGAAGGACTTGGGGGTGCTGGTGGCTGCACATGAGCTGGGAATGGGCAATTGCAGTCCAAAAAACCAATGTCTCTGGCTACATCCAAAGCACTGAGGGCAGTAGGGTGAGGAAGAGGATTCTCCCCCTCTGCTCTGTTGGGATTCCCCCTGCAGTTCTACCTCCAGCTCTGGGGCCTCCAACACAGGAAGGACATGGAACTGTTGGAGCCAGTCCAGCGGAGGCCAGCAAGGTGATCGGAGGGATGGAGCCCATCTTGGAGAAAAGGCTGAGAGAACTGAGATTGGTCAGCCTGGAGAAGAAAAGGCTCATGGATGACCTAATTGCGGCCTTCCAGCATCTGAAGGGAGCCTACAAGAGAAATGGGGCAAAACTCTCTGCAGGGGTGGCAGTTCAAGGGGGAATGGGGTCAAACTGTTAGAGAGTGGGTTTAGATTAGATATTAGGAAGAACTTCTTTACAGTGAGGTGGTGAGGCATTGAAACAGGTTACTCAGAGAGATTGTGGATGTCCTATCCCTGGAAATGTTCAATGGAGGTTTGAGCAAGCTGGTCTAGCAAAAAGTGCCCCTGCCCACAGTTGGAAGTAGATGATATTTAAGATCCCTTCCAACCCAAGCCATTGTAGAAGTCTATCTTTCCATTATTCTATTTCAGTGTTTGAGCTATATGACTTTTCCTCATGTCCATGTCTCTGCAAGCAAGCTGGGTAGAAACCGAGATTCTTTAAAATGTGATATCAGAGTATTCCTTTCTAAGCATTGTAGCACCACTCTCAACATTTAAGTTTCAATACTTACTTGTCAGATAAAAAGTTCTGTTTTAAAGGGTCTGCTTAAAATGAAAAGAAATTAAAATATTAGTAGAAATTTGTAAAAAGCCATGGATATACTGGATAGTAGGATCTGATTATGCCTGGTTTGCTGTGTAGGGATTTTTGTAAATAATTACTGTAATAAATGCTTATTAAGAATTCTTCACACACCTATAAATTATGCTTTCCTCCTGCTGAAGTACATCAGTGAACCTGAAATGACATTATTTCTTGTGCATCTAAACTAATGGGTATCAAGATATTTTTGGATTCATCTGTATTCAGGGGGATGCAACACTCTCCTCTGTCTGTCTTCCTTTTATAACTGCTATTATAAACTCCTCCACTTTCTTCCTATTTGAAAAAGTTTTTCAAGAAAAAATGGTTGAGACTATATCCTTCTTTCTTTGTTTCCTTCTTTCTTTCTTTCTTTCTTTCTTTCT
>JAYDZK010000001.1:103157364-103173819 GCA_034509185.1 Euphonia xanthogaster
AATAGTTCTTAAATAGAAAAGAAAAAAAATTCTTCTTTAATATAAATATAATTTATATAACATTATAAATATAATTTCAATATCAATAAATTTATATTTAAAACAATTAATATTAAATATTTACACATTAATATTATAATACTTTAATATCTGTTACTTTAATATCTGTTATTAACAACAGTGATAATGCGGTATTGCAGCTGTTACAGTCTTTTCTGTAATATATTGTCCCCATCTATTATTTTGATAATCAGCTCAGATCAATGATGTTTATGAACTATGGAACTAAACTCTTTTCCCCACCTTCAAGGAAACTTTTCCAGTTATTAAGTAGAATTGATGGATATTAATTTGTTCACATTCCCTATGGAATGCCTGTACAAATTAAGTGTAAACAAAGAAGGAAACTGTCCTCATCAAAAATATTAAATATGTCTAATGTGTTACGGTACTCGTATACAAGAATCTGAGAGTTCTAAAGTGTAAAATTTTGTTCCTCAATAAATGATATTTTATTTCACTGAACAGTAATTGCTAGGCATATTCCAATCACGACTAACATTTCTTCTTCATCTTTTACCATGATTCATAGAAAAATGTCAATTTTCTCTGTGATTTCTTCAGAAATTTCTCCAGCTTTAGACTTATGCCAGTATTTAGAGTTTTGCATTCTAATATGGATGAATTTTTAAGGTAATGCAATGAAACACAATGGGGTCAGGCAGAAAGGAACACTTTTAGTGAAATAGCATAATAACATTTAACTTGGATTAGACTAAAGTGTCACGTCTTGCATCCAAAAGGGGCCTCTTTCAATACTTTTACCAGATTTTGAAAGACAACACACTGTTTTATTTAGCATCCCATCTTTGCCAGTCACCCAGGGCACTCAGTTATAAATAAATAGAATTAATTCTGGTGAGGAACACATGACACCACCAATTGGAAGATATCAAGAAAATATGAGCTGAACAGCAGCTCTGCTCACTTCACCAGGTTGTCTAACATTTCAGCAACTTTCAGTGTTTGAAATCTGCTTACAGTCAAGGGAATCTAAGCAAATGTAATACCAGATCTACCAACGTTGTGCTATCTGTGGTGCTTTATTCCTGTGGTCTTATTGGAAAATCATTTTAATAAACCTAGATTCAGTTGGGCTGTTTTAATTTGAAGAAAAACGATCCCAGTAGAAAACTCACTTGAAAAGATAACATTACAATATGCTAGGAATTTGGCTTGGCATTTGGTTACCTATGCAGACTCCCTGATGAGATTATATTTGGGTAAAACATACTTCAGCACTTGTCCCAGTAAAGTCAGAATACTTTAACAATCTTTGTTTAACAGTTACAAAAATATTTCCACATATGTACAGTCAAAACAATGGAGAAAGACATTATGAGGAGATGGTTGTTGTCTTGTTGCACCGTTTCAAGGATGCACTCTCTGAGTAGTGTGCAGTGTTTCCTTAGACAACTGAAAAAGAACCTCAATAAGACATCTCCATTGCCTTGATACCAGTAACTAGCCTTACATTATGCAACTTTGTCAGTCAAAAGGCATTGTCCATATTTAGTGGAAATGAACTTATTTCTTTATGAGGTGGATTGGGTTTTACTCCACCTGTTGGGCCAGGCAGTATCCTCTGAAATCCTCCCCATGTGTCAATGAGATCTGTGAAAGTTCGGTGAGCTACTTTGAAGTCTCATCACTTTGTCCTGTCCAAATAGATATAGTCCACTTTCGATATTACTGCAAAGATTTTTAATTTACTGACATTATCTGTTTAATTCTCCCGTGTGTCAGTCATGTGTGTCAGTGGGGCTCTCTGCCGTTCATATTGATATGATTTTCAGGTTTGGTGGAAATGCTTGCTGAAAAGATCCCGTTTTTGGTTTCTAGTCATTAAAAATGTGAAAGCACTGCCATGGTTCCCTTAAACAGTAACTGATGTTCTGAGGCTTTATCTTTGGAATTCTTTGTTCCCCCCTTTATTTTCACTGTAACCATGCTAAAACACTTAACATCAGAAAAAGAAAGCATGGAATATAGGACAAGAACACCTACCATCAAGAAACATTTGCTACCAGCTTTCACAACTTAGAACAGAGAATCATTAGAGTTGAAAATACCTCTAAGATCACCGTGTTCAACCGTTAACCTAACACTGACAGGTCTACCACTAAACTATGTCTCTAAGCGCTGCAGGTTTTTTGAACACTTCCAAGGATGATGATTCCACCATTTCCCTGGGCAGCCTGTTCCAATACCCAACCATCCTTTCAGAGAAGAAATTTTTGCTTAGATTCAATCTAAACATCTCCTGGCACAACTTCAGCTATTTTGTCTTTCCCTATCCCTTGTAACTGTCACCCTGCCAAAGAAGGATATCAAATTGGTCAAGCAGGACCTGCCTTTCACAAGCCCATGCTGTCTGGGCTGGCACACATGTCCATGTCTGGTACAAGCAATTGGGAGGGTTCCTTGATTATGGCAACAACTTTCTTACAAGTGATTGATGAGCCAACAAGAGATGCAACACTGGACCTCATGCTCACCAGCAGGGAAGAGCTGGGAGGGAACGTACTGCTCCAAGGCAGCAGTGGCTGCAGTGACTGTGAGATGGTGGAGTTGGAGTTCCTCAGGACAGTGAGGAGGGCCCACAATAAGCTCATTGCCCTGGAATTCAGGAGAGCAGACTCTGGGCTCTCCAAGTACCTGCTTGGTAGAGCCCCCTGGGATACAGGGCTGGAGACAGAGGGCTGGTTGAATTGCAAGGATCCAAGCTCAAGAGCAATACCAACAGAGGAAATCAGGCAAAAATTCCAGAAAGCCTCCATGGATAGATAAAGAGCTGCTGTAAAAATTCAGAGTGAAAAGAGAAGCTTAAAGGAAGTGGGCATAAAATCCTATCAGGGTTTTCAGAAAACTTGAAGCTACACAGGTAGTGCCCAGTGCACTTACCTATGTTAATTGCTGTGGGGGGATAGAATGTGAGAAAATAAAGACAGTGCAGAAGGTAATCTCACCCCTGAGGAGTTGCAGCTGTACTAATCACCAAAGATTAGGAACAGGCCTGCCCTTAACAGGCTACAGCTGT
This sequence comes from Euphonia xanthogaster, assembly GCA_034509185.1. Classification (NCBI taxonomy): domain Eukaryota; kingdom Metazoa; phylum Chordata; class Aves; order Passeriformes; family Fringillidae; genus Euphonia; species Euphonia xanthogaster. Next base: position 103,160,465 of record JAYDZK010000001.1, read on the forward strand.
GTCCAATAAGAAGATGAGTGCTCAAAAGAGTGGGTTAGGTGGTTAAGAAGTGAGCTGAAGTTTGTTGGCTGTACTGTGAAGAAGGAGTCAGTGCTGTGAGGAGCTGCCCATGAGAAATCAACAAGAAGGTATGGAACTTTTGCAATAAGATGACAATACATTGTATGTGAAAGAGGACTTTGCAAATTTATGTTTCCTAAAGTTCCCTTCACAAACCCACTTTGAGATAAATTTTCCTATCTCTTAAAGAATCCCAACCCTTACATGTAAGTGCATCTGGGAGTAAAGCCTGTTGGGATTTTAATTTTCTAATTCACTGTGACAGGATACTTCTTTTTGAATTTCACATCCTCCAGGCTGATAAATTTTGATTGCTTTGCATTGTTAGCCATCTGCTCTCATCCCTTGGGATCCCAGTTCAAGATGGGAGTTAAAAGACAACAAACTGAACCCTCCAGCAGGCATAGGGCAACAGAGTTTGTACAGAAAATTAGCAAGCAAAGGAGCTGGTTAAAACATTTGTTTGAGACATGCATGGATGTGCACTGGCTTTTCACAAGGTCTTCTGATTTATTACAAGTAATATAATGGCTATAATTAGGGTTTTCTTTTTCTTCTTATTGTAATACACTGTTTCCAGAATTTTATGTATTTACCAATTTATTTTCTTTTGTATTATGTATTTTAAACAGTGGAAAAATGTCAAGGAGTGAACCTTAAAACTCAGAAGAGAAACATATGGTTAGCTGAATCGTAAAAGGAAACCGTCATATATAATGCCAGCAGTCTTGAAGATCTATATTCCACTTCTACCAGGAAATAAATGGATCTAAGCAGCAAAATAAAGACATAAATAAACATTGCCTGTGACCAGCCAACTGGATTTAACTTCATTCCCACCACTTTCCAGGCCCAGCCATGCAGACAGTTTTTTACCCATCAAACAGTGCACCTGTTCAATCTGTGAACAGTCAGTTTCTCCAGGAGAATGCTGTAGGAAGTGATGGTAAAGGTTTACTGAAGTCCATGTAGACACCATCCACAGCCTTTCCTCATCCACTAAGAGGGTCACTTTGGCATGGAAGGAGATCAGGTTGGTCGAGCAGGACTTGCCTTTTGCAAGCTATCTTGACTGTGCCTGGCCCTCTTGTTGTCCCATGTTCACCATACAGTAATTAAAAATTTATTTGCTAAATGAGAAATAGCCCTTTGGAAAACATAGTATATTTCATGGTGTACCTGCACCTTATTTCCTCATAAATAAGAGACCTGTAGGAATTTAGTTTGTCAGACATTTTTCATGACTCTCAAAGAATACCCAAGGGACACTATCTTTTATAAAGAGTAGTTATTACAGTTTTAGCATCCTCTAATTTAAAGGAAGTAAGATAATTTCAAAGACACTAAAAGATCATTGTATGGGGCTTATTGCTTAATTATCTAAAGTATTGCTTAAACATTTTTTATCATATTATCCTGCCTAAAATGCAAGATGTGAATAAGGGGCCCTGTTTGCATTTGAAATGGCACTGTTTGTGTGTGTGTGTGTAGCAGCTGATTACAAGCCTAAGACCAGATAGTATACTGCTTGCTAAATAAATAAATACACAAAATAAAAGCAGTAGTGAGCTATCATCTTTTTATCATCATGGTCAAGAACAAGTCTTTGAAATTGTGTTTTGGTGGTGCTTTTTCTCTCATCAAGAAAACCTATGCTATATAGCAGTGTAGTAGGAGTTAGTAGTTAAGTGATATCTGAAATCTGGGAAGACTGCCTTTATGTTACTTATTTGATTACTTAGATCAAGGAGAAATTTATATGGAATAAGTAAAATTAAATCCTTAATAAATCAGGCAAATTTTATTTCACAGGTTTCACATTAATAGAAAAATCAGTATTTTAAAACCTGTTTCCTTTTTGGGAGAAAATGCTAGCAATTTAAAGAGGAATTGAAGTATGAGTTTTAATAAAACATAGAATTATATCTGAGAACTGAGTAATAACAAGCCAAAACAAAAATATTTTGATGAATTGATTAAATAGGAAGATCAAATTTCTTTACAATTGGGCAATCTTGGGCTATCACATGGAAGAACAGTGTGCACCTCACAAATGATACTTTTCTTCCCTGTTGTGTCTTACCTCCCAGAACAGAACAAATCAAACAAAAAAATCCAAAAAGAAAAAAACCTAAAACCCCAGAAATCCAAAACCAACAAAAAAATCCCAAATCCCCCAAAACCAAACCCTCCAAAATTGTTGTGCAATATTTTTCATGTGGTATAGAAGAGTTAGAAAGATTCATAAATAATTGCTGTAAGCTTTTTCTCGGGATATTTTCTTCCTTTGTCCAAAATATTCATGCTGTATTTTCTGAGGGTTTCTTCCATGTTTGTACCCATAATTTCTGATATCTGCTACCAAACTTAAATTATGAATTAGTGAAGAGTAAAGTCTTCAGAAAAGAGACAAAAAATTTTCAAATTACCAAGTAGATTGTTACAAATTTATTTTGTTTTAGAGTGGCATGCAGATTCTTAGCTTCTTTTTGTTCTTTCAATCACTTCTGCTGGAAGACTGAAAAGAAAAGAAAGCAAAACAATGTGACTGAAAGGCTAAATAAGTAGTTACCAGAGATATCATTTGGCTGGTTACATTTCATCTACACTGGGTAATCCAAAACACAAGTTATGTTCCTATTCAACACTATACATGTTTAATTGCATTATATCACAGCACATATTATTCCACTTCTGTGTAATATACCCAAAAAAAAAACAGAAAGAAAATGATCTTTCCCCAGGAATCACGCTAAACTTTGATCTATGATCCCAATTGAAAGTGTTAATTAACACTCCTGAAATGGGTTTTCTGTGCCTCAGTTCCAGAGGACTTTTAAGACACCTTAAGCCTATCACAATTCTCCTGTGATCAATATATGGTACAACCATGAGAAAAGGCAGCATCAAAAATGATAAATGCTAAAAAAAAAAGGCAAGGAAAGGAAAGAGGATGAAATTGAACTTGTCACCTATTCTTTAAATGTGGATTTTCAGGTCCCATTGAGCTATTCATCCCTTCCCCTCCCTCCCAACAAACAAAAAGAAGCCATTTAAGGCATTTGAATATCCTTGTAGAGGATCCTTAGAACACTAGTCATTGCACTAGGTTCCTATCCCAGCAATAATGATCTTGAATGAAATGTTATGTTGTGTACATAAACATGCAAATGCGCTACAAAAAAAGTAATGTACATCTGCAGGAATATCATTCCACAGACGGTGCAAAAAAGGGTATATGAGAAAGCTTCAGATTTGGCAGCAAAACTGAGCTACGTTTCAAACCGTGGACTTCTGCTGAGTTAAAACATAAAGACTAAATCTTATTCTCTTATTCAACACTAGGAAAACATGGGGAATGGTATCCCAAACATGGATGGACCTTCTTTATATTGTACTGCTGAAGAGGAAGGGCTGGTCCCAGAACAGATGGTTACATTGACCTCATCCTGTGGAGGGATCAGTGCCCTCATTTTAAAAGCAGTTCAGGCAATCAGACCTCTGCTGGAGTCAGACCTCAAATGACTGTTTCATTTGGTGTTTCAGATAAAAAAAATGAGATGGGGTCATGAGCATATTCCCTTCTGACAATGACCTGAAACAGCTGTTGATGGCCTTGCAGAAAGCAGAAATTGCATCTTCTTTCTCACTCTTCTCAGGATGTGCCATAAAAAGTAACAGTGCCAGTAACTTCATAAAATCACAGAGGAAAGTTTGTTGTTGTCATTTACTTTCTCATTAAAATCTTCACATATATTATTTGTAGATGACAGCAGAAAAGCTCAGGACAGAATGACTGATACATAGCTGCTATAAAACCTCTGTCTGCATCAGCAAGAATGCTTCATGACACTTGGAAAAGTGGAATTTTTTCACATTTTTGTGGATACTACCATAAAATAATCTGATTTTAATGAATTTGGGATTTTTTCATTATATATTTTACTCCTGTTATTCAAGAGACAGTAGAGAGAGTGGCTGCACTGTAGTGAAAAGAACATAGTATATTTGATACTGTTTTTCTACAGTGATATTTTTGTTACATATACTATTGATTCTTTATCTTTCTAAAATGGATCCTTTTTGGAGAAGCATGTAATGCTTATATTTACTGTTCAAGTCATGTGTCACATTACATGATTTTCTGATTATTCTCTTTTGCTTACATATGACTTTGAAACCCAGACTGCTCTTTGCTCCTCTGAATTCTGGTTAGAATATATTATAAATATTTGAAAGATCTACACCATTTGCATTTTAGTTTGATAGTTTATATTCACATTTACTTAACTAAAGGTCCTATTAATATCTAAAATCCCAAAGATTTAGACAAGTGGAACAGTTTCATAATGCCCACAGATTTATCTTGAATCTTTTCAGTGAAGAACTTAGCCATCTTTTTTATATTATTTGCCCATATTCAGAGATGTTGTGTCAAAATTTCCCAATCTACTGATATAAGCCAATCTATTCAGAGATGATGCTTTTAAATAAGAGTAAATGTAGGTTCAGGAATTGTTTGTATATTAGCCTAATAGGATAAGTAAATTGCATAATATCTGTATAATTATCACCATATCTTTCAAAAACAAGAAATGCAAAGCATCCAGGCTTAGATGAAGATGATTTGCTTAAGGATTTTAGAGAATGTTTATAGGAGGATGCTGAGCAATCACTACCTGGTAGTAAATGTTTTAGTTCCATCACAACTTGCCCAAAATCAACAGACACAAAGCCAGACAGAGAAGTTGAAGAGCTTAGAAAAAAAAAATTGAGAAGCATGATTTCATGGAATCATATAATGGTTTGTGTTGGGAGGGACCTTAAAGAGTCTCTTTAGTCCAACTCCTCCTGTCACAGTCAAGGACAGATTTCCCTAGATCAAGTTTCTCAAAGCTTTGTCCAGTCTGACTTTGAACACTACCAGGATTCAAGGGGCCATCTCATATTCAGCCTCTCATCCACCAGCTCCTCCAAGTCATTCTTCCAGAGCTGTTCTACATGTGTTCATCTCCTGGTGCATCCTCATCCATAAGAAACTGGTTTTCTTAGCAACTTCTTTAGCAAATAATATAGATTTCTATCCATGCTGAAAAAAGTAAAAGTGTGTGTACACAAAAGATACTTCACACCTGGAACTAACATAAGAGAATTGGAGTCATTTTTGACCAAAACTGCGGTTATATTACCGACATCCATAAGTTGTTGGAAGACCACTGCCTTTTGGAAAAATTATTTAGCTTGTTCCAAAAAATAAGTAAAATCTGCCAAGAGTTACTAACTCACTTAAATATAAAGTGTTTCATGTTTTTTCAAGGCATATTTGGAGACTTCCAGTGATAGGGTCAGAATCATAACCCAATCTTTTGTATTGGAGTTAAAGTCTGCTAAGAATGAACTCAATTTCTATATTTCTTGCCTACAGTGATTTTTCATAAAAGAAGAAATCCTGAAATTGCATCTTGATTTTGCTTTATTTCTATTTATGTTTTTAAACAGCTCTAGTGCCAAAACAATTATAAGCAGAAAGTTGAAGTTTGACCTTCATTCACACAAAGGAGAAGTGCCTTTGCTCCTGTGAAAATTGATTTTGCTTTGACAAAGGGTTTCTACAAATTGCAGATCTGAAGAGTGAGCAGTTCTTTGTGTAAAACTTTAATATTTTTTGTTTGACATTTGTAGTTAAACAAATTAATGACAATTATGACATGAGGCTTTCTGATCTAAAAGAGAGATGCGTTTTCATGTAGCCTTCTCTATTTCAGCCTGTGGTTTCATTGACTGTTTTCTTACAATTCTAGAATCAGATAGTTTTTTCTGCTTCTTTATGGACAAATATAAAATGAGGATGCCAGTTGCTCTCACCTTTGATCTACAGATTTCTAGTCATGCAAGAAAGGTAGAATTTTAGATCTGAAATGTACCGCACAAAGTTTCATACAGGTTTTGAGTTTCAAAGAGATTTTCAAAGACTGTGGCAAGGCTATTCCTATATAACTATCACTTACACAGGAGTTTGGAACAAATGTACAAAATAAAAATATTTTATCCTCTACATTACATAATTTTCTAAAAATAATTTTATTTATCTTTTAATTAATTCAATTCCTTATCTGCTCCACAAGTAGCAACAAAAATACCTCTGTGAATAAGGAAAAAATGCCTTCTGGCCTGCTATTCTTTAATATGTGTGTAATTGTCATAATAACTAGCATGTTAATGAGTGCCAAAGAGAATACAGATCTATCTGGGTCTGAATGATAGTACTATTTGACTTGAAAATTTGATATTGAACACTGATATCGAGAATGTGTTTATAGAAAAAAATGTCATATATAAATATAAATGAAGAATAGTTCAGCATGAACAGCAGGAAACAAAATTCACCCTGCCTGCCTTTCTCCCTTACTGACACTAAGAAATGAGAGCTATAATATTGAAATAGGCTGTCGGAAAGACTGAGGTGTCTTTTATGTTACTTAAAACAGTGGGAAAAAAATAAAAGAAAAAGAGGCAAATACCTGAACATTATATTTCAATGAGCTTCACTAAATAATTTTAGTGAATGAAGACTTTACCTCTTTGTTGAGGCTCTACTTATTCAAAGAATCATAGAACCATTGAGGTTGGAAAAAAACTTTAAAGATAATGTAGTACAACTGTTAATCCAGCACTACCATGCTCACTACTAAACCAAATCCCCAAGTTTCACATCTACACATCTTTTGAATGATTCCAGGAATGGTGAATCTGCCACTTACCTGATCTATTTCACAGACCATCCTTTCAGTGAAGAAGTGTTTCCTAAGATCCAATCTAAACTTCCCTTGTCACTTGTTACCTGGGAGAAGAGACCAAGCCCCACCTGGACACATCCTCCTTTCAGGTAATTGTAGAGAATGATAAGGTCTCTTCTCATCCTCCTTTTCTCTTGGTTAAGCAATCCCAGCTCCATCAGCTGCTCCTCTTAGGGCTCTTGCTCTAAACTTTTCTCCAGCTCCATTGTCCCCTTCTGGACATCCTCCAGCCCCTCAATGCCTTTCCTGTAGTGAGGGACCCAAAACTGAACGCAGGATTTGAGGTGTGGCCTCCCCAGTGCCAAGTATAAGAGACCAAGTTTTGATTTTCAACTACAAAGATCAGTTTTGATTTTCTGAATAACTACCTATTCCAATTTGCTAGAAACAAGTCAGGTCAAGATCCTAAGCCCTAAACATGGTAGGTTTGATTGTCAGTGGTTTGGATTAGATTGAAACAGATAATCATTCAAGACAAACATATAGCAAAAGCTTGATAATTTCAGTGTGTGTAAGTAGTACTTATACTTTTGATTTTCTATATTTAATGCTCTTAATTTGCCTACATGTATTTTCCAAAAGCAACTTCCTCAGAATCTGATATGGATGTTTATTTAAACAGCTGATAATCCATTTTGCTCAACAAAAGAACAGACACAGCAGCCTCCAAAAGAAGTTGATTCATTTTTAATAACATGTCAAGAGAAAGCAAAATTCAGTAATAATGCCTGCATATGACTAATACTTGTCTAAGAGATAATATTGCAGGATATTATTCTAAAATACTCTGAATAGCACCACTGACACTACTACTCAGCATTGAAAGCTCAATCAGCTGATGATGGAATAGTAATTCCTTTGATCTGATTAGCACTTAGAGATATATCTTCCCACTTATGTTTACAAGTAACTCCCTTCTTTTTCATTGATGGGGAATTAAGCCATTAAGAAGTCAAAAAGCTAGCTCAAGAACATAGTGGAAAATGCTCCTGGAAGAGGGAACAGGATCATGAACTGGCTGACTTTGGATGTTCAGGCTGTAGCAATTAATTGTGTCCTATTGGACACGCTTTTTTTACAAAAAGCCTTGAATACCTGTGTCCAAATACACACAGTTTAATATTATATAAACTTCCCAGAGCTATTTACTCTATGTGTAGAGAAAAATTCTTCATGTCTTAATCAATGAACCCACTCATACAACACGAAAAATTATTAACTCACTTCCTATGTTATATAACAAATTTTTCAAGGTACATAAAACACAGATTTTTCTTTTTAAAAAGTTTAGAGACCAAGATGAATTTAGGACAATCAGTTATAAACAGTAGTGGAGTTATTCCCAAAAGCAAAAATGTTCTCCCATATTCAAGGCATCATGTCTTATTATCTTCAAACTTGGAAATAATGTTTCCTGAGGACAGAAGCCATGTGCAATCATTAGAAAATAAAAATCACAATGCAAGTGAAAAAGAAAAAATATTATTTGTTGATTTCCTGCCACAGCCTTTCACAGAATTAGGGCTTCAGGGGCTACAAGTCTTTATAGGAACTTCTTTTAGACAAGGAAGGCCGTTATTGAAAGTTTAAATTAGAGAATAAAATAACTAAAAGAAGAAAAATAAAATAATTTTTAAAAAGGCTATATCCATTCCCCTCCAAAAAAAACCCAAAAAAACCAACAAAACACCAGCTTAGATATTTCATATTTTGTAAGTCTTATACAGATTTATTTTCTTAGTTTTTCAAGGCATTTATCTGTCTAAAAATCAATTTGCAAACACTAAAACTGCTCCAAAGGAATTTCCTGTGGCTTATCTTTCTGATTTGTTGGAATTCAGCAAACTTTCAATTGGAAAACTCCCTTTGAGGCATCTCCCTGTGCAATACTAGAGCAGCTTGCTCAAGAAACCCTGGCAGATTTCTCTTAGGACAATGCAAATTCCCATTGCAAATTCCTTCTTTAACTGGTGCAAAGGGAAAAGACACTGGTGATGTCCTGTGATTTCCTTGCAGTCCTTATGGAAGGCTGGGTCATATCACACAAGATTTACTTACATCAAACAACTTCATAGTATCAAGAATACAGAAGTCCATTGAGTAGTGCACACTTTGTCAACACATAATTCTTTGGAGGGATGTCGCAGCAAATCATTGTGAAAAGGCTAGGAAACCTAACTTTTTGTGATTTACAATAAATTATTGCTGTTGTTCACTAAATCTTGGAGTGTTTAAAAAAAAAAAAAGGATTTTCACCATTCTGACTTTTAAACATCACAGTCCTGAAAACTCTGAATTATTTTAGACATGTAGACTTACCTGAGAATAGCAGATGCACCCTGAGCAGCTTTGTAACAGCAGCACAGACTTTGTGACTATTTCAAAACTAACTTCAGAAAATCCATATGAATATCACTGTACTGACAATTTGTGTCCCATTATTGATTTTTCAACCTTCTCATTCTTTGACATTTGTGTATCCCAGTCATATATAGTGAAATATCTGGTCACACGATGTACTTTCGTTTTTGAGATTAATTTGGTTTCTACAGGATGAATGACAAAAAGAATGACTAATCTGTCCTTTTACTCTATTATAATGCAATATTTTTCTCTCTTAATATGAATTTCTTTGTGATTATTCCATATTTTTGTCAATGTAATGGACAGTTACAGTTTGTCCAAGACATGTACTTTTTTTTTCACCAAATCCTTTTTAATACTTTTAGTCTTTAAAGCTACACCAGCACTTTCTCCCTATTTCTCTTTCTCTCTCTCTCTCTCTCTCTATTTTATTAAAGCATCCGCATTTTTAATAAGCTTTCTGCAGACTTAACTACCTCTTCCCCCAGGAAATAATTCCTGTTCTTCTGCCCCAATGATTTATTTTAGTGTTTCCATGGAATAATCTTGTAGACATTTATTCATGGCCAGTGAAGTCAGTAATGTGTTTTTAACTGCTCCATCCACCCCCATATCAGTGCAGAATATTATTAACACCTGTATTTCTACTTATGTACATATTTCTTCCACATCAGTTCCACTGCATTGCTCCCTTAGGAACAGACTAATAAAGGTAGTGTAGTGTTTACAAATTCTAAGAAGCTTTTCTCATATGAGCTTCCTAGTGATAAGCTAAATAATAAATGAGCATGACCTTTATGAATTTGACTTGGCTGCATTTCCTGAAGAACTCCTATGCTCTTTATTTTGTCCTGATTCTTGATGTCACTCCAATCTGAGCTCCAGCAGATGAAGCAAAGCCATATGAACTACAAGAGCAGCACCAGATATTGCCTTTTTTACAAATGCCAGACCAGTGAAGGTGAGTGGGGTTAATGCCTCCAACTACAGATTTGAATGAGGCCTTTTAAATAAGTTTGGGTCTGTGATGAGCAGCTTGCTGGAATTATTTTTTTCCTTTGGAAGAAATTTTGATGCAAATCAGAAGGGAGACTTGAAATTTCTGTATTGCAGTTTTTCACTTTAGAGAATTCATAAAAATCAGACTACAAACCATTGACTCAGTTGTGATCTTTGCTACAAGACCAGCTCATAGTCCCTTATTCCCCACAAAGTTTTGTACATGTGTGGTGAATTAATAAATGTAATCCCACCATACATACAATTCTATATCTATCTTACTAAAAACTATAAACTGTTTTTAACCAACATCTATGTATAAAGATAGTTTCTACTTATATAATTTCTGTCTACCATATGTTTCATCTTGGCAGTCTTGTTATTTAATTTTAGAGTGTGTAGTTTCATAGTTACTGACAAGAAATGATACATATACCTCTTTTTGACTATTTGTTTTCCAAACATACATATATATATAGTAGAAAACCAAGAAATGTAATAATAATTTGCCTTACCTTTATGATATTTCTGGCAGATAAAACTTGGGCTGTAACCTCAATACCCCACATATAATACAATCATATTAGTAGAAGTCAGCATTTTGTGAAGACTGGTGCACCTCTCAGGAAAGTGACTGACAGACTGTAAACTGGATTTTTTTTTATTATTTAACATACTATACCCTAGTTGACACGTCATGTAACAAAATGTGCTATGCCTTTAACTTCCATCAATAATTTGTCATACACCAAAAATGCCTTTGCTCCTATCTACATTTCATTAAGCTAAAATCCATTTATCTACAACCACCTGACAAAAAAACCCTGGAGAATTAGTCAATAGTCCTTAAAATAAAAGGAGTCCTAAATAACTTTAGGACTCTTAGTTTTTTTTTTTGGTAGCTGATGCAGTGCTGTGTTTTGAACTTAATACAAGAATAATGTCAATAACCCATTGATACTTTAGTTATAGCTGAGCAATGCTTACTCTTAATCAAGGATTTCTCAGTTTCCCATGCTCTGCCCATGCAGGCACACAAGAAGGCAGGACACAGCACAGCTAGGACAGGGGACCCGGGCTGGTCAAAAGGACGTTCCACACCACAGAGCATCATGCTCACCATACACACTGGCAGGATTGTCTGGGGGTGGTCAGAGGTGGACTGGGGTTGGGTCAGCAAATGGTGAGCAGTTGTTTCTCTTGGTGTTTATTCACCATTTTCACCTTTTCATTACAATTTGTATTATTACTATTGTTATTTTGTTGTTTCATTGGTTTATTGGTTTTGTTTTTGTTTTTCTCATCATTTACTGCTAGAAATATTATCATTATATTTTATATTATCATAACATTTTATTTTAAAAAGATTATTAACCACTCTTATATCAAGCCATGAGTTTGATTTTTTCTTCTCCAATTCTCCTCCTGTAATTAATTGCTGGCTCAAATTAAGCCATGAAAAACTTGATTAAGCTAAGAAAGTATATTGATCACTGAAGAAAAATGAGGAAAATACAAGTGAAATATTAACTTTTAGACTTTTTTCCTCTTTTGCATGGCTTGATACAGAAGTGGAAAAGAATAGCAGCAAATGAGTAAATAAATAAAAAAAAATTCTCTATGTTTTCTTGCTTTCCTCCATGTACTCCTTGATAACTCAGTTTTATGCCCTCTTCTCACAAATAATAGTTCTTAAACCACCTAGGTTTCTATGTTCAGGAGTAATGTCTATACAATCAAGCTTGACTCAAAAAATAAAGTCCAGATGAGATAAACATGATATATTAAAATTTAAGTGAGGAATATTTTAAAGAAAAAGTCCTTTAGAAGGAAGCATTAACAGAAATTATCTTAACTGAGAGTTTCTAAGGAAGTTTTCAAAATTTGATCAATTGCTAGACTGAAAAAAAAATCACTTAAAATTGTTTTCTCTTTGATATAAATGTTGTGATTTGAGAAAAACAAAGCATTTTTCTTATTTTCAAATTTGAATTAATAAAGATTTACAACTAATTAACTAATTTTAATTAGTATTAAAATATGTTCTTATTATTAAAAGTAATTTCTTACTGCAATAAGTTCTGAAATGGGCACAGGGTGGAAAAGAAATGCTGTTACCTATCAGTGACTGGTTTGAGGCTTGTAATAGCATAGACATCTTTTAGTTTCTTCTTTGTTCAGTATAAATCAAGGTAAAAGTACTGGCGGCAGTGGTGATGTATGGACTTATAGATGCTGAATATCCATGCTTTTTGCAATCAGAAAGGGCAATACATTAAAAAAGATTTTCTGAACAGTACAAGCCATAGAACATCGTAATTGCGGTGGTTACCTCAACAATTTATTTGTGTTCCCTCTCTTAAGATGTCATTGCATTCAGTCTCATTCTATTTTATTCCATCCTTTCTGTCCCGTTCTGTTCTGTTCTGGGTTTTTCAGACTGAAAATGCATAAAATACCACATACCTGGAATACTGTTCCGTCCTGATCTGGATCAGTATTTTTTCTCTGGTGACTACTTATTTCTCTGTGTAAATTTCACCAATGAGTTTTCAGTCCCTTTCTTGCTGTGAAGGCATACAAATTGTAGAAACTAACAACATCTTTTACACTCCAGGAGGTTGTCTCGGTTTAAAGTCAGTATTTTTACTGAAAATCAAATCTTGGAAAAAGCTTATCACCAAAACAAATATATTTGCTTGTTCTTTTTGTATGGCAAAAACCTCTGTAATGCAGTTAAAACAGCAAAAGAATGCTTTTGTCAGAACTCAGTTTCTTAAAACAGGTAATGTACATACATCATATTAATTCCTTTTATCAACATACACATCATACCACATTGTACTATCCCAAATGCAGGAAAAAGTCTCTCTTGTAACAAGTTTACCAAGAACTGGATTAAAGTAGAAAACTTTTCATTCTAATTCATGTTGGCAGAGAGGCAATGCTCTGACAATAAGGAGTTTTTTTCCATGCCAGAAATGTTCAGGAAGAAAATGTGACATTTAGCTACAGAATAATAACCATGAAAACAAAAACTGCATTCATAATTGCATTGCTACTAGAAACTGATTTTCAAAATTATTATAATGTAAAAATAAAGCTAAAACAATAGCCAGCAATTTTATGGAGTAT
>JAYDZK010000001.1:103173919-103185056 GCA_034509185.1 Euphonia xanthogaster
AAAACAATAGCCAGCAATTTTATGGAGTATGTCAGCATTCATCAAATATTTCACAACAATGAATTATTTAAAGTTTAATATTTAAAGTTTCTATAGGCTTTTTTTGAGAATAATAGAAAATTATTCTATAACAGGAAATTGTTAAATATAATAGTGAGAGATTGCAAATCCCCCAAAAGGTTGAAGAATAATTATAGCTCCAATAAATATTAATTGTGGGTTTTTTTCCTTTAATCAGTTAACAACTGGATATCAACTTACAATTCTAGGGCACTGAATAAATGTTTTAGGTCTCTAAAAACACAAGTAATTTTTGATAGAATTACATCATTTCAAGATGCTTACTATGGAAAATAAGTGCCTAGGTAACTGCCAACTTTGGGTGTCTCCATTTTTCCCCATTTCTTTTCCTAAATCCATCTTAAACCAGCTAAAATTAGAAATATGAATTCCACCATCATAATGTCTCAACTCCTTCCTTCTGCTGTGTTACAGAGAAAAAATCCACATTAAGCAGGGATAACTAGCATTTCAGCAGCACATGTGAAAGCTTGGAGTGTTTTCTCAGAAAGAATGTTCACAACTAATTTCTGCTTTTCCTTCCACCCAGTTTACAAATTAATTCCAATTACAGCTCTGGAGAAGAGATTGCAACACATGACTGATCAATTCAAAAGGTACAGGCAGGCCAGAGACATGTAAGGGATGCTTCTTTTTACAAAAGTGACCTGCATGCAAGTGCATAATAAAACAACAGAAAGATTGTAAATGATGCAGAGAATAGCAGACACATTTTTCAGAATGGCATTTTATCTTTTCCATGTTTCTCACCATGACAGCTCAGTAGTCTGTCATGTTAATTGTGCTGATGACCCTCGGGCAAATGCCCCCATTGTATTTAACAGATTGGTTCCCCAATAAACAACCTGAGGTAAGAGGTCTGTTTTCATATCCTACAAATCTGCTCTTGAATTTGTGCTTAAATATCATTTTCATCGCCAAAACCACAGGACAAATAACAGAGTTTTAATTGAAGCAAGTAGATTAATAAAAACAGCATTATCTCAACAGTATTTATACAAACTGCGAGTGCCTACAAATAATTAACATATTTTTGAAATCAAGTCTACCCAAAACCAAAACAAATCAGCACGAATTAGATTACAGTTCAAGAACATTTGGGGTGTAATCTTTTGGGTCTCTGGTCTGTTCCAGAGCACTTTAAACTCTGTTACCTTCGTTCTTTCCTGCTGAGGATGAATCTGATCTCTGACACCAGCAGCTGCTCAAAACATTCGGAGCTCATTATTTGCCAGTTTAATCAGTAACTTCAATGCACCACTGGACCCTGCACAGCCCCACATGCCATGATCCTTTCTTTGTCCCAACCCAAGTCTCTCTAAATGACGCCTTCATCTCCTTCATGTAATTTTACCACAGGGCTCAATGGGTACAGAGGTCCTCACACTGCTCTTCACAGCACAGACAAATGCTGCCTCAAGGATTAAGGCATTTTTCACAGCAGACTGTTAAGCATTGTCATTCTTTAACCTTCAATCTCTTTTCATGCTTACTCTTCAACTTTTTAGAGCAGTAGGTCATAAAAAAGCTTGAAGCTGAAATACTGCCTTAAGCTGTTTAATTGTGAATTTAATGGATCATTGTGTTTTTAAATTTGCCATGTACATAGACTAAAAAAATGAAGAAAAAATTCTAGAAATCTCTTATAACAAAAAAAAAGTTTACTTTTTCATATGAGGCTATGGTTGGAAAAACTCAGATAGAGAATTGTGTGAAGGAAGTGGCTGATGAAGTGGCAGACAAAAATGCTCCAATTGGCATAAAGGGTGCCTTTACTCTGGAGAGCACAAGTGGCTCAGGTGGGGAACCTTTTCTAGGGGAAGAAGAGGGGTTGTTGTCCTAAGCAGAGGATTTCTATATAGTCTTATTAAGAAGCCAAATTGCTTGTATTCTGCTAAGTCATTTTTATGCATCTTGAATAAATTATTCTCTAAAGCAAGGAAAGGTATGCCTTGATGCTATTACACAACTCAGAGCTTTTTCCTTCTATTTCAAAGAAAGCCCTATGAGTCACTCACATGAAACCACATTTTTCCAGCTTATTAAGGCTTCATATAGAGAAACTACTGCAGAACAACTAACTGAAAATAGTTAATCTGAATTGAGTTATAAGATAAAAGATACATTTATTTGCCTTTAAGTAATGAGCTCTTCTTCAAGGCTTTACATATTCATCCCATCAAACGATATTTTTTTTCAATTGCACATTTCTCATAAAAAATCCATCTAACCAAAACATTTAAATTTCTTCTTCAGCTTTTAATGTTTTAATATATTTATTTAAATACATTTATTTAAATGTATTTCTACGTATATAAATTGTTTTAATGTTGTCCTCCATTCCCATTAATACTTGTGTAATGACAGTACAGCAAGGAAATTATAAGAAAGAAAAAGGGAGGGGTTTGGGGTTTTTTTCAGATCAATTTATCACCCAGTCCAAGAAGCAGGAGTTTGGCATGTAGCCTCAATTTCTGTAGGGCCTCATGGATTTCCATATTTTTCTGTGAATACAGAAAATATTTCATTATTCTAGTTAAAACAATCTTTTTCCCAGAAAAAGGAAGGTTTTCTGTTGAAAATAAACAAAATAATTAACTGTTCTTAATTATTATAAGGTGAATGTTACACATTTTTCATCACAAAAAGTTATTAATAGTCATCATAGTTTTTTTTCTCATACTGTAATATAATTTGAAATGGATTGCAGCAAAAAGCCTTATATTATATGGTGTTATTCCAAATTGAGGATGGGTACTACTCCAAAGGAGAGTCAAAATTATGCACTGGAATCAAAATTAGCCTTTTTGGCATTCACAGCTGGATGGATCCTGAAAAGCTTTCACAGCTGTCTGAATTCAAGGGCATCCTAACATGCAAACACACAATTTTTTTTTTTAGGGAGATGTTTAGTAACTAATTCTGTAGGTTGAATCAATCTCCCTCTGCTGGACACACACTATGTGACCCTGTTTGGACACCGCATAATGACCCTGGTGCTCTTCACTTTTATTGAATGAAATAAACTGCAATTTTCAAGAGCTGTCACTCCTCTCTCTCTTCCTTCCTCTTTCCCTGCCTGTCTTTCCATCTCTTCCTTTTGTTCTCATCCAAACAAGCATAATAAGAATGTCAGTCCCCCCAAACACTCTCCATGGTTTGTTGAACTTCTCTTGTAAATATTAAACCCTTTTGTCTTTCTCTGATGCAGTCTAAAGTGGACAAATTACTTTGCGGAAAAATTTTGCCAGTGTGCTCTCCCTGTTTACATATCAAATGTAAAATTCAATTTCCTTTCTTCTATGTAAGTTGTTTGAAGAATCTGTTTCAAGGTGGAAATCCAAGTAAGTGAGGCATTTTCTCCAAAACAATGAAGTAAGAAAATTTCAACAATTTTTTATAACTATTCTTGTAGTCCTAGATTCTGCACATATATTGGTGTCCCAAAATTTTATTAGAAGAAACACAAAAAAATAAGCAACTCTCCATACAAAATAGATATGTCTACGCCCCAGAAGGACAACACAAAATATCTTGACATGCTTTCCTTTTTATACACATTTACTCAGGAGAGACAGGGAAAAAAAGTTCCACTACTTTTAAAGAGAATTTATAAAGAAATGCATGGAGATCCCTGGAAGTTTCCAAGGCCAGACTGGATGGGATTTTGAGCAAACTGACCTAGTGGAAGGTGACTCTGCCCATGGCAGAGGGGTTTGAACTAGATGGTCTATGTTCTTTAAGATCCCATCAAACCTGAATCATCCTATGATTCCATGATCAGTGGTTAAGGAACTTAAAGAACTGGCTTGTACAAAACTATGTATAAGAGGTGTCCTCATAAATTTAAATTCTAGAAGACACACAGGTGTTTCACAAGTAAGAAAGAGCGATAGAAATGCTTTGGTATATTTGGATAACAGCAGTTGATTCTGTAAGAACTAAAACGAAAGTTAAATTTTGTATGATAAACAGTGTATTAGAAATTAAGAATACAAAAGACAACATCGAACAGTGAAATCTGATGGATGTGTATAGGATTAGCATGGTACTTGTCAGGATGTCAGAATCTGTCTTCTAGTTTCTCTTCCACTGGGGTTAGGTTTAACAAAGGATTAAATAGATCTTAATTTTATGACCTCTTGACCACAATTTTGTTATGAATCCTTTTATGATGTTTTGAGGTTTTGTTTAGCTGATTGGCTTCTTGGATTCTTTTGCCATCCCACAAGATTGCTTCTGTCTTTCTGTTTCTTCTTCCAAACTTCCTACTTTCCTCAACAAAGTCTCAGCCTGTCGCTTCTGATCAGATTTGTTTTCAATACACTTCCTTTTGTTCTCCAGCACTCAGGCTTGTCCTTCTAAATGTTCATCAGTTTGATCTTGTGCCTTTTATCTTGTCTGATTCTTTGCCTGGAATGTTCAATTCCATTTAAACTATTACCTTCCTGGTCAGTCCAGTTGTTCATTATAGGTCAAAACTAAGAACTGGTGGATGGAAAGTTGTACTGGTGCTTTAATACCAGCAACCATGAGTCCATTTAGAAGACCTTAACCATCAAAAATTAGGCTAAGTGGGAAAGTGCAAGTCTCTGAAGTGGCTATGATGATTTTAGCATTTGACTCAGAAAATTGAACAGAAAATATAATAGAAGTTTTTCCTCAATTTTGTATTAAAAAAATATAATTATCTCTATATAATGGGAGATCCAGCCTCCAAATGGGACTAACAGTTCATTCATCAATGTTTCTGTGACACCTGCAAGAAATTAGCCAAGCAATAATGGCTTGGTGCAGAAACTGTAAGAAAATGTCTGATAGCTATATATCAACAAAACATAAAAGGTATATAAATAACTCACTGTTTTCTGTCATTACAGTGAATGGTAGAAAATCATAAACTTATTTTTAATTAATATTTTTCTTGCTAGATGTGCTTTTATTGATATATAGAATAGAGTTCAAAGATTTCAGTGCAATTTTGTTTTAGTAAATTTACGAAAAATGTTAGCAATTTTTTTTGCCTAAATGGTTACATTCTAAAAGCCATTGGGAAAATGTCTGTTCATATCATTCAAAATTGTGACATTGTTTAATTTTCTGCTACAAAGAACAGAAAAAAAGGCTTCTGTTTGCTCCAGTAATAACCAAAAAATAAATTCAATGGGGAACTTGTCTACTGATGCTGCAAGCATACTACAAACCCTTCATCCATGAGAAAGCCAATAAAAATTCCTTTCACTAGGTCAACACCTTTAACACAAAACAGATCAACACATTCAGTTTCTGTCTATCAAAGAGCATTTTCTGATGGATCTTTAAAACACTGGCATGTAACACCTTCATGTCCTTAAAATTGTTAAACATTTGGCAGCATGCTATTAGCCCTATACATACCAAAAATAAACCTTGTTCTTTCCTTGCTGCTTTCATGCTCACATATTTCAAACAACCAAAGCATATGTAATAATGTTGCAAAGGGTAAGAGTTCAACATAGGATATTATTGTTAGCATTATTCCTTGTAGAAATTCCTTTCCTCATTTTGCATCCTAAATACAGCAAGCAAGGGGTGTGCATTCTGAAAGAACAAAAATATTACAAAATTAAAACCAAGTATTGTTTTGTATTGCTCTTTGGTGACATTTTTCTGTATAAGGACCCAAAACTTCACACTGAAAACGTGCCTATGCATTTATTTTTTTGTTTTTGCTTTCCATATTTTAGTCTGCATGAGCACTGCTCAGCAATAACTAAAACATCCCTGTGTTCCAAACACTGTTTTTGTCACAAAACCAAACCATAGCCCCATACAAAGTACTACAAAGAAAACTAACTCTGTTAGAGTCAACATCAAACTATAGGTTTTAGTTAAATTGTAATGACTGTTCAGTATTGCTGCTTTGCTGTGATTCAGACCACAGGGAGTCACTGCAGTACAAATAAGTCATTGAAGCACCTCTAGAGACCAGTGGATTATGGGACACTTTAATGCTGAGGACAGTCTACATGCATGGTATCTTTCTATACTTTCTGAGATCATCTCTATAGAATCTCTGTTCAAATAGGAGAGTCTGCTGCCAGGCTGTTTATTTTCCCACCTTTGAAAGTAGCCCTGAGATGCATTTATATTTTTCAGACATTGAAAGGCAATGCTCAAGAAACTAATTGAGAATATTTGCTACTCCTTTCAACATCTTAAGATATTGTTTGATTATGCACAAATAATTATTTATCAAGGTAATAGCTAGTAAATTGGCCTTCTTAGTATGAGTGTTGGCAGCAAAACACTACTTCAACATTTACATTTAATTTTCATTTTTATTTCTATTGCCTCTAATTATGGTGAGATGGTAACAAAAGAGAAAAAAAATTATTAGTTGTAAAATCAATGCTGTAGAAAATGGATTTTAAAGGACAATCTAAATGCAGTTTTAGATGCAGTTAACATTTGAATGCTGAATTTTCATTGCTAAGTGTGATAAAAGTGTGTTACCTCATACTATCCTGTACATAATTAGACTAGCAGTTTATTGAGAAATTTTATAGTCTTGTCTTCCATATTTTTAAGGTATTGCATTTTAAGTGTAATCTGTCACTTGGTGAGTCTTTCAGTTCTGTAGAATATCCTGATAATCTTGCTATTCTATTCCATATATTTTTGTCATAAATGTTCATGCGTGCCTGTGCTTATAACAGACCAGAACATCTTCATTTTTATATACCTGATAATCACAGATTCTTAATGGTGTGGAACTGCTTTGCAGATCTCCTTGTAGTTTGTAGTTTCCAAATCCTCCACATGTGGTCAGTTGGTTCCTTACTCATCTGCTACATATTTCACATAAAAGGTTGCTAAGAAATTGCTGGAGGGAACACAGCCTTCTCAATTTGCTTTCAGATATGTTTGCAACAAAGTCATTGCAAATAATTATCAAGTCTAATATTGATTCCTATCAATGTCAAGCAAGGAATTACTATTAGAGGGAATTATGTGTGTGTTTATTAGAGAACAAGTATTCTAAGATTTTTAAGAAATCTATAAAAAAAATAAGGTAGAAATTTTATAATTGTAAGATCACATGTACATTATATATGGAAAATCACAGACTTCATGTTTAGGAGAAGGACATTCCCAGGTAGCACTACCACCTCTTGACTCAGTTCCCCATTGGTTTGCTGAAGCTTGAGGATTTCTTATCCTTAGTCAATGAGGTGATGTCTGTACAGCATCTTAAGCAACTTTCCAGGAGTAACTAAGAGTGAGTTGGGAATAGGAATGTATGGCAATACTGGACTTGGACACATTTTTATTGGGTCTTTTCTTTGTTGGTTTTGTTTGGTGTTTGTTTTGTTGTTTTGAGATTTTTTTTATTTGCTTACTAATAAAAAGAGCAAAGTTAGCCATCATTAATATCACACATAGATGTTGATAATTGATCTGAGACAGGTTACATTAATACAATAGCAATAAAAATACCACATTTAGGACATTTTCTGAAGGGAGATAGATGACCAAAATAGAAAACAAGATGGATACTCTGCAGACAATGTTAATCAATAGGAAGTTAACCAGAGCAGGACCATGATCATACAAAGTCAAATTAAGGAATATAAAACTAATAATAATATAATCATAAAATAATCTCTTCTTGTGATACAACACATCCTTTAAAATTGAATCCTGAATTTTTATAAAAATGGGAGGTGAGAAGTTGTCAAAAATAGTAAAGGTGTTTCATGGTATGGTGGGCTGATGTTGGCTGCATATCAGGTGTCCACCAAGCTGTTCTATCATTCAACAGAAAAAGGGCAGGGGAGAAAATAAGAAAAGAACCCAGCCCTCATAGCTGAAGATAAAGACGGTTTTAAAAATAAAAAGAAAAGGTCATGCTTGTAAGGAAAGGAAAATTCTGTACCTCCCAGCCACATCCTGAGAAGCAGGACATCAGCTGTGTGGAGGTTGCTACAGAAGGCAAATATAATTTACAGCAAATTTCTACCCCTCTCCTCCTCTTTTCTCAGCACTGGTATCTGAGCAGACATCACACAGTATGGAATATCTCTTTGGTCAGATTGGGCCAGTTTCCCTGGCTGTGTCGACTCCTAGGATCTTTCCCACCCTCAGGTTGCTGATGAGGTGGAATGCTGGGGAGTCGTTCTTGGTGCTGTGTGAGCCCTGCTCAGCAGAAGCCTAAGCTCTGGTGTGTTATCAATGCCTTTCTAGCCAACACAGCAAAGCACAGCACTCTGAGGGCTGTGTGGGGAAAATCAAATCCATCTCAGACAGAATCAGTACAGATGCATCCTAATTTTAACAGTTATTTTTGTATACGTAATGAAGACATTTAAGGGAATGAAGACTCAGAGAAGTAAAGCAAAATTCTGAGATGTGATCCCCTCCCAGTTTACAGCTCTGAAACATTTTAGCATAACAATTCCTCATAACAATGTTTTCAGAATGAAGCAGAGAATTTTTAGAGAAAGAGCTGAGACAAATTTGCTCTGAATACTTCTTCCTAGGCAGGTGTTCATCTCCATCCTGTAGAGACAGAAAGAAAACAAACAAAAAAACTTTAAATGAAATCCAAACATGATAATGATTACTTATTAGCTGCTGTTTACTCACCCTGCAGATAGATGCTTCTATATCCAAAGTCATTCAGTCCTCATGAGATAATAGCAATTAACATTCTTACAGCAGATTAAAAATTTAATTAATTTTTTTTAAAAAGCTGAAATGGTCAAATGGAAAAAGTGAGCTGAACACAAATACTAAGGACTACTTTCTGTGAGTCTAACTGGGACCTACCATTGCCAGTCTTTGTTGCTGTGAGATTTGTGAAAAAAATAAAGCATGACTGTTTACTTTCTGATTGAACTGTAATTCAATAATTGCCTAGATTGTGTCTTTTTCTATCACTACTTTATTTCAAATTGAAGATCAAAATATGCATAATTTTTATGTTAGAAAAACTGTGAAAGCACCTACAGTTTTCATCTCTGTAAGTTAAAATACTTTCAAAAATACTAATCTTATTTTATCTTTACAAAATAAACAATTTTGTGATATCTAATGTATGCTTGTTTTTTTTTTTACTATGCACAAATGAACCAAAAAGAGAGTACAGTTTATTAGGTGTGTTTTTTGCTTTTTATTCTTTTTCTCATAATTATTTTCTTTATAATCCTGAGAATGATTCGTGATAATGACATGAATCTCTTGTTTGAGTTGTTCTCCTTTCATCTAACCATTTATGCATTTCTGTTTTATGAGTGGATAATGAGAAACAACAAGTAAAGATTTGCAAAGATGTGCAAATACATGAAACACTGTACTGTCAGCCTGCTCAGATACAAGAGGAACATTTTCAAAATTGTATCTGAAAATATCAAATTTATAATTTTGTATCTGCACAAATAAATTTGCACATTTTCTAAAGAAAAAAAAAATTAAAAAGAAATGTTGGGTATGAGCACAAAATTGGTATAGAGAGGAATCCTTTAGGTACTCTGCATACTCAGCTGCTGAAGAATTCTGTGTGACTGAAAGACGTTCAGGATTTGAGTGATCAGGTATGAAGTATGTATGTTTTATTTTGAAGGAAATGTTTATGCTTCTGGTTTTTGTTCTAGTTTTCCTTACTCCACTGTGTTAAGGAAGACTTATTTACAGTTTGCCCATGAGGAATGTTGAATGACTTTCAAATAAGGAAAAAACTAAATAAAAATACCACATTTCTTTTTCAAAGTGTACCATCATTGCCATCTTTGAGATTTGCAGATGCTCCTCAGGTTGTAGAATTTGTATGTAAATCTCTGTGGGAAAAATCAGAATAATACAAAAAATATTTTGTATGTGTTTTTAGTGGTGATACATTTAATTTTTTCATGGTAGTTGCTTTGGTGCTGTGTTTTGTGAAATTAGGAGGAACATCAATAAGACTCTTAAATTGGACTTCCAGAGGGCAGACTTTGGCCCATTCAGGAGACTTATTCAGAGAGTTCCTTAGGAAGCAGCCCTTAAAAACAAAGGAGTCCAGGAAAGGTGGGTGTGCTTCAAAACAGAGATCCTGAGGGCACAGGAACAGACTGTGCCTGTGTGCCAAAAGATGAGTCAACAAACCAAACATCCAGCCTGGATGGGCAACAATGTTCTGAAGAACTTAGGAATAAAAAGAGGATGCATCATCTTTGGAAGGAGGGTCAGATCTCGCAGGAAGTATTTAAGGAAGCTGCTAGGGCATGTAGGAAAAAAAATCAGGGAGGCTAAAGCTCAGTTTGAATGCAATTTGGCAACTTTTGTAAAGGATAATAAAAACTGTTTTTACAAATATATTAACAGCAAAAGGAAGAGTAAGATCAACCTTTGTTCTCTACTGGATGTGGGAGGGAACTCAGTAACTGCAGATGAGGAGAAGACGGAAGTGCTTAATGCTTTCTTTGCCTCAGTCTTTAGTGGGAAGACACCTTGTCCCCAGGACAACTGTCCTCCTGGGTTGGCAGAAGGTGTCAGGGAGCAGAATGGTCCCTTTTATCCAGGAGGAGACAGCCAGAGAACTGCTGAGCTGCTTGGATATTCATAAATCTATGGGACCAGAGGGGATGCATCCCAGGGTGATGAAGGAGCTGGCAGATGAGCTTGGGAAGCTGCTCTCCATCATTTCCCAGCAGTCCTGGCTCACTGGTGAGGTTCCAGAAGACACCCATTCACGAAAAGGGTAGGAAGGAGGATCCTTGTAATTATAGGCCAGTTAGCCTGACCTCAGTACACGGTAAGGTAATGGAACAGTTCATACTGAGTGTCATCACACAGCCCTTACAGGCTGGCCAGGGTATCAGACCCAGCCAGCAGGGGTTTAGGTTGCCTTTGACAAACATGATCTCCTTCTATGACCAAGTGACCTGCCTGGTGGATGCAGGAAAGGCTGTGGATGTTGTGTACCTGGACTTCAGCAAGGCCTTTGACACCTTCTCCCACAGCACACTCCTGGAAAAGCTGCAGCCCACGGCTTGGACAGGAGCACTCCTTGCTGGGTTCAGACCTGGCTGGATGG
>JAYDZK010000001.1:103198482-103217884 GCA_034509185.1 Euphonia xanthogaster
GCAAAGAAAGAAACACAACTGCAACTATTAAACTATTAAAAGTACACACACACACACATATATATATATATATTCCTTTTAAAACAACAACAAACCAAACTACCAAACAAACAAACCAACCCCAAAAATCCACCTCAAAACACCACAGGTGCAGTGCCAGAAGGTAATTTATTAGACAATTATTTTTTGTCTGAAATGATTGTAAGAAGCTAATACAACACTAATCAGTAAAAATATTTATTTAATAGCTGCTAGGAAACTTATTTTTACTATCATATATTAGCTTTTCTGCTGCAAGCTGTTGTTTTCCAATGAGAAAAAAAAATTGTTTTTCATTAAATTGAGACAGTGGTGGAAAAAAATTGAATGTCAAAGAGAAGCAGTAATAGGGAAGACTAAATGATCAAAACAGCCCAAATGTATCAGTGCTTTAATTTTTCTGACTATAGTTTTTCAATGGAATATTTGCCAAATTTCAAATAGTTACATATAAGCTTGTTTAGTTAATATTGCAGAAGTTGTGGGGGTTTTGTAAGGAAAAACCAACTTCTGAAAATTTCAAATTCTGTGTTTATCATAGTCAAAATAGTGGAAGACAATTGCAAAATCCAATTAATATTAAAAGAACACAATATACCTCCTGATATTTGCATATGATGGATTTTACTAGGCATTTATTAAATCTATTCTTCATTTAATTTCCATCTCATATTACATAAAAATTATGACTTCTTCATTAAATATTCATTTTTATTTTTATTTTTATTTAAATGTAGCTCGGTAGGTGAAAATGATTGTGATGACCAAGTTGAAAATTTCTCTAACCACATCACTTCCATCACTAATTTCTTCAGGGCCTACAGAATTCCTGCTTTAAAACTGCTCAGGGAGCAGTTTTAAAGCACAAAATCCTTACTTTGTTTCACTGTACTGGTGATGGATTTTTTGGTTTATTGTACCAAAATTAATGTCTTGCAATTAAAAGGGTGAAAAAATCAATTGACAAAGCTGCATTCTTTTGGTGAACAATTTTGTTTGAAACATCTATTCTCCTATATTGTAACTGTGAAAACTTACTTCAGCTTAGATAAATATGTATAAAATAATCAATCCCTCCACTCTATGGAATGTAAATTAATGGGAAGTCTTACATATTTAAGGGTTTCTTAGAAATTTTACACTAATATTAAAATGGGACGAATCAAAGTTGAAATTTTTGCAGTACTTCATCTGATTCCTCCCAGCTGCCTGGGATTTTACCTTGGTAGGCAGCTCAGTCTCACACCACTCACTCCCTTATGCTGAGGCTGGGGAGAGTATTAGAAGCACAAATCTGAGAAAACTCGCGATTTGGGATAAAGACAGTTTAATGTGTAAAGCAAACCCTGCATGCACAAGTAAAGCAAAACAGGGATTCATTCATGTTTCCCATGGGCAGGCAGGTGTGCAGCCATCTCTAGGGGAGCCAGGATCCCTCACATATAACTTGGCAGAACAAAACACAGTAACTCTGAACCTCCCCCTTTTATATTTCCCCCAGCTTTCATTGTGGAGCACGTGGCCATAGGGTATGGGATGTCCCTTTGGTCTGCAGGTCCCCTCCCAGCTGTGTCCCCTCCCAGCTCCTTGTGCACTCCCAGCCTGCTCTCTGGTGGGTGGGGTGAGGATCAGAAAAGGCTTTGAGCGTACAAGTACTATTCAGCAAAAACTGAAACATCCCTGTGTGGTTAACACATCACAAACCCAAAACATAGCACCTCATCAGCTACTATTGAAGAAAAACAGCTCCTTCTTAGCCATAACATGTACTGCAGGAAATGCAAATATGAGTTTTAGCAATTTCTTATCTATCCAGACCTTCTAAAGTTATGTATTTCTTACTGAAATTAATGTACTTCCCTATAGATCTCATCATTTAAAATAACCACTATGTGCTATTCACTATCCTCTTTTTATTATGGTGTTGAGCAGCACAAACTGATCACATTCTATTTTGAGTACATAATTAAATTCCCGACCAGGTTGTTGTGCAGGGTGTTTATGCACCATAAACTTTTCTGCTTATCACTATATTGGGCCAAAATGGCATTGTGGGGAGATGCACATTTTATTTTGCTTTGAAATATTGTGGTTTTTAATTTCCACTAACATCCATAAGGTGATCATCCAGCATATGATGTTGGCATATACTCTTAAGAACAAAAATTGTGATGTTTCTTTAAGTTTGCCATTATCTTAAACAATTAAATTGCTAAATACAGTTTTAAATTTTTTTTTTTAGAGCTCCTCCTCATCCCACTGTATTGGCTCTGTTTTCTACTGCTCTTGCTACTTCCTGTATCTTTTTACTCATTTGAAAGGGGAGAAAAGGCCCACTAAAGGTGGAAGTCAGTAGAGCTGTGCCTACTTTCAAAACTTTCTATTTCTGATTACAACACATTTAATTAAGAAACAGTGAATCTGCAAAGAAACAATTATTGATGTCGTTATCATCTATAATGCCTCACATGGTTCTGGTTTTAAATGATAGCTCTTGACATCCCTGCTTCCACTCCTAATTAGTGTTCCAGACATAACTGAAATATTTTATTTCTCTATCAGTATGATATGGAGTGGTTAGTATCAGTAAAAATACTGTTAAATACATTTTTGTGTATAATGTACATTTTCACTTTCTTTAGGGCTTGCTGGCAGATTTTTTTTATTCCATTCCTC
The DNA here is from genome assembly GCA_034509185.1 of Euphonia xanthogaster. Taxonomy (NCBI): domain Eukaryota; kingdom Metazoa; phylum Chordata; class Aves; order Passeriformes; family Fringillidae; genus Euphonia; species Euphonia xanthogaster. The sequence continues at coordinate 103,201,198 of JAYDZK010000001.1, forward strand.
AATTCCAATGTGCAGAGTGGGATTTAAAAAATTATTCTAATCTAACACAATGGAGTAGATCAGAACAAAATACAAAAATACCTTCACTGGGTTTGGTTCTGCTTTCCTCTGCTGGACCCACATCCTGATTCATCTTTTCAGAACACAGGAAAAGTACAATATGAGCTGGGATTTTTAACATGCATACTTTTAAGAAAGCCAAAGTTGCTGCTGACAAGTTCATCATGCTTTGTATATAGATGTAACCTGCTTGTACTAGGCGTGTGAAATCATTTTTCAATTCCTATAGCAAAGTGCCAAAGCAACACAGATGTTCTGTTCAGGAGTCTGGGCTTAATTTCTCTTTTCAGAGAAGTACAGTGTTAATTCTAGTTTATACAATGAAGAGGAAACATCTGTCATATAACACATTTGTTTTAAAGTACATGTTGCATTTTTTCTTAATGTACTTCCTACAGAACTTGAAATCTAAGGTTTAAGAGAATATGCACAAATAAATGTATTGGGTAAGGGTAACATAATAATTTACTGAAGATGAATCTGTAAATGTATCTCCTTCCAAGAATTTAGGTGGTTATGGGAAGTACAAGTTTTCTTAGTGGCATCTTAATATATTCTTGTGTACTTTTTTTTTGTTTGTTCTAAATATCACTGCTTTGACATATTTCTTCTGTTTTTCTACTACCATACTTGAAATTTCATTCCCCATTTTCAATATTATTAATAGTTCCTGATCTAATTAATTATTAACCTCTTTCTAAGTGCTGAATTGCCTGTACCAGTTGCAGGTGTTAGAATTACTTATGAATGCTGTTTTCAAGGGAGACACCTTATTGGTCAATATTACCTTAATGGCCTGCTATCTCTGGGTCTTAATCTTTTTATTTTCGTAAGGGACATTGTGTAAGTAAGAGGACCACTAATGTAAAGGCACCACTAAATGGAGGTGCTGCTCATAATGTGCTGAGGACGTCTGTTAGTTGGAGTGCACCTTAGAAAGGAAATAAATAACTTGACCTGAATATTCTGACCAATTTCCTGCCTGACAGTCTTGACATCTGGGAAAGGTTTCTGTTTCTGAGTAAAACTGCTAACAAAACACTACAAAACACAATCTGTCTGTTGGAAATATTCCAGTCTCCTTGACTTTTGTTTGTCTGGGTTGACCCAGTAACTCTTCACTTGTTCTGATTTTCCTCAAAATAAACATCGAACATAAGTTAGAATGTAATTTGATCTACCGAGAAACTTTGATGTCAACGACTCTCAGGCACTGCTGATAATCTTTGGTGCTTTAGTATGAGTAACAGCTGTGTTACCAAGACTTTGTCTTTTCTTGGTCTCTTGAAGAGGCTGGGAAATAATCAGAACAGATTATTTTCCACAAGGCAGAGCAGCTTCTTAAAAAAAAAAAAAAAGTTATCAGCCTTTTTGTACAATGTTTTTAGGCAGAATAACTCACAGGAATAGTGTAAAACATGAGTTTATTGTACAGTGCTACTGTTTCATCTGTTGTTTCCTCTGACTTCAACGACTGAGGACAACATAGCTGTCAAGAAATGGCTATGAAAGAAAAGCTATTACCAAGCAGCTCAATAGGAAAAGTAATGGTGATCTTTTAACTAAATGGCAATTGTTGACCATTAGTTACCAAAGTCTACAGTGAAAGGATAATATTGATTTAAAACGGTATTTAATTACAGGAGTTCAAAACGTCTCTTTTCATGTCTGCACTTTGTTCTCCTTGATGTTCTTTGCTATCTATTATTTTTTTCCCCTTAAGAAACGCTGAGCTGCCTTTTCACAGAAAGAATGGCAGGGATGGACATAGCAGACCCATTTAATGAGGTAGGTGTTATAGTACATGACATAGTGAGTATATGAACACTGGAATGCTGTGAATTGCATTTGCTTTTTCTCATTTTCCACACAGATATCAAACCGAGAAACTTTGATGTCTCAAAGTTTAGTCTTTTCCAGTCTGATATAATTAGCGATCCAATTGTTGGAGGTGCAGGGGGAGAGAATCTTTCTAGGTGAGTCATCCTCTGCAATTTGCTTTCACATTTTTAGTGTGAGTTTGCTGATATTTGGGTTCCTGTCTGTTTGGGAAGAGGAGTACTCAAGTATGGGCACGTGAATTTTCCTGCACTAGAGTATTTATCAGGCAGTCAGCTGTGACACACCATGATTTTCTTTGATTCCTTTATCAGGGATATTACAATTAAAAAAGCTCATAATGTAGCTGTCGACTTTTTAAGGTGTGCTGGTTCTTAACACCCTGTGATACTGCCTGAAATAGATGGAATCTCCTTTCACTGTAATTCCCATACAGACAGGTCCCATCAAATAATCTGGCACCCTTTTACCTCCAGTTTGTATTCTCTTGTGCTAAAAAAAAAAACCAGATGCTAGTAAAAAAATTAATGTAGTTTTGAAGAAAACCTATTTATCAGGAGAACTTTTTTTTCCTCAGCCTTTTCTTTGGTCAAAAGGTTTGCTATATACAAACATATCTCTCTACTGCTCAAAAACTGAGATACAGCAGGACAAAAAACTGAAAAAATATGGTTCAGCAATTTACAAAAAAAAAATGTAGGGCAAATAAAGCAAAGATTTTTTTTCTATCAGTCAAACACATTCCGAAGACTTTAATTAGTTAATCTGGCATCTTTCAGCTTTCACATATTTCTCTATATTTATTATGACTTTTAAATGCTTATTTTCTGCCAAATGATTCATAACAGGTTTAGAGAACAAGTTCTGTCATTTTTAATATAAAATGTTTAGGGAGAAAGTACTGAAGAAGTACTAAGGGAATATAAAGGAACCTGCTTGTTTGAAGATTTATTTAACTAATGAAAGAATCATGTTATAAATTGGTAGTAGAAAGAGGCACAAAACATATTGCAGATCTTCACTGCTCCCAGAAATTTATATTTCCAAGGTAAAACCTTTACATTTGCTTTACTTCTTGCCTTACATTTGAAACCCACACAGACATATTAGAAGTGACCTCAAGAGACTCCAGTCATGCTGCAGGCCAGAAGATCCTTGCTAATGCCACATCATAAGGGTTTGGCACTGTCTGACAACTCAGCCAAGCAACATCTGCCTCCCAAGTGGGCAACCACTATAAAGGGTGACATCCTTACCTGGTTTACAGAAGTCTGGGAGTTCATTTCTGATTAGAGCTGACAAAAGCTTGACAAAATCAGCAGCACTGGGAACTGAAATGCTGTTTCTTGGGCATAACAATGCCTCCAGTTCTTCCCTTTTAACATCATTAAGAGCCCTGAGGATAAATACAGAATGTGAGGGAAGGATAATATGATCAAAAAGATGAAATCCTCTGCCATCTTTTTCTCTGGCATGAACCAGGTTTTAACAAAAATAAATTTGAGTCACTGATACAATAACAGTAAAAATGAGTACACTTTCACAAAACTGAAAAAATAACTAAACAGAATATTCCAAATGCAATCTTCTATTTTAAAAGAACTAATTGTTAAAATATTTTAGGAACATAATGGAGAGAAATCAATACATAGTTGCAGTTTGGATGAAGCAAATACACAATTTCTTCAGCATTATTCATAAGAACATGCAAAACATGCAGACAGTCGTGTACTTATGGTAGGTATAAATTTTCAGTCAATTTTTCCAAGACTTTGGCTTAGTGCTGCAAAAAGAAATACTTTTTGATCAGTATTTTTTAAATGAGAACTACTGTGCCAACAATGTCCTTGTCAGTAGGCACTGGCTGACCCTGCTTGAGCAGAAGATTGGAGTAGATGATGTCAAAAGATGCCTTCCAGCCTCAGCAATTCTGCAAATAAATTAACAAGTGCAGTGAAAGGAGATCAGGGAGTTAAAGAACTAATCCTAAAGCTCAGCATTATGCCTCTAGATTTGATCTAAAATGAAGATGCATTTGATATTCACATACTCGTACTGCTGCCCATGAAGTAAAACCTACAGACACAGCTGGATGCATAATGAGCACGTGGTATTTTGCTTCTCCTGATAGGAGCAGAGGCAGTCAATGGTTGAAGCTTTCTGGAGAGCTCTATGGGGATTGATAAGAAAGCTCAAGGAAAGGTCAGGACATGTCATGGACTCGCTGCCACAAGTATGCAAATTGACATGTTTGCTACTAGTGGTGTTTTAGTACCGTCACTCAAAGATTTCAAGATGTCAGTAGTAATCTGAAAAAACATTTGAGTCAAGTTTATTGCCATTAAGTATATGATGGAGTAGGGAAGAAATGGCTGGAAGACATTGCCAAGCTAGTACTCTTTACTACTTGTGTCAAGGTACAGGGGATTGAACCCGGTTCTATCTCTAAATTCATAGACAGAAGCTTGAGGTAAACATGTTTGATAAGTTCTGTAGGGTACTCTTGCTGGACTACAACCTACCAAAATTAATGTGCATTGGTTATTGAAAATTATGCAATTTAAAAAGGAAATATTGTTAGTAATCTTAAAAATAAGCAGTTTTCATTTATATGTCTGTGACATGACTAAATGTCAGATATGAAGCACATGCTTCCAATCACATTGTATATGTAGCTCATTATAGGATTAGAAAAGAAAACACAGGCCAGAAGAAACTCTTGAACATGTGAGTTAAGTCTCTGTAATAGCAAGCAGCTATAAAATATACATTAATTCAGAATGGTCCATGGTACTACGTTATTTGTGGGGTTTTTTCAGACATGTCTTCTGTATTATTCACAGACCAGAGCAATTAGTTCAGTGTCTGGATTGATGGAATGAGAAGTAATGTTTTTGACATCCTCAGCGAAAGACTTTTACCTCTGGAGTCTTTTGCTGAAGGAAAACAGAAGCTATTCTCTAAGTACAACTCCAAACATTCTTTTTTTCAGCAGGCAAAAATACAACCATTTAACAGATGGATATAGTAACCATAATAGGATTTACTCCATGGAGAAAGCAGAATGTCCTGGTCTGCCAGCCAATTAGTCTGTCTTCACTTATTCTGTGTCTCAGAGGAAGACTGTTGATTCAGGGATCCAGTTCCCACTTGAGTTATTTAACTTCAGGCCATTTTCTAAGGTTTGACCATTCCATCCTTTAAGACTAAATAATATTATAGGATAATATACCAAATCTATTATTTCTATCTGTGCACAACTGTTCTATTCCAATTGTAAGTGTACTTCATGACAGTAAAAAAAAACCAAAAAAACAAAAAAACAACCAAAAACCTAAACCCAAAGTATTTTGCAATGCATGGAAAGTGAATGCATTGTTTCTCTAACCAACTGGAGGGAAAAAAGCTTGTCACATTGTTATGGTTTTGAATTTGTGAAAACAGAGGAAATAGCTTAGGACAGAGGGTGGGAACATGAGGGAGTTTATGATAATAGAATAAAGGCACCTCACCAAATACCTCACCCCCCATCATGCTGCTTCACTTTCCAGCTTGGCATCTTAGCACTGGCTCTTGCCAAGCTTCTCTTTTCCTGCTCCATTTTAATGCTTTATCTGGAAGCTCTAGGCTTGCCTACGATTTAACCTTGTTAATGTCTTTGATGCATGCATTTAGGGTTGACAAATCTTTGCAGAACCTTCATAATGACAACTTAGATTTTCAGATTGTGGCTCTTTTTTCAGAGGTAAATGGAATATTTTTTCCCTCAGAAAATAAATTTTCAAGGTCAAAATATGAATGCAGAACCATATCTGTTCTAAAAAACCCACCAAAATAAACAAAACACAAATGAAAAATATGTGGTAACTCTAAGGGTAGTGTTTTTATTAATATGGAATGTTGATGCCATTCAAATGAGGGCATAATATTTTTTGAATATCCTTTAATTGGAAAATGTTTGTTACTTCTTCAGTACATTAAATATTTTGTCATTCCATAAAATTGAATTCTTCATCATAATAAGTTATTAATTTGTTTCCAACATTCAAGCTGCTAAGAAATGTAGGCACTTAGAAGATAAAAGGAGAGATTAACTATTAATACAATGTGTCATCAATATTTGACACCCTACTTAGCATGACTATTATCTATTACAATCTACAGAAAATATTCTCCATGCTCCCACTGCATTGCTTGAGTGCCATATGGCCATGCTTGTTTTTCTTCAAATAATTTTTACATAAACAGCTGGTGAGCTGTTTTCTTTGTAACATGGCACATATTTTTCAAGACAGTTAGGAAGGACTGATGTAACACCAGTGTCTGCAGTGCTTCTTGTGTCAGGGTTGTAAGGAACCTCCTATTTATTATTCAAACATTCCGAGCTCATTCTGTGTTTTTGTTGCTTTTGGGGGAGCCTTTTTTTTAAAGTGACTGCTGAGAAATGTGACTAGTGATTTTCCCACTTTCTGCTAATATGATCTTTGAAATAAGGCTGAGTGTAAATGAATTCTTAATCACACAATAGACAGACAAATTGTAAAGTCTTATGGAAGCTCTTTAATATCCATGTAATTACAAAGCGGTGTTCAGCTAGCCTGGAATTTGACCTCTGTCACCTTAGATAAAGGTAAATCTGAGCTGACTGGCAGCACTGGGATTATTTTATTTACATGGTACTCAATTTATTCAATTTACTGTTTTATGCTATGCAATTCTGAGGAAACAGCGCCGTATAAACAACAACAAAAACTGAGTAAAAGATGGATTTTAAATCTTTTCCTTAGATATCAGTGATGCTTTTTCAAGACTATGCACCAAAGTCTGTTTCACTTAGTGATATTGGTTTGAAACAAGCATTATGTGAAATGTAATTTTCCCAACATATTCTCTTGAAAAGCTTTTCAGTAATCCTTCCTTTCACTTGTAAAGACAAAGCATAAGAGTTTTGATTTTCTAAGAACATATATATATATATATATATATATATATATATAAAAGGAGAATCAAAACTTTTAGAGGCAGGACTAAAGGATAAGAAAATGCCTTACAGATTTTCTTCTAAAGGCTTTCTGTTGTTTTCACAAATATAAGGAGTGATAAATATTTGATATGTTTTACTAGTGGCCAAAGCAACCATTTGTGAAGAAAATACCACGTGGTAGTTGACAACTGTTGAAACACTTTACTGATGTTTCTGGAGAATATAAAATTTCAGGTGAGTCAGCTGCTGTCAGAAATGAAGGGTTAGTTTCCCTGACTAATGTCACAGTGGTTCACATGGCACCACAAAGATTTCTGGAGGGTTACAGAGGGGTAGGACTACACTGAAATGGTTACCCGATAGCAGGGGAGCAGATTAGTTCCTGACATCAAGAACGTGCAATAAATTCTTCAGTTTGAGGATCTGGTACTTGATTTAGCACTTGGTGTAGATTTTCCTGCAGTTTCTGCAGCAAAGATTATCTGCAGATTATTTACATTATCTGCAGATTAAAGCAGTAAACTGTTGGACAAATTTGCATGCTCCCAAATTTTACAGGGAATTGCAAGCACTCCAGAAAATAAAATAAAATGCTTACCAATAACAAACAGTTAAAATAAAAAAATAAAGGTACATTTTGTGGAATGCTGAGAAATTCCTGTTGGGCTTATCTTTGTTTTTTTTGTTTTTTTTTTTTTTATTGCTTTCTTGGCTGGTAGATTTTTTGGGATTTTTAGGGGTGGGAGCACGTTGGTTGGTTTGGTTTGGTTTGGCTTGGTTTTTGTTTGGGTTTTTTTAGTCCTATGGACAAGCTCCAGCTCTTACTTAAAGCAATTTCAATAAAAAATATAAATTTATTTCAAGAATTAAAAGTTAATTAGTTAACTTTACCTAAATTTAATCATTTTTAGGTATCATAAGCGACAGTTTAAGAATGTGTCAGACCTGTTTGGGCAGATATTCAACAGCTAGAACTTATTATTAGGCAGAAGTTATTCAACAGCTAGCTAAAATGAATGAAAGAATGAAAATTTATCAATTCCAGAGAGGAAAAATAGACATCCCCACTGCTATCATTATTCATCCTGCTCCAAATCCAGCATTCCCTGGTAAGTGCTGTTGCACAGAGATCTGTATCACTTTTTACTTATCCAAAAACCTGATTTTCTCTAGACTGGAGCCTGAAGCAGTCTACTATCTCTGCCACCAGATGCTGAACAACTGGTAGACAAAAAGAAGAAAATCTCCTGGATTTCTGTCAAAAAAATCTACCAAATGAAAGGAAAAACTGAGTCAATTAATGGCTCATCTCTCCAATTGCATGTATTCCCAATCAAGTAGAGGAATACCAAAGAGAGGCATGGGCACCCGGAAAGACAGAGAATGTCACCATCAGGCTGTGACACAGACCCAAATGGACCTTCTGCTCAATGGGTAAGTGTTTGCAAGTTCAGAGCATAAGGGGGTCGAAGATGCCAACTGCATACTCAACACACATGTTCCAATTTTCTGTAGTGGTGCAGAACATTGTCATAACCACTCAGTGTAATTATTTTGTCCCATAAAACCAAATATATTTGATAATCTGTTGGCCTATTTCCTTCCCCCCCCCCCCAAATTACTTATTACATATTTCCTATATTTTCTTATTGAAATTGTGCAGTAATACTGCCTTAGAGTAGTAAAATTATTTATATGGGACACCACTTTGCATTGTTGAAATTGCTTTTTATGAGACTGTAACTATTTTAATCTGATATTCATATTCTGCTGTTTAACTTCTGTTTGTAAAACATAGCAGTTCATACCATACCAGCTATAAAAGACAGCACTCAAGGGATCAAAAGTCTGTCAAATTCTTTATTATCGCAGTAATAATAACAATAACAATAACAATAATAAATAAATTTACAATATTTTTTAAGTAATGGAAAATTATGACAAGAAATATTTGTTGAGGGAATTAGTGAATACAGAAGCACTGAAGAAGTCTCTAAATACTGAGTTTTAGACTGGATGTGATTTGCATCCCCATAAAGAAATTTATTTTGGAAAATAAAGGGTACTTAAACTTTGAATATCTGCTGCATCTATAGAAGGTGCTATATTTTAACAGTTAAGAAGTATTTTGTTTCCTTGAGTCTTTTAGTGAAAACCTAGTTAGTCCTTTAAAAAGGAGAAAAAATGGGGAGGTGATCCTTTAGCTTCAGTTTTAATCAGAGAATATATATTTTAAATGAGCCTTTAAATGTACTACTCTTACAAGCCTGTAAACATTCACCTTTTAAACAAGATGTATTTGCTTGAATAAATATTTTGACACATCAGTCAGACATTGATTAAATTAGTTCTCTAAATCATCATCTAAATACTTCACTGAAACAGGGTAAAGTGATTACATCTTCCACACAGTAAATTCTCATTTAGTTCCAATACCAAAGGGAAAAAAAAAAAAGTCTTTGAGCTGCAGAATTTGAAGTTAAGGTAAAGATTAAAGAAGTGATCACTGAGCTAATCTTCTCTAACCTTGCACTGGCAGGCATTGGAATTGCCACTATTTAATATTGTTTGAAAAGAGCTCTGACTTTGATAAGGAACAGCCCATGGTTGTGAGAAAAAATTATATTTTCAGAAACAAATAAAAAGGTTCCCTCAATATATCATTGAGACATTTATTTGCATTTTTAGTTGTGTGACAAAACTTCAGGACAAGTAGAAGTGCATGTGGACAGAAACACAGACACAGAGGTATATATAAGTTCCTCTTTCATTATAAGATTAATTTAAATCATAATATTAAATCACATGACTCAAGACATCTCACTATTTGGCCTCTAAGAATCTTCCATGAAGGTCATTTATTGTTTCCTTGATATTCATGGAACAGTTTTTTGTCACAGGCCTTTACACTTGGTCAAAGGTCCGAATGAGTCTCTGAAGGAACATGTCCCATGTCCCTAAGACATTTGAGAACATCTAAGACACATGATTTCATCTAGGATGGCTTTTTAGATCTAATCTTAATTGGAGAATTCTCCTGTCCATTTAAAAATGAATTAAAAATATATAAAATAATTGAATTTCTATTATAAAGAAAACTGAAGTTGGAAAAAAGGTGTAAAGATCTTAATTAAAAAGCTAAAATAAATTTTATTCTGAAAAATTATATCAGATTTAATAATTTAAATCCAAATTTAAATGTTGCTGATGCTCAAAAAATGAGTTAACCAATTTTGCCTCAGAAATGTTTCAATCTGTGCATGTTTTACTTACACCATATGTTTTGGTAGCTGAGAGATATTCAAAATTTAATCAATGTTATAACAGAAAATAAAGTTCTACCAGCTTATTAGGCAGTAGGAAGTTGAGTTTCTAAAATCTACTCAAAGAAAAGTTTCACATTAAAAAGGTCATATCATGCTGTTTGGCTACATTAAATACAAATTCACTTGTGTGATGTAGGGAAAAATTTGGGTATTATAAACTTTGCAGAAGTAGGGATTTGACAAAGTCATATAATAAGTAATAGCAAAGGAAGATTCTCTGATCTATTGGGCAAGATGTGATGCTCATGTCTTCATACCTCTCGACCAAAACATGTTTAATCCACAATTTCTACTGCAGCAGAGGGTGCTTTACTGTCTTTTGTGCAGACCACACCAAACAGGCCCCAGGAGACACCTTCAGCACAGGTACCTGTGACTGCCACTTTGGCTCTCAGTGCCCTTCACAAGAACTGCCTGGTGGGCTGGAGGAGCAGCTCTGAGGGCAAGGGCTCTGTGCCCTCTGCAGCCTGGACCAGGAGTGAACATCTCCAGGTTTCTTGAAGAAAAAAAAAAGACAAAACACACATGGAAATGCTAGACTGTTCTTTTCTACAAACATTCGACTCTTGCAAGGGGATTTATGAGCATATGCATTTTTGACATTGGTGGCAGAAGTAGGCAGCTCTCTTTATCTCAAGATAAAGAGAGGATCTTTGAAAATTAAATTAAATAGGCAAGTAACACCTTGTGATAGGCTCATGAAAACCCAGAGAAGAGAGGGACTTTTTCTTCTTAGTGAGTAGCATTCCTTCTCAGTCACTTTCTGAGCAGGATGTGTGGAAAGAAAGGCTTGATGGATCAGTTCAGGTTGCCATTATGTGGAGACAGGCAGGACTGGCCCATCTATCCTACTGGGGCTTTCACAGATTCCTGGAAAAACTTATTTTTATTTTACTCTTTTAGTATGTGTGTATAAAACAGTTTAGAGACTCAGCCTCTGAATTTTGGGATTTTAGGCTTGCAAGGTCATCTCATCAGTGTATTCAAGAGTCAAAACAGCTGGATAAGCTTTTCTTTTTGATTATTGATCCAACTGAATTAAACAGTCAGAGGAAACATCTGCAGCAGCCAACAGAAATTGTATGATTAGTGCTATTTTGGACACAAATTATTCCCTTTTCACAGACCTGCAATATTTCCAGATAGTGTTTTGGGACAATTCCATAGGGCTTACTGTAGAAAAAGCAACATCAAACTATATTTAATTTATTTACACAGTTTTAAGTCTAGAGCAATATATCAGTTGATTTAAGTCTGTTTGAGGATCTAGAATAATGCTGTGGTTTTATATTGGACAAAGGAACTATTTAATTTTAAAAATCATCTCAGAATTAGCATATCAAAACAACAACCAAAAAAAAAAAAGACCAGGAATTAAATTAATAAAAATTAAAATACAAGGCAATATAAATTGTATAAGAATAGAAATTACAGAACCAACTAGGTCAGAAAAGAGCTTTGAAATTATTGAGTCCAACCTGTGAAGTCATTTAGCTGTCCTAGAAGGAGAAATAAACTTTTGAACTAAAATGTCAAATTTATTTTTATTGTTAAGGTCAGTTTATATTTTGTGAGTAGTGGAATTTTTTATTTCCGTCTCCAAATATTTTGAATTCATTCCTAGACAACTAAGAAAAAGAACAAAAGTTAAGCACCAGGCTTTTACAAAAAACAAGGTGTCATATAGAAATATATTTTTAGGGGAATCCTTCACATTCAGAATAAAACAGACATCAACTGATTGGCACCTATTCTTTTTGAAGTTATCAGAAGTTTGATTGCTTTTCCTCTGGCCAAAGATTTGCCAATAGCTGCAATTCTTGTGCAGAAAGATGATTAGAGGCATGGAGCACCTTCCTTATGAGGAGAGGCCAGGAGAGTTGGGGAGGTTGTTCATCCTGGAACATAAAGAGAGTCTCTTCCAGGAGACTTTATAGCTGCTTCCTGTACCTAAAGGGGGTCCACAAGTGAGCTGGAGAGGGACTTCCTACAAGGGCATTGGTGACAGGGCAAAGGACAATGGCTTTAAACTGCAAGAAGGCAGGCTTAGATTAGATGTAAGGAAGAAGTATTTACAATGAGGGTGGTAAAACACTGGAACAGGTCGTCCAGAGAGCTGGTGGATGCCCTGTGCCATGAAACATGAAAGGTCAGGCTGGGCAAGGCTCCATGCAATCTGACCCACCTGAAGAGGCAGCGGTGCTCATCGCAGGGGTGGTGTACTGAGTGACCTTTAAAGATCCCTTCCAACCCAAGCTATTCCATGGCTCTATGATTGATGGAAGCATTCTCAAGGGTAGTGAGTTAAATATATAAAAACTGTTTTTGTTGTGGCTGAAAGGGAAGCTCTATCTTCTTCCTCTTTTCTCTCTTTTTGAAACATGACAGATGGAAATTAATTAATCTAATTGTGAATGTCTACAGAGAGATGCTCAGTTCTGAACCAAACACTTCAGCTCTGTTATCCATCCTTTTAAAGTCAATGGAGAGACACAATGTTTTTACAGCACAAAACACACTGAGCAATTCAAATACCTATTTTATATTAAAATAATCATGTATTATGTCTTTCCACTGCTTACAAAGGGTACCTGAGGAGATTCTTGCAGGTCTTAGCCCCACTTATTCAAATTAGACCAATTTAATTATGTGCTAAGTGTGTGCACATGTAATAACGTCTTCATGAAGAAACTGTATGAGTAAAAAGAAATCACCAACTTGTTATTTCCTTTGAAAAACTCAAACTACTCAGGGTTGTCTGTTAATTATGACATCAAGAAAGAACTTTTATTAACCTGAATTGTCTTCACTTATTTATGAATATAAATTTTCCTGGACGTTGAAGTTGAAACATCACTGTTACGTGCTGGGGCAGTAGGAAAAGATGGAGTAACATGAAATGGGATGTCCTATTGAAGTAGCAGGAAGAGACTGTGATCCCTAATGATATCACAGACAAGGACGGGGGTGTACACAACAGATACAAGAGGGAACATGAGAGACCCCAGCCGAGTGCTTCTGGTTTCTCTTTTAAGACAGTACTTTATTTTTTCCATTTTCCGTCAATCCTTTCCCTTTTTTTTTTTTTTTTTTCTTAAGTACATAAATAAGTTTAGCTCTAGGTTAAAAGTAGACACCACAAAGCTGTTGGAGGGCTCTGTGAACAAACCAAGGGAATTGTAGGGATATGGCAAGAGTTCCCTATGAAATAGGGGGAACATTATTTTTTGACATGCTGAAACCCTCACAGAAACAAGACAAGCAGAAAAATATCTTCATTCTGACTTTAGCTCATGGGTCAGGGGCACAAACTACCTGACAACTGCTCTAGGGAAAAAGAATACTCTAACTGCAGCAGAATGTCATGCAATACGTATGCAAATACTTTAATGCTTCCAAAAACCATCATCATCTGTGCCAGTTTCTGTCACTACTCTGTATTATATGCATTTATATTGCTGACACTGCCCCAGGCACCTATGACAAAACCTTTATTTTGTATGGATATGTTAGGGCAAGCTTACCTATATTTAGCTAACTTATAATTGCAGAGAGTGCATACAGCAGTAAATATATATTTTTTGTGTTCTAAGATTTAGATAGTTTTTAGTTTCTATTGAAAATCTGAGTAATTTTATTCAGAATAAATAGTATATATCTTTAACATAAACATATATACACAGACTGACAGATCCCCTTTAATTTAAAAATCAGCACAAGTCGTATTTTCCATGAAGGAGAAAGTCTAAAGTTCTGAGTGGGTTTTGACCCACCACCCACTCAGAGTGGCAAAAGAAACCCATGTAGAAAAACATGTAGAAACCCATGTAAAAAACATGTAGAAAATTAGGATCTACATAGAAAAAATATTTTGCCATGAACCAGAGAGGTGGGACTGTATGATGAATAATTAATTTATTCATAGTTTTTTATCAAATATGAACAATTTTTTGTAATTAGAAGAGTAGAAGGCAAGATAAACAGTTTTCAGCACTTTTTTTATGTTGTATGGGAACTGAATGAGTAGAATTTGATCACAAAGTGAAAAACAGCACAAAAGAAATATCAGAGTTATAACTAAAACTGTGTGAATTGTTTTCTTAAGACAATAAACAATTTCCCCTTCAGGTGTGGGAAGGGAATATTTCATACTGACGCTTAGCAATGACAGACTGTCCATAAAGCTCAAGGAAATCTTGACTGGGAGAAATGTGTCTGAAATAAAGGTTTTTGTGCTTCAGAAGGACAAAATTGCTCTTTAGGGAAAAGAAATTTCAGGCAGGATTTCGTATACAGTTGCTTCTTTGCCAAAGGTGGGATATTGGTTTTATTGCCCAAATTGCAGGGTGACTTTTGTAGTTGCTTACAACATCCTCTAAAAAACAATCTTCTCCTTTCAAGTGTTGAATCTGGAAAAACCTGCGGAAATAAGCCACAAGACATGTTTGATACTCCAGGATTTGGCCGAAGATACCATGGAGATGTCAGTGGTGATCTTTGCAGGTCTACTGCAGTTGGCACACAGGGGCCCTTTGCTGTTAATGGGATTAAGACACAAATCAATGCCTAGAAATGGTGCCAGTGAAATTACAAAAGAAGGAGAAAAGCTTAGGTCCAGAAAACCTTATGGAGAGGTGGATTGCTGTGTACCACAAACAAATCTGGTAATGCTCCAGGAGAAAAGGCTAAGCCACCACTTAAAACTGACATTTGTGGTTAGTTTATATAGTCAGAAGGAAGGAGGAGTGGCCAGCACTTTTCATATTTAGATTTATTTCAAATAGCCCATCTGCACTCTTTTAAAACTGTGAGAAATATTTGTGCACACAGTGAACTTCTGAAGAATTTCAAATTGAAATATTTGTTCTCAGGAAAACCACTGTGCTTCTATCTTGGCAATTTATGTGATACAGGCTCTTTTCAATTCATCCATGTAATCACAGTACAACAGGTGAGAATTAGTGGATCAAAGTGAAATGTTCAGGAACACACAACCTATCTTTTGAGAGAAATAAAAACAAATTGCCTCTCAGATTACCACTTGCAGATATAGCTGCTCTTCATTTACTGCCCAGTGAACCACAAGCAGTATTTAGCAAAGAAAATAAGTTTTTAAAAAATGTCATTTTTGAAGCATTAATTGACCATTGTTTGATTTTAATTTCCTAAAATAAATAGAAATTACAACTTGAAAAATGCTTACAAGTATCTGCTGATGTCTTTGTAATTCTAGCTTAAAAAAAAAAAAAAAAAGAAAGAAAGCTTTCCTGGAGTGAATTTTGCATCAAATTTGCTACATAGAAATGCACTTCTACAAAATTAATGTCTCATAGATTTTCTATTAAGAGAAGGACTTTATCTCCAAATAAAACCCCAAACCCCCAAAACCTAAACAAAGAGCAAAACAAATCTACACATAAAACCCCAAACCAAACCAAAATAACCAACCCTCATTTTAATTAAAGACAGGAAAGGAAAGAAATCCTAAGGCATACGTCTGTTGATGAAAAAAAAAAGTAAATCAAAATATCATTTAGAGATTCCAGTATATGTTCAGTATATGTTCAGTATCTGATTTATGGTTTAAATGTTTAATGTGGTATAGTAAAATTTGAGAGGAAGCTCTGACAACTTGCACATATTTTCAGAGTCTCTGCAGGTATATAAAATAGTATGCACATTCACGTAAAAATATTTTACATTTTCTATTAATTACTTTGATAATTAAGTGTGGTATAAATTCCTGGGAACAGAAGTTTTAAATCTCTGTCCTTTTAGCTTCAAACCAACTCTTTATGCTAAAAAATACTAGCGACTTTTAAAAGTGGAAACTATAACACTGGATAGAAAATATGTGTTTAAAAATTCTCTGGTAGAAAACACCCTGCTTGAAAACTGAAATCTTTAAGGGAAAAGAAAAAAAATTATCAATTTGAAATGAGAAGCATTTTGAAAATTATAATACTTCCTGTAAGGAGTACATTTTTGGCCTATTAAATAATATAATACAGCATGTAACTGCACAAATGAAGCATAGAAATAATCCTTCTCCTGCCCACAGTCTTCCCCAGAAGCAGACCTTCTTTTCCTAACATTTAAAATACAAATCAGAAAAAATAGATTTTTAAGTCCATCAAGAAGATCTTTGCCAAACCACACTAAGTTACACACTGATGTTACTTATATCCTTATCTGCTTTTCTTTAATTCTTTGTACTGAAATTAAGAAAGGTATAAATCATAATGCTAAATTAAAATAAAAGCCCAAACAACATTAATTTTTGAAAAAATTATACAATTACCCCTGCAACCCCCTTTTTTTTCTATGGAGTCAGGAAGTGTATCAACTCATGTGTAGATTTCCTATTCCTTCTACTTATCCCCCTTCCCCACTGTGCAGCCTTGTTGTGTTGCACTAAATAGTTATTTAGTTGTTAGCACTGGGTGTTGGAAAAAATGTTATTGGGTCACATATTCCC
>JAYDZK010000001.1:103217984-103247622 GCA_034509185.1 Euphonia xanthogaster
TGTCCTGTCTCAAGCTAATAAAAGGGACACTCGTCCCCACGTGGCAAAGAGCGCTTCTCGTCTTTTACTTCGTCCATACAAGCCCGTTTGGCCTAGAGCCCAGAGCAAGCCGGGTCGGACCAACATAAGGCTCAGAAACCAAAGGGATTACTGCACAGCCTCACAGATACAACTTCATCAACTGCTGTTTACACCCAAGCTTCTTTCAGAATACTTCTCTCTATACATCTAAATCAAAAAGATGAGGAAAAATACATGCAGAGGGCTTCGTGGCATAAAAGTGTAATGCTGGAGCCATGCTCAATACCCAGCATAAGAAGGGCTCAGGAATTCTCTTCTTCCTTCACAGCTGTCACTGGAGGTGAAGTTATCTCCTAGAAAGACATTTCCTCTCTGATTTAAGCACTTGAGAAAGTGAGGGTCTATTCAACTAGCCAGCATTCCAATCTCACATTGCTAGATTGAAGGTTAGACTCAAGTTTTCCCTTGCATCTCATCCTATACTCAACATACAGAATCCTGTTATTTCTCTACTTGTATAGGATCGTGTCAAACCATCAGCCATAAGTGCAGAATACTAGAGAGGAGAATATAATTTTAAGAGGAGATTGATCTTTATAGCCTTTTGGTTTGTTTTTTTTTTTCTTCTATCAAAATATCAGAAAGTGCCTGATGGCTTTGCTTTAGAAAGAAATAATCTCATACTAGTATCATGACTTGAAGACCATCGCTTCCAAATCCTATATACATAAAATGTATTCAGGATTCACTAACCCCATCCAGCTACTCCCCAGTACTTATTTTCTAAGTTTCTTCTGAAATTACCTGGTTTTGCATCTCCACAGTGCTAAAGGGTGGAGGAAGGAATACTTTCTATTTCAATGGACTGAAGCTATTATCATGTTCTATTACAAAGTATGCAATAAAATCCTATTTTGGTAGAGCCCATGGATGTCATTATGATATAATGAAGGGTGCCAAATGTGTACCTTTAATTCTAATAACTTCTATTCTTGGTAAAGAGCTAAACATCCGTAAAGAGATATTAGAATTTTATATGAAAAGGAAAAGAAGAAGTAAAAAGGCTTGGTGTAACTTTGCATAAGGATTCAATGAAACAGTAGATTATAAAAACTCAGAACAAATTAAGATTAATTAGTTAATTTCAAGATTTAAGAAATCTTTAGATATTGAGAAAAATTTTGCAGTATCTACAGCTGGGACTTAAGAAACTACAGGACATTTAAAATCAATGAACTTTTAAAATTTTCTGTACATTCATGTGGAAATCATTACAGTACTATTTTTGTAACGTAAGACAGTAGAAATTAAGGAAAAGAATTTAAATACAGAAAGAAAATTTAACCAATACAATTAAACATAAAAGAGTGTTCAAGAGAACTTGCCACATTAGCATAAAATCAAAGTATGTTTGCTAATTATTGGAAATATAAAGAAGGTGGGGTTCTTTTTGTATCTTTTTTGTATCTGGTTTATATCTAGGTTTTATTTGTGCTTCTTACACTCTACACTGAGCTAGCAATTAGTACCAGAAGTCAATACAAGTGCTTGAAAACCTACTCATGTAAACTAAAAATAGAAACTGCAACTTTGCCTCTTTAGTGATATTTAGAAGTTTCTGGTAATAATACTAGCAGCTGGGATAGAGAATGAAAATTCATAGGGGAAAAAAGTAACTTGAGAAGAAAATAAGAAGGACACAATTAATCTTCAAAGGATTCTGTAACGATGGTGATGTGGTAGTGAGAGTTTGTTTGTTTTCCCTTATTGCTTTCTCCATGCAAAAAAAAAATCTAGACTAAACCTTTCTGAACAACTGATAAAAATCATCAGTCTCTGAAGTTAATTCCAATTAATTCTGAAGTCAAAACTTTGTCATTGCCTGTTATTAAAAATATTGGCATATTTTTTCAGAATTAGGGTTTTTCTAGTCCTTGCTACACCTACAAGAAGCTAAGTGCATGAAATCCGCAGTGCATCACTTGCTCATTCTGAAGTGACATTACTTTTTACTCAGAATAGATAGATAGATAGATAGATAGATAGATGGATAGATAGATAGATAGATAGATGGATGTACATCTTAGGTATAAAAATACCATGGGTTTCAGTTGTTTTCTTTCTTTCGAGATAGCCTAGCATCAGGAATTTCAGTGCCTGTATTTGACTAAACAGTTCAATGGCTCTTTTAGACTTTAAACTAGGTTTTATATTTCATTAATCTTGGGGAAATGAGTTTCTGTCTTCCTCATTTCTAAAATCTGACCAAATCTCCATGCTTCTCTTCTGAGGTAACACTCATCCTCTCCTAAGGAAGCTGAACAAGTCTGGGGAAAAAAAAGGAGATTTCAAACAAAATGTAAGGAGTTTGATTCTATCCCATCTCTCAACATAATTACTTATGCTGAGTTCTGCATATATCTTAATAGCTAGATAGTTACATGCATTTTAAATGCCTTTCTTCTTAGAGAAAAAATCTCTTATCCTGGGTTTGAATTTAAATGTGAGCAGAATTAGGCAAGTCAGGTAGGTTGGGAGAAATATTTCCCAGGACAGAATGGGTTTTATGAATGTATTTCCAATTTATGCAAATGTGGGATGCAAGAGTTTCCACCCCATAGATTGAAGTGAGTGATTTGAGTCTTACTATCTTTTTTTTTTAGCTTTATTGCCTAAAACTTCATAATCACTTTTCTAAAAAATGTTAATTATTTACAAATGTAAGGAATTAAAGAACTTATCTTATGTTTTGTTGTTTCGAGTTATGTATATTTAATGTTGAAAAAAAAGTGAGCTAAAAATTCTATTAAAAATATTTTTCTGTGATTTGTATCAATTTATTTCTGAAAGGAAACTGTATTTTAATTAACATTGTGGAAAAATAATCTTATATTTGATTGCTGATTTTTTTCAATAGAATTTAAAAATACTGCATATAAATTAAATGCAAAATGGATGTTTTCAAAAAAATTGAGTACTTAAAATAAAATATGAATGAACTAATTTCTTTTTGAGGTAGTTGGGTTATTTCCAGTTTTATCAACACATAAGTCTACAAACATCATGTCTCAGCATTTCTAACCTACTTTTTATTCATGGATCAGGAAAGGAAAACAAGCTTTCATATTTTGTTTCTTAACAAGATGTTTTAAAGCTAAAAGGAAGCAAAGATCATGTCTTTATCTGAAGAACAGTCTACAGCTTTCAAAGACTGGGTTGGGTGTAGTCAATGATATTTTTAATTTACATAGTTTATTTTTTCAAAGCTATAGTGGTTTAAATGCATTTCTTGAATAATATTTTTGCTCAATTTAAAATTTTACCAAGGACATTAGAATAATTTTATACCAAAATACATTTGGCTTGTCATTCCTTTTTATCTTGACATTTTTGGTTTTTTTTTTAAACAAGAAAGTGTGTGTTTAATCAAATTTATAAAAAAAAAAAAAATGCAGAGGGTTTTCCTTGTATTCCTCTCCACCATGTATATTTCAAACTTTTAATTAAGAGTGTTCACATCAATGAACATGCTACTTTTTATATTCTGTTATCTTCACTTTTCCATTCTAAAACCGTTATGTGAATCATTTCCTATTGAATGGAAATTATAGAAAAAAATCCAGAGGATAAAAAATGAATTTAACTCCTTGTGTAATAAAGAAAATACCCTGAATTTGCAGAAATACCTGTGCTATTTTGTCACAGCAGTGAATAAGCCTATTTTCTCCAGAAATATGGCATCTGGATCAAAATAAATGAATATAGGTTAAAAAAAATATATATAAAATTACAGACACCGTGTACATCCATATTGCATCTGAGTACCAGTCTGGCTATAAATGTGGATATGGGTAACACTGGAGAACTTCAGGTTTGAGCCCTGCTGTTCCCTACCAAGTCCTGCCATCTGTGCTGCAAATATTGGAGTGAAGTGTGTAGGACTCCTCCTGGATGTGCAGAGATGCAGCTGACTGTGGGAGCAGCACACAGAGATGTGGCCCAACTCTGTGACGTGATGTGTGCCAAAGCAATGCCCACACCACAGAGCAGCAAGCCACAGACTGGAGGGCTGGAACAGCTTCAGATCAGCACGCTGGTTTTATCTACTAGGTTCTGCTTTTTGGAGTTTTCTAAGAGTTTGAAATGCTTTTGACCACTTATACATCTTCAGTTTTTAGACAGAACATGCATTATCACTAGTAGCCCCAGAAACTAATTTACTTCTATATGTTGTGAAAAAGAAGAATCAGAAATGTACATTTCTGTTTCCCTTTGCATACCTTCATGAGACTACAGATGAATTATCAACTAAGCCTGAGTCATGTGCCTGACTAATATTAAAATGTCAGGGATTTGTGGAAATACCAGCGTTCTTTGCTCTATTCTTCAATGACACTGTGGTTTAAGCATCCTTCTTGCTTTCACATAAAGGACCATGTATCTTGACAACAAAAAGATGTAGAAAGGTGGTAAGGTCCTGGAATAGGCATTCCAGAGTCTATCCAGGTCAGGGTACAGGACTAATAAAATCTTGGTGGTTTGTGCTCTGTCATATCCAAACGTAGGCCCCACAACTGTACTCATGAAAATACCAGTCATGTTCAGGGAGAAAGACAGGACAGTGCAGACCCTCATGTAATTAGTCTTCAAAAGTAGAATGTTATATTTACAGAATGTTATAAAATGACTGAAATGTTTGCATCCTACTCTTTTAATTCGCAGAGCTGTCATTTAAATAAAGGTTGATTAGTTCTGGCAATTTAATTGCAGCAACACCTTTGGCCAGAAAAAAAAATAATTAGGCAAATACTTACTTGTCTGAGTTTGTTTTTTACCTCCTGCAACTCCTGTAGTGTCTTTAATGGGTAAAAATATAAAACACAGGTATGTAGTGAATGGTTCTAATAAATCTCATCAGTGAGTAACAGGGATTTAATGTCTTTATATTGGAACATTTTTTTCTGCTATTATAATAAATCAATTGGAATTCTAATAATAGTTTCATTAACATGACTATAGTTTGCATCTGTCAGCTTTTCCATTTAATAAATAAGTACATATTCATACACATACCCCTATTTTTGCCAGGGTCTACAATTAAGCCCATGAAAATAACTTCAGGTAGAAATTTCAGCTGAGTTTTTTTTTACTTTGTCTTTTATTGTTGTTCTTGAAATTTCATCATTTTGAGCTGACTTTCAGACATTATGGCCATTTCTATTACTTGGCTTTAAATATGGCTTTAAAATAAATAATATGGCTTTAAAATAAAATTAAGACCTCCACATTTTCATACTGTTCAAGTGATTGTGTAATTCCAGAATAGGTTTTTTAAGCTAATTAATAGCAAGTAATTTTTATCAAAAAAGTCTTTTCTCACTCTAGAAAAACTTCGTAACAAAAAGTAAATTCATTCCAAGCAATCAACACATTATTTAATTTTGAAAACTTTGTCATGATTATTAGTGAATCAGATGAATGCTTGTGGGTAACACCGACCTTGATAGGATCATAAGGAATAGAAAAAAGTCCCTTATTTGGATAAACTTCCAAAGAGACTTAGTGGTTATTGCATGAGAAACAAAAAGCCCAAATAGTGAATCAAAATTTAAAAAATTTAAAATTGAAAAAAAAAACACCCCAAATAAAAAAACATTTTTAAGAGTATGCTTGAAATCATTGTTGTTCACTAGTAGTGTCAGTCATCAGTGTCATTGAATATACAAATTTTCTCACATTATATTACTGGCAAAATCATTTGCTGAACTAGAAGTAAATATAATGGAATCTGCAATCCAGAAAGGAGTAAATTCAAGGTAAAAATAAATCTGATAATAAAAATATCCTTTTTTAATTATTATTTTTTTTTTAATTTGGAAGCTGGCAAGAGTCTTGAGAAAATGTTATATTCAGCACTTCTTTGATATATATTATTATGAAAGGTGACAACCTCAAAAACTGTAGGTGGAATATAATTAGGCTTTATTATCCCCATTTTACAGATGGCTGTCTGAGACATATAGCAATCAAAAGCTACATAATGCAGAGATTGTAACACAGAACGTTTTTGTTTTTTTTCTTTTTTCCTGGCATAAAAGAACTTCCTGTGATTTTATTAAACATTATTTGTATCTCACTGGGAAAAAAAAAAAAAAAGATAAAAAACCCTAAAAAACCAACCAAACAAAAAGAACTCTCAACTTTCCCAGTCCTCAGTCCAACACTAAATCCTCCAACAGTTTATACTGCCTTCAGGTAAGTGGCCTTGTTGCAACCAAACTCGTGTTAAAGACAATTTAGAGGGGTTTTATGTGTTACACCGTAAATGAGGCGATCAACGGGGGTTCCCTCTGGGGTTTGGTTATCCCACAGAGCTGAATTCCTAAGGAGTGAGCAATTCCAAGCTCTTTTGTGTCTGGAGAATCTAGGTGTGAGAAAAGGCAGCTGAAGTGCTTTGTGCTTCAGTCAGTAGGGGCACATGTGTTCTGCAACCTTAATGAGCCCAATAAGGAGGTCTGAAAAGGAGGAGGGGTTATCTCTAGCTGCATTTTTAAGGAAAGAGGATGCTACAGAACACATTGAACACGAAGTTGTACTAGACAGCTATACATAGCAGGATTTTGGTTTGAACAGGGTCTACTTGTTTAAAAAAATCCCAACAAATTAAACACGTTTTAAATTCTGGAGGATGCATCTGTGATTATTAACACCTAAGTCTGGCATCTGAATGGGGAAGAAAGAATTCTAAAAACATTGAGATTATCTTTCTTGGAATTTCACTTGCACTTTAAGACTTGTGTGCATCCACCCATAGTTTTCCTGGTTGTCCAAAATACATGTTTTTTTATGGCCTTTACAGGAAGGAGAAAAAAGAAGGACATACAAATGCTAAATCTGGCATATGGAAATTACCTACTTCTGTGAAGCTGCAGAAGACACTAAGTGTTGCAGCTGCTGCTCATAAGTTTATTTCTATATTCTTCTGACATTCAATATCTCTAGGGTTTGTATGTTTTTTGGTTTTACAAGGAAATGTTTCTGAGTTTATACAATATTTTGTGGGCAGTTACTCTTCTTTGCTCTGCTTCACCCAGAAATATAAATTTGTGCCTGAGCTGTCATCAGAAAGTGTTGCACCCATTAAAAAGCACACTTCAAACTATGTAGTAAATATGTTTTTGCATAGTTCTTTACAGTCCCCATAAATGGTATTTCCTGTGTAAATGAAGTATAATAACAAGATCTCTTCATTCACTGCGGAAATGCAGGCACAGTTAGAAGAGAGATGTGGTTCAGCAGTGCGCAGCAGAACAGTTCCTATCAGCTGGAATTCAAGGAGGACTGTGTGTAATTACTTGCATTGAAATTTGGTAGACACTGCAGACCTCCTACACGTCTTGTTCTGTAGGACCCACATTATGAAGAGCACCTGAAGATAATACTAGCACTTCTTTCTTATGATTGCTAAAAAAATGCCAAACAAACAAGCTAACAAAAAAAACCCAAACCAAACCAAAACAAAAACAAAAACAACCCCAAATAAATGATAAACAAAAAAACCAACCCAATCCCAGGAGGTACTAAACTCTTACTCATAGCATAAACTGCCCAATGCAGGGCAAAGCATACTTCTGGCTGCACAGGTTCTGCTGAGCCGCCACAGAAATTTTTGTATTAACACTCCTCAGTCATAACACTTATGGGAAGAAATACTTTCTTACCATTGGATTATTCTTGAGAAAGTTTTGAGAAGATGAGCAATGTTTAATGGCAGTCACCTAAAAATGTCTTTTTTTGTGCAGTCACACTCAAATCACTCTGGATCAATAAAAAAAAAATTAAAGAAGTTTTAAAATCATATTGAAAAGTTTCCTTTCCTTCTAGATTTGCTT
The DNA here is from genome assembly GCA_034509185.1 of Euphonia xanthogaster. Classification (NCBI taxonomy): domain Eukaryota; kingdom Metazoa; phylum Chordata; class Aves; order Passeriformes; family Fringillidae; genus Euphonia; species Euphonia xanthogaster. The sequence continues at coordinate 103,225,898 of JAYDZK010000001.1, forward strand.
GAACCTTCACTAGGTATTTAATTTAAATGACACTAATTCAGTCTTCTTACAGTTTGACTGGTGCGCCTACATGACTGAAGAGCATTGTTCAATTCCTAACTCAAAGATTTAGGAGTGCTCCTACATTTTGGGGGTGCTCAGATAGAGTAGTCTAATCCACTATTCCAGGTTTCTTCTCTTTTGCTCCCAAAGTTGTTTTCCCCTCTTTTTTCCTAATTCATCTTTATATGTTCCTAGGGCCAAGTTGGCCTTTTTCTGACTTATCCAGCAGAACCTTTGGGGCTGACATGGCCCTTACAGTTTTCCTTCAGGCTCAACATCCCACTCAATGATGTCAAATCTGAACATGTTTTGGCTATTTTGGGTCCGCCCATGAAAATTTTAGATGATGGCAAGTATATGCCCACAGTCATCCACCATAATTGCCCCTTAAACTGGCATTTGTTGTCTGAAAGATTATTGCCTTGTCTGCTGAAGAAAAAAATACTTCTCTCTTTTCCCCTGTCCTACTTATGCCTGCATATACTTTGTTCTTCCATCCCAAAAAGGGGAAAAAAACAAGCTTTGCTGATTTCAGGGTTTTTTTCTTGATTTCTTATAGTCATTTTTATGTACATTATATCATACAGTATTAGCTGCAATTAAATTTTTGTATTGGTAGTAAATTCCCTCAAAGAAAAATGTGCAGAGACACATTTCTGCTTAGGTGTGTTTATAAATAAAGTTAATTATCTTTTTCTGTGTATGAGCATTGTTGTAATGCCGTCAGTGGCAGCACAACTCAAAACCAGTGTTGCCAAAATCTGGTGCTACCCTGCACAGATTGAAACTTCTGTAAGAATTAAACATTTTATGGAAAATATAGGTAAGTAAGGAAAATTTAGAGAGAAGCTTCCAGCAGCTTTTGTGATTAATAATGGACGTTCATATAACTTCAATTCAAATTTTCAATTTCAAAATTAGTCTTTTTGAGTTTTTTGATTGGTTTGATTTTTTGTTGATTTGCTTTTATTGCTGTTTTTAATGAATTAATTTGAAATTTATTTCAGTATGTGGATATACAATTTAATTAACATTTGGTAAACACTCATGAACTAATAAACCCAAGGAAAAAAAATACCTCACTTTTCATTGGTTTTTAAAAATCTTATTTTAGTCTCTTTTTTAAATTCAGATAGGTCATCTTTAAAGTTTGCCTGCTATGTTATCAGTCTAACCTCCCAAGTGAAGTAATTACTCCTATGGTGTCACCTTTTTATATCCATTTTCTACCAATGGTAAATAAACTGATTTCATTCTTTTATATATCAGTTCAGTTTCTATTTTAAATTTGGTCTTCACAGTTTCCAGCTGGCTTAATTCAGGACTTTAAATAAATTACAAATTAAACTATTCAACTTCAAAAATCACCATTGTTTACTCTATGAATATTTCTGTGACTAATCAAACACTTGATTAAGCTTGATTCAAAACTAACTGTGTTCTGCAGTCCCTGGACAGGGAATGCTATATCTGTCTTGTATGTCCCTTGCTTTCAGGATTGTCTTTTTTTTCCATTTGAAACCCTACTGGTTTTATGTATTTAAGGTTCCTGCCACAGTTTTTCTTCAAAAAACAAATAGAAAGAAAATAAGAAATGTTAGATTATATATGTAACTAACATATGTTACTAATATCAGTAAGTTCTTGTTAACAAATTTTAACAAATGTTGAGTTTCCAATATGAATTGTGGTTACATATTTGATTTTGGGAAATAGAACACATAATATCCCATTTCTAGATTATGTGAATAGTGTCCAGAGGAATATGTTCTACCAAAATTTCTTTCTTTCACTGGTTTTCTAGCTCAGTAGAATTAAAAATATTAGTCAATGAAATCAAATAATTCCTTCAAAGCTTTTTTTGTTCTGATGCATGTATAAAATGAGACTGTCAGGATACATAAATACTGAAATATAAGAACGGTGCCCAAATATATCAGTCTGATGCTGAAAGAAGGTAGCTTTTGTTTTGGTTTTGATGGGGTCAGGAAGAGCCTTTGGAAGTTTCTTCAAATATTATTATGTCAAGAAATTGATAAATAAAGTGATTGATGAACACTGCAATGTCAATTATCACGTCAACAGTTATTTTTGGTGAAGTGTCTAAGTCTATAAATTATGTATTAGGTACTTGAACTGGGGCTAAAGACTGAGAGAGAAACCTGCACAGTATTTTCTCTCCTTTGTAATACATTTTAGATCAAGAACACACAGCTGACTGGCATGAGATTTTGGAGAGCAGGGTGTTCCTTGAGGAGTGTCTGCAGTATTCATCACAGAGTCCCTGAGACACTCCTCCAAGTATTTTGTAACAATACTTTGCCTTGAACAGCTTATCTACTCCTTTTTTGGTGATGCCTCTTCTACATTAAATTCTTTTTTCTCTGGAAGTAATTTATAACATTCTATCAATCTACTGTCAGACATGATGAAAATGTATTTATTGAGTGTGAACCAAGCTCTACAGACACCACTCTTCAGCAGTCATGTTCATACTGCTCTGAGGTCTCTGACTGGAAAACAAATTGCAGCTATGAAATCCAAATAGATATATGTGAAAAAGCGTATTACTGCAATGCAGATATTTAGATTAATTTTTGTAGCATTTTAAAAATAAAAATCAGTTTGCTGATACAATATTGAGTAAAGATTTTTTTAAACTTCAAGTTAATGGAGAATTATAAATAAAGAGGTGCTTACATTTTAATTTGAGATGAGGCAAAATTTAAAATTACATTATCATATTTCTAATATGCGAAATTAATATAGGGTAATTGGGCACAGAAGTAAACAGATTTAGAATAAAACTGTGATGAGTTTGAGAGGTTGTTGTATTGTCTTAATTACCAGAGAATTTTTTTCAGATTCAAGAGCAATAAATCACAATCCATATATTAAAACAAACAAAGAAACAAAGAGACCAACAATCCAGTTGAAAAGGTAACAATTTCTTGATTCCTTTATACAGGATGCATAAAAATGAATGAAGCTACATTCTGTGACTTCAGGCATCTTACTTCTTTTGACATTCTTCAGTTTATCTGTAGCCCAGTGTAACAAGACTGCAGTGGAAAAAAAGATGCTTTATCCCCATTATCATTCATGGATATAGATAATGAAAATGTGTGAATGGTATTATGTTAAATATGAAATATGAAAGAGCTACACTAAAACATCACTGTATTGATGTATGTAATGCTTATAAGGACTATTTATTCGAACTAATGGCATTAAGGACTATTTATTCAAACTAATGGCAGATAAGCTTCATGTCATTAAGGACATAAAGGAATTTTTAGCCATTGCAAAATTAAAAAGATCAAGTATGGAAATATCTTCATGAGAGTTGCGGGAATCTCACGTAAGAATTTCCAAATAATGATTTTTATATTAATAGGAAAATTAATAGTGAGTATTGAGAGAAACTTTGTCATTTCATTGGAGCAGCTAATTAGGCAATTAGAGCTTTTAAAAAATTACATAAGATTAACCTCAGAAGAACAGCATCCTAAATCTCAGATAGAAGGAATAGAAAACGTAAGGTATTAAGAACAATTTTTAGTTACCTCTTTGAATATCAGATTAGGTCTTCTGTCACTCTAGTTCCTGCATTAACTGCTACTTAGTGAGCACATCAATAATTGAACCAACGTCCAGTTTAAAATTCTGAAATACCACATATATGTTGTCAAAATGCTTTCATAACATATATATTTTGTGGAGAAATATTTAGTTTGCTTATCTTATATTTCCAAAACACCATGAATACATGGATTTTCTCTTGGTTTCTTTTTAATTTTGGGGGTTTTTTTGGTTTTTTTTTTTTTTTTGTACTGCAGAGAAATTTTTCTTTACTAGAACTAAATGTCTTTATAATCAGACCTGAAATAGAGATTACAGACGAGAATGATGGACTATGTAGTATGTCTTACTCAGTACATTTACACAGTTTTTGGGTCTGAGACTGGGACTACTGGCCCTGGTGTTTAGGGTGGCATTCAGCACCTTGTCCGGAACTGAAAATTGCTGTTTTTTTTTTTAATCCAAGACCAGTAAAACATCTATTTACCCTGTTTCAACCCACATAGTCTTTTTGTATTGGGACATTTCATTTTCTGGCCAGATGAGCATTCTGGGTTTTTTTTTTTTCAGTGAAATCTTGGTTAAATGCATCATGTCAGGAAGCAGTGGAGGTTGGCTGCCCCACGTGACAAGGGGAGATGGGTGCCAGGCAAGACATCAAGCAGCAGCCTCAGAGACTCAAGGTACCCCCATGAGGTGAGAGAGCACGTTCATGATGGCAAACTCATGCAAGTTGGAGTCAGAACTTTCAGTCAGAACTCCAGTGTGATGACACCAGGCCAAGGACCATCTGAGAAGTCAGCCTGTGGTCTGGGTCCAATCACACCGTGTTTCAGGAACTGTATTTCCAACTCTGTGTGAGCCATCACAATTTTTGATTTTCCTTTTGGAAGAGTTCTATAGAGGGTGTTTACCAGGCAAACCTGAAGAAAAATGTTTACTTGGCAATGAATTGTGGAAAGAGGATTGATACACAGAAATAAATATTTTCTGTAAAAACAGTCACTATGTTGATTTCATGTTTAATTTCTACTCTTCCTTTCATTATTAGAAAAAAATTTCTTTGTTTTCAGGACTCTTCTATCCCATTCCAATTATTTTAGAAACTCTAAATGGGAGACTGATGACTTCCTTCTCCCCGTGGGTGAAGAGGATGCTCTCAAAGAGGATATTTCTAATGATTGTTGTTCCTGCTAGTTTTTAAAGAATTTTATCTCATATTCTGATGACTCTAACCTGTCAAGAATTCTCAAAGCAGCTGAATAAATGTGATTAACTGTCTTTATTATTATTTTAAAATCAAGTTCATATTTGTGCTAACACCCCAAAGCACCCAATCAAATGTGACATTCATAAGATATCATATATAGAGATACCTCTTATATATTTTTATCTATTTTAAGACAGATCCACTTTAAAGTGAGCACCAAGTACTCACCTTACACCCACTTAGCAGAAGTGGGTTCTTGCAGTGAACGTACTGTGTACTGTATAAAATTTTAGTGTAAAAAGTCCTAATTTGTGGTGGCGTTGTAGAAATTCAGTAATTTTCTCAGTGTGAGCGTAGTAGATATGTAATGTATGCATCAACTGTAAAATGCTAACAAATGATGCTAATAATCACTTTGGATAGTCCTTAAAACTGAATAGAATACTTGTTATGTACATTTATTTTTCCTCCTGAATGTAAGCTATTACTGTAAACAGTAATGACCATCTTTTCAGCTTTCTGTTATCAATGTAAGCAACTTAATAAGTGCAGATCTACTAATCAGGATACATTAAATGGAGCCTGTGACTCTGTAGCTTCTAAGAATACACAAATAAGTCCATTGAAAATCAAGATATACATCTGATTTTTAAACTCTGGAAATTTGAGGTTTTTAAGAAAATTCCCAATAAGGACAGCACACAAAAGGCAGAGAAAAGTGTTGGACAGGTGCCACTAAACATCCAGGGCTACTACACTATCTAATTAAAGAACAAGAGATTACAACCAGAAGTTTGAACAAGGTCTGGTATGCACACATTTGAGAAGTTGTACCCAGATGCTGCTTGGAGTACAGGGTACTCTATTAACAGAGTGTGTTCCAGCTACGGAACTTAGAAGCATGCTTATCAGTTTGAAACAGACACTTCTGCAGAAAAGTGAATGCACAAATATTTCTGGTACCTAGCTTATTAAAATTATAATTTAATTTGTCTGTCAGTATTTAATAAGAAAGTGTTTATTTAAAATTCTTATCTTCAAGTGCTACAAGTACAAACCAGTGAATCTTTATGAATCTTACGATGCAGCTAGTTAAGCAAGACTACTATCTTTTGTGCGTCAAGTAATGCTGCTGGTGAAATTCTGTGGCTTGACATGGGCCACCCCTAAAGAATCAGTATTGGAGCTGATGAGATAAAAAATGTTCCTTTGGCTTTGTTCATGCTTCAAAACAATTTTGCGCTTCCCTTGTCATTGTTTTTAAACATTTTTTCACCCATGTCTAGCTGAAAGCATGACTTTCTGTATAGCTGCTGCTTGATTTGCAGAGTTCTATATCCAAACACCATCCTGTGTGAAGAGAGAGTGGCAAAATCTCTGCATGGGAGCACTATCACAGAAACATTATATTTTCCTTTAGTTGTGGTCTAGGACTAAGTTCTATAAACACGGCTTTTCTCTCTGTCATGAGAAACTATAAGTCTCTGAAAATTTTTTTATTCTTTAGTGGTTCAGGGGTGTTGGATGTATCATGGCCAAAGGGAAAGAACTTGCACAATCCTTTATTAAACTGGGAATGCCAAATTTTCAAAAGTACACAGAAGCAAAATATAGTTTTCTTGGGTAAATATTTATTTGGTTTGGAAGAGATATCTTTCAGTACCCAGTAAAAAAGCATGTTCTGAAAAATACAATCCTTTGCTTGTATTGATTTATTTCATGAGGTCTGAGAACAGACTTAAAAATGGCTTGATGCTGTTGACTGAAATAAGTAAGTTGCAGCTGGTACTGCAAATACTGGTGGAACTCAGAAAAATGAAATAACACCGAGGAATCATAAATATGTCATTCAGCCAAGGATGGATATTTTTGGAATTGCATTGAGTGAGGATTGCTTCATGGTAAAGCAAAATGGTTCCTTTTGGAGCACTGCCCAGGCTTACCTAACTCTATTAACTCCAAGCAGATATTGCTGCATAAATGTCAAGGCAAAATGAGCAGTGGAAGCCTAGGCCTCTGAGACAACTGTTTTAAATAAGAAGTGCTTCCACACCACCACCAAATCTGACTTAGGAGAGAAAATTAGATACTAGGATATCACAAGAAAAAATTTTCATAAATAAAGGTTTGATCAGGAGCATTATCTTGTGTGATTTATAAAAAGGAGCAAGATTGTTCTCCCAATAATGGACATTTCAATGGGTTTTCCAGAAGCTGCAAATCCAATTTAAAATATTAGAAATGTTTTGGAATTTGAATGTCTTCTTTTAAAGTAACTTATGATATATTTTGAAAGAGAGCAAAAACAATGTACAGTAAATATGGTGAAAATGGTAAATATGGAATCGTTTTGTGTTAAATCTGATGGAATGTATCATTCAATTGCAAGGTACTGAGGATAGACCTTGCTACAAAAATCATTTTTCTAATACATACCTTCTATAATGGAAATCTTTCACACCAATTCCTTCCACAGGGTTTTCCTCAGGTGATGTTAAATGTAGTTTTAGTTATCATAAGAAAAGCAGTGTTCTAGCTGGACTTCATTTCTGTTCCACTCCATATTCAGGACTGATACAAATATACAATGTAAGTTACTTGTGCTTCAGATACTTCCATTGGTGCAAAACTACACTTTTTGATTCAGGCACAGGAATACAAATGTATGCTTTTCAACACATTTTGGTTTAGTAAGGATTTTAACATAATTTCTCCCATTTCTCGTTTGTTGTCATCATTTAACCCCATCCAGCCTCAAAACACCATGCAGCCACTTGTTCACTCCCCCACCAGCAGGATCAATACCTGAAAGGGTAAAAGCTGGAAAACTTGTGTGTTGAGATAAAGACAGCTCAGTAGGAAAAGAAATAGCTACACACACAAGCAAAGCAAAACAAGAAATTCAGTCACTTCTTCCCACAGGCAGGCCGGTATTCAGCCATCTCCAGGAAAGCCAGGATCCTACTGTGTAACAGTGACTTGGAAAGACAAAACACCACCCACTCCAAAAGTTCTCCCCTTTCCTTCTTCTTTCTCCCACTTTGTATGCTGAGCATGATGTCACACAGTCTGGAATACCCCTTTGGTCGTTGGGGGTCACCTGTCCTGGCTGTGTCTCCTCCCAATTTCCCACCAGTGTGGCAGTACAAAGAGCAGGAAAGGCCTTGGCTCGGTGTAAGCCCTGCTCAGCAGCAACAAAACCATCTTGAATTATCAACCCTGTGTATCCTGTGTATTAGCAGAAATCCAAAACACACCCCCGTGCCAGACACTAAGAAGAAAATTAACTCTACCCCAGCCAAAACCAGCACCCTTGTCATATAGAAAAAGCAGTTCCATAAAAAGAATGAATAGTAAAAGTAAACAAACAAAAAATTTTGTTCAGTTAATCTTAGCTATGTTTTGTTTTCACTTTTTTTTTCCTAATTTCAAATGAAGGTTGGAATACACACACAAAAAAACCCCAAAACTAAATCTTTCTATTTCTGTGTGCATGTATACGTAGTATTTATCTTTTGTCAGTGTGATACATACTCTATTACTATGAAAGACAGAAACCTCCTTCAACCTTTATAAACTTATGTAAAATAGCAGATTTATATTTTTATATCACACTCTACACCCATTGCAAATATGTAAAATTAGCCACTTAAATTGATTTATTGAATATAATATTCTGAAGTTTAGAAAGTACTGAGATGACTATTTTTAGGATTGATTTATTAAACATGTCATACATTTCCATGATACATAGACTGAATCTTTAGCACCTTAATCTAAAATACAAAGGACACATCAAAAGGAGAGAACATACTCTATAACTATTCATGTGTGAGAAGAAAAATTATTTGTGAAAGTATTTCTTCATGAGACAGGAGACTGTTCTAAGAATAGAAGCAAAAGTTTTATCAGAGCAGAAACAAAGGTCTGAATGTGAGACTTGAAAACTACCATAAAACTTCTGAGAATTAGAAAAAGTAAAAGATGTGGGAAAACATTGCATGCAGGGGAAATAAATGCAAAAAGAATGGAGGCACAGTTGATTTATGTCCTTGATAATCAAAACCTTGCAAGGCAAGAAACCAATTTAATGAATGATGTAGGACTGACAAAGAGCAAATTCACATATAATAGTAACTAATGATAAAACCCTTCTGAAAGAGGAAAAGTTGGTATTCAAGTGGAAACTGAAGGCGATGTTGTTTTCTTTTCAATTGAATCTTAAACTGAAAACATTCTCCAGTGGCAATCCCTAACTTATGCTTCAGCTCAGCTATAAACTACAGCATTTCTGACCAATTTGTAGGGTAATCAATGAGTACAAGCCACAAATAAGTAAATCCACTGAACTGCCAGACATTGTTGGTACTAACCACTACTTACACACTGTGTTTTGCCAAATACCCACAGATCATTGACTCAAATATGAGCTTTCATCAAAACTTGGACATTCTGGTCATGTTGAAGAATTTCCAAGTATTTTATCATTGCTGAAACATTTCCCAAAACCCCACTTTAAATAGTCTTGTCTAAAACTACTTATAACTCATTCTCCAAGATATAGAAAGGAGTTTTGCTGATCTCTGGGAATAGAACTCTTCTACAAGCATAGAAAACAAGGCTTTTTTTCCTGACTAGTAGCTTTGTCTGGTTTCACCAAGAGCTTTACATGACTAATGGTCTCATCACCAGTCACACCAGTAGCCAAGAGCACAAACCAATGAAAGGAACTCTGTCATATTCTTTTCTCTGTCAAACAGTGCATGCCAGGGTACAATAATAAGATACAGTGAGAAGTTACGCTACTCAGATAACAATTAAATCATATCTCTGCAACTTAGGAAAAAAGATACATAAGTAACAAAAGTAAGTAGTTTGTAACTACAGAATAGGTCTACTGACCTCAAAGCTGAGGAGGAGCCAGATGTGGGTTCCAGTGAGACATCTGGACCAAGTGACCCTAACCCATGGTATTCCACCTGCAGTAAAAGGTGAGGGATAATAGTAGGTGACTCCCTGCTGCAAAGCACAGAGGAGCCTGTCTGCCAGCCTGACCTGCTGTCTAAAGTTAGGTGCTTATGGGTGCCTGGATCCAAGATGTTGCAGAGGGACTGCTGAAGTGTGTCCAATCCTCTGAATATTATCTCCAGAAGTTTTCTCTTGTGGGCAACAATGGAAAAATCTGGAGAGCATCCATAATGACTGCAGAGCTCTAGGGGCCTAGGTGGTGTTCTCCATCCTGAGGCTAAAGGGGCAAAGCTGATACTGCATGTCAAAAAATGTTTGCAGAGCTGATGACAGAAGCAGGGTTTAGTTTTTATGACTCCAAAAATTATTTAAGAATGACCATCTGCTCAGGATAAAACTAATTTTGTGGCACATGAAGCACAAGAAGGTCATCAGGAGTAGTCATCTTAGCATCATCAGGAGAAGTCATGACTGACCAACCTGAGAAACTTCAACAGTGAAATGCCTTGGTGATTATCAGGAGAGCGGTGGATTTGTTTATCTTGTTTTCAGTAAGAAATTTGGCACTGTGTCCAAGAAGAACCATAGACAGCCTGTTGACATATGGACTGGCCAAAAAGACAGTGAGGTGGATTGGAAATTAATGGTAGGTCCTAGAGGATGATGTTCAGTTGCACTAAGTTCAGTTGGAGGCCAGAAATTAGCAATATAGACCATAGTTCAATCTGGTTCAACGTCTTCCTAAATGATCTGGGTGAGGGCCAGAGTGGATCTGCAGTATATCTGCTGCAGACACTAAACTGGGAGGAGTAGCTGATATGTCAGAGGGTTGTGCTGCCATCCAGAGGGACCTTGACAGACTGGAGAAATGAGCTGGGCTGTTGGGAACCTCATGCCATTCAACATGGGGAAGTGCAGAGTCCCAAACCTGGGAAGAAAAGAACCCATACACCAGTACATGCTGGAGGCCAACCAGCTGGAAAGCAATTTTACACTCCTTTTAACACTCCTGACTGTTATTTTTTGTATCTCAGAAAAAGTGTCTAGTAATTTTTAGATGTACCAAGTCTGATACACATATTGATTTCTAAATATGTGTGTGGGTCTCTCAATCACAGTTATAGTGTCACAGTAGATCGGTGATTATTTGTAATGCAAAATATTATTATTGTTCAGTATTTGAGAAACAAGCTTGAAGGTTTGAGAAATGACTTGCAGAATCTCTACAGAACTATACACACTACTGTCTTCTATCTTTGCCCTGTCAGCACTCAGTTGTCATGCTTGGATAACCCAAATCTAAATGAGAAGGTCCTCCAATGATTTGAAATTGTGTCCTGCCAGGCTCTCTTCTGCCTGTTCTATCTCTGTTAGTAGCAGATGAGAATGAAGACAGTACACAGACAGGAAACATTACTGTATCTCTGTTTCTTTGACGTAAGAAAGAGATCTGATGCCCTTTGGACCTTGTTCCTATGTCTGAGTAAGTAAATCTTTATCGCTGTGGGCTGTGTCCTCAGTACAGTACTTGCACATGTAGTATCTGATTGCTGAACTTCTCTGCAGAAATCTCATTCAGATCCTTCCTTATGATTCATTTCTGCATACTCACAGTTATAGAATTGCTGTAATTATTCAGGGTGGGCTCTAGGATTTCTGGGGACAGGTGTCACCGTTCAACTACCCTCATCCACTCTAGTGGTTGCATTGTGAAGAACCGTGGGAAAATGTGTCAGTTATTCCAGAGCTCGGCACAGACCCACAGACAAATCTGCACTGAAATGCTCTCACTGCCTCTGTGTGCAACCTCCCCCAAGTTTCCAGTTTTCAAAAGCCGAGTTTTTGATAACTGCTACTTCCAAGAAATTTTATCACAATCTTCCTTTTCAGTTAAGCTTTGCACTTAACAACTTTAATGTAACTGCAATCTGAAAATTGTAACACATCTACTCTAATTCAGTTTATGAATATGTTTTTCAATGCTTGGCATAATTTATGTCTTCCTAGAGGCAGCTATCCTCTTTTTTATTTTTCTTTTTTTTTCAAATCTAAACTAGGATTTTTACCCTAGAACTAAGACATTTTACTGTAAAATAGAGAAAGCACTGTCTTGTCTTCCCCCTTTTCCCTCAGTCTAGCTATGGTGTCATTTGTGCCTGCCTAGAGTGACAACAAATTCACTTCATCACACAGCCAGGGTAGCTGCCTTTCTCTATGTTGTGCTATCAGTTTCTGTTAGAGACATGGAATTAGATTCAGCTTCCTAACAAAAAGCCCCAGGTGCAATTTTAGGGGTCCTATGACCTTCATTTACTGGGTTAGAAATATTATACTATCTAGAAAATTGTATTTTGTTGGTGTTCTGTGTCACAAACAGCAGCTACATGTCCCAGGCATTTTGTAGCTTTCAAAATATCAATTGATATGTGTATTTAGGGAACAAGATACTGCCCAATGAGCCATATTCCTGACATGGCAGGGGATCTCACTCATGGAATTTGCCTTTATGGGACCCCTTGAAATTCCTGATTTCTTTTCAGGTATGGTTACACACCACTTCATCTTCAGTAAGACAAAACTGAAAATTACTAGCCTTGCTTTGCTGGTATTAGTGAGTAATTCTAAGAAATGTATACCTACCTACACAGAGTTTTAATTTTTTTTTTTTAATATTTTTCATACTGCTTCCTCCCAGCTCATTGAATTGAATATGACAGTGACAAGTTGGTACAAGTCTTAGTCTGTACTTGTTTGCAAAATGTTTGGTACTAAAATTCTAAACTTTTCTGTTCTTCTCAGATATTGTTTGCTTCAATATAGCACTTATAGGAAAAAAACCCATCCACAAACAACCAATAATAGAAAACCCCAACTAAACACACAATCTCCCCTATTTTGTATGTACAGTATTATGTTTAGTTCTAGTATCCTTTAGTAAAGATCTTTTTGGAAGTTGAAAATGAAATTGGGAAGTAGGCATGTTGCAATTAATAAAAACAAAGCCACCCTATTCTGCTACAGGCTGATATCTTTGACTTGTTGCTCATTGGTTGCATGTAAACAATCTCATTTCGGTACCACTCAAAATATCTCTACCATTCACTTGATCTATTTAGTTGCTAAAATGACCTTAATTTTGCTGGTTTTGTATACATTATCCACTTCTGCTGGTCTCCTCATTTGAGTTGGTTTTGAGCGTAAGGAACATGTTCTCTTTCTTACACATCTGGCACCCTCAATGCTAAAACAGGAGAAGTTTATTCTTGAAAATAATATGAATATCAATAATTTTTAGAAGATTTTTCTTCACTGCATATTTTTTTCACTGTTTTGTGAGGTTGTTCAAAGTCGCTCTGTCTCCCCTAAATTTTTATGACATTTTTCACATGAAACAAATTTCTTGATATTCAGTAGATTGATGAAGTCAAGTTTTCTATTAACTTTTCTTTGATTCTCTGCCTGTTCTCTTTCTATGCACAGCCACTACGCAGCACAAGACAACATGAGCCAATCCAGGCTGCAAGTCTGTGACCAGCAAACATTGAAAATTAACTGATCTTGCACCTGTTGGTTGTCATCTTGTTTCATGGCTGAAGAGTTTTGCACTAATTCTTACTCACAGATGCCTTTCAAACATATATATTAGCACATTTTTAATCAGTTTAGCAGAAATTCTAGACTGAGAAACACCTTTATTAGTCATGACTTTCAGATCGTCCTTTGAGGGTTAAGAAATACCAATAATGTCAAACACCAGCAGATAATGATGCAAAGGCATTCACAGTGTTTCTGAACCACCTCCTCCAGGTTCATGTCATCTAAATATTGCAAGATTCTTTTCTGACATAGGTGATTAAAAAAGTCAATTCTCTTATTTCCATGATAAATCCCAGTTATTTAAGCAACAATTACATCTAGCTTTAAAGACTGTAAATGTTAGCTTTTGGCATTTTTAAACAAGGCTTTGCCAATCAAGAACTGCTTGAGGTGAGAACTCTTTCACGTAAAACAAATCTATACATCATAATAACCAAAAAAAGAGATATTAATATTTTTATAAATAAGTCAGCTGTTTAAATCTTTCCTGGATATCAGTCATTTAACCATAACTATTCTTATCAGAGCTGTCTTTCTATCTGCTATAAGTGTCTAGTGCCTCAAGAACGAAGCATCCATACTTCTTCCTTGATATGGGAGCTCTCCCACAGCTATCACTAGAAGGCAATACCTACCAAAGCTCTCACATATAGGCTGAATGAGGGACCTTCTGTATGTTACCCATGATGTCTGAGTCCATCAGCATATATGGATATAAATATATATCTGTTCTTCCTCCCCTGTATGGCCCGGGACTTTGAAGCCCCACTGTGTCCTGTTAACTTACAGGAGGTAATTTCCAGACTGTCTCAGTAGGAGTTTGGTCAGGAGCTGGAAGTTCTGACTGAAAGGGATGACATACAATGTCTGAAAACCTTTATACTTGAATTGAACAAATGCAAATAACAATGGATATGAAAAGAGCACTCACTGGTTTTGGAGCTCCATAGGACACCTGAGGGCAATGCATGTGGGGTTTTTTTATGCCCCCACTGCAGAATTACCTTATATATTTTTCTATACTCACTCATGGAGGATGAAAATGATGAAATCATATCACTGAGATGCTGGCCTGGAGCCAGTGAGACTTATAACTAAACTCCAAAAAATAATAGGAGCAGGAAGAGCAAAGGGGAAATGTTTTGTAGAATATAAGAACCAGATAATAATTTTATTCTCAGTTGAGCACTAGGCTTAACTCTCCCAGTTCTTACCTAGGCCAAACACTGAACCTGCAGTATGTGGAAGAGGAATAGGCACTTTGTTTGAGTGTAAAGATGATTGGAGAAATTTGCAGATCTTTTTCTACAAAGATTTCTGTAAAGAGCTCTACCCAAGATACAAGGAAACTTTTATCAGAACTGAATGTCCCAGGCACTCTGGTGGGGAGGTTTTCATCAATATGTTGGAGAGAAACCCCTCTATCTGCAAGACAAAGAGAGACAAAGAAATGTGTTTTGGAGGGGAAAGGGGCCTTATGAGCAGAGGTTCATGAAGAGCTGTGCTGTGGAATGAAACGAAGACAAAAGTGTGAAAAAAAACAAGTGGGATGGTCTTTGCAGTGTGTATGTGGATGGTGTCAGATAGAGCTGTCACTTCATAGAAGTCACAGTAACACTCCCAGCAACTTTATTTTGGGAGTGTTCTTTCTTGCACAGCTTCATGCAGTGATTCTGCTCACTACGTACATTTATGTTGATAAGAAAACTGGTACCTAGGTGTTAGGTTATATGATAAAAGTCTGATCCCTGTACACACCAGGGCATAAAGGGTACCCCTAGTCACATGTGGGATTATGGATCCTCAGCAACCTCAGCTAGGCTATCAGATCTGACAGTTCCTAACTCTGAGAATCTGCAGCTAACTCTTATATGTCCAATTATTAATTTAATTTCAGCAACTGAAGATGCATAAGATCTACTTTTGGGAATAGCAAGGATGATAGGAAAAAGCATTATCACCAATACTGCAAGTAGTTAGACACCTCTTAATCTCAGATTTTGATAACATTTTGTAGAATATTGACCCCAAACGTTAACGCTTTATCTTTGAAACCACTGTCAATCCAAAAGACATTTTAGCCAGCACTGGAAAGAACAAATGGACACTACTGACTGACAAAATACTGAAACCCAGTAGAGTGCAGCCTATAAAGTCATTTAAAATAAAAAAATTGCTCACCTGCTCCTATATATAGTGTATTGATGGTTTTAAAAGGGTATTTACTGAGGCTAAACCATTGTTTTACAAACCTGTAAATGTCTAATGAATCTGGCTTTCAGAAGGCACTGATTGCTCTTTCCAAGGCTACAATAAGATAACAAAAAGAAGTGTACTGCCCTGCTTGAGCCAGTTCTACCTCTGACACCTGACTTCATCTGTCCTATACCCTGAAATTAGTTGTAGGCTGTTGCTCATCTCACCTTGGTCAGAAATGAGTAGAAGCTGTGATGCATGACCTGAACTGTGAAGGCATGTCAGTCTAAGCTGAGTGGCAGCAGCATCCTGCAACTTGGCAAAGAACCTACTGAAACGCTGAAGAATAAAGAAGTGCTTCTTTTTATTATGGCAATACTATTTGCAATTGGTAGAAGTAGAGCATGACAAGCAGGGCAAAAAAATTAATTAGAAGGTGCTATTTGCCGGATTTACTTTCTTTTTCAGAGTTTCATTTTCCCATCTTCCTATTTTCTCAACCTTGAGAGGTTTTTCAAGGACACTGACATATGGGGCCCATTCTGAAGGACTGCGCGTCAAAGCTAAAGGCATAAATGAAGTAAGAATTCTGTCAAGTAAATCTTCCAGCTCAGCTAAGGCAGTGGGAAAGCCTCTTGTGGACATTTCTGAGTGCTCCAACATGAGGAAGCAGTTTTGTGGAGCACACAGATAAGATCATGAGATTTCTAAAACTATAGTCTGTGATATTAGGCAATTAAATTTGCTAAAAGCTGACAGTTTCACAAGCTATGAATAAGAAATTCCACTTGCCCACACTGCCACAATATCTGAACAGCCTGTTCTATATATTTCTTGAGTCCTTTGTACTACCAGATGCCATACATATATTATTTTTGAAAAAAAGCATTCTTTTTATAGAGGTGTTTCCCATATTCTGAGTTAATTGCAACACAGCATTCATTATTTATTTAGAACTTGGTTTAATGTGTTTCCATGCTTTTTATGTATATTGGTTGCTAATTTTTTTAAGGTGTGATAAAGTCTGAGAATATTTTCTGTCCCCAGCATGTTAGTTTTAGTACTTTTATTCCTGTATGTATGCAATTAACATGAGATTTAACATATTTTCTTATGCAATTCTTATAATAGACAATGCATGTATCAGCAGAACTAAAATAAGTTTCTGTGAAAAGATCTCATAAAATAATATCATGATATGGTAAAAAATTTCAAAGGTATTGGAAATAAGATGTACTTACTAACCTTTTATTTAAATGCTCCATAAAGGAGGATCCTGTAGCTTAAGAGATGATGTATTTTTTAATATCTGCCCTTGACTCATTTAACCAGATTTTTTGCTCTTGTAAAAAGGTTTAATTTTACTCTTCCTGTGTTGATGTAGATATACATTTTCCACCATGCTGCCTAAATTGAGTCAATAGAAATTTTATTAATCTAAGTATACACTTTTGCCTTTCAGCACCTTTTCCTACAAAAGTATTTATTTTCCTATATAGCACAATTTCATAATTTGATATATGTTAATTGTAGCTTCTCCAATTAATTTCTTGGCAGAAATGTGATTTAAGCTAGCAGCATCCATTTTCACTGTATATCTGTGCCTGTATATCATTAGTATAGAATTAACTCAGGAAAAAGCTGTAGACAATGCACAAGTATTTGTATAAAACAGTTACAATTTTCTAAAATTCACACTCATAGAGATATTTCAATGTAATTTTCCTAGAATACTCAAAACAGTATTAATAAATTAAATAGCATCATAAATTTTAGTTTTATAAGGACTGAAGTTTAATAGAAAATATTAGTATACTATTCAGTATACTATTTATTCATTCGTAGTTAATAATTTGATAAAACATGGAAAAGGAGACTTTTTTCTTATTTATGTGATTATATCTATTTACATATAAGAAATTAAAATTATAGCATTTATATAATACTGTAACTTATTTTTACAGTTAAGGCCTTGAAAACTTTTAATTTGACTCTGTTTAATGTCTTTTGCTTATTTTTTCCCATGAATTTGACATACAGTCTGAATTCCTAACAAGGCAATATTATCCAACCAGTAGAACAGAAATACTAAACACAAATATTACTGAGATCTGGTGACTGAACCAACCATTATTTTTGGAGAATGGAGTCAGGTTCATTATTTTTGGAGAATGGAGTCTGTTCACTTATGTGACAGAACGAGAGGAATAGGCTGAAACTAAAATAAATAAACAGAATATAAGTAAAATAAATAAACAGAATATAAGTAAAATAAATAAACTGAATTAAACTGAAACACAGGGGCTCCACCTGAACATCAGGAAACTCTTTTTAACTGTGAGGGTGATTGCCCAAGAAGTCTGTGGAAGTTGTACGTACCCAAAGATTTTGGGGTATCCAAATGCATCTGGACATGACTGTGACCTGCTGTTAGGCAGCCTTGTTTGGGCGGTTGCACAACACGACCTCCAGGGATGCCTTTCAAACTCAGCTGTTCTGTGAATCTGTGAGTATGTTCATAGGACATTTTCTTCAAGTGAGATACAGCATTAACTTGAATTTGGAGATCAGTGCCCTCAGACCCTACTTTTCTTTGTCTAAAACTGCCTCAAATGTTTTTCTAAAGAAGACAAACTGAATAGAAATAATTTGTAATGGACAAGTCTAATTTAAGAAATCATTGTGTCTGTCATCAGTTTTGAGGACAGAAAAGGGTAATGTAAAAGCCAGGTGGCTTCTTCTACCTGCAGAGTGCTACATCTCTTTTAAAACCTGCATTTCAGAAAGACTAAACTGGTACTAACATAAAAACACTTAATACCAATATGAAGGCAAAAATTTTGAGTGCCTAGCTTTACTGTCTTTTTTGTCCCTTCTTTTTTCTCCTATGGTAAAGCTCAAGGTTTCAATATTTTGTTACACAGCCAAGGAAATTGAAGGTTTTTTGAAGGTATAGGACGCTTAATAAATTCCTAGCCTAAAAATCTGTTCCATGTTTCTGTGAGCAGCTCAGTAAGGAGGGGGTTAGGATGAATTAGTCATAGACACTTATGTGACTTTCTGTCCTTCAGCGCTTTGCAAACTGAGGTAGGTCTTAAAACCATCCATCAGCTGACATATCCCAAATGTCTCAGTGCTTCCAGGTGCTTATCCACTTGCCTTTGCTTTATTATTCATCGTCCTAGCTTTACTGCTTCCTCTTGATCTCTTTCCTTGTCAGAAATTTCCTGCTAAAAATGCAAACATTTTGCTGTAGTATTTTGCCTTTCTCCAAAACATTTAATGATTATTTCTATATTTTAAAATTTTAAAGAATCATTTATAAAACCTTCTGTTTAGCTGAAATCAATTTCATTTGATCTACTTTGTTTATGTCAAGTTCACAGCATTTACATTTTCCAGGCAAAAGTCATACTTTGGTTTTTTTTCTTTTTACATATTCAAAAACCTTTGAAAGGAATGAAGTTTTCCTCAATCAAAAGTTTTCAGGAAAAATAATATGATGTAGGGTCCACCATGCCTGCCAGACAATGGTTCTGGAGTCAGTCTGTAGAGGTTCAATTCTACACATTTGTGCACATCTTTTATTCAGCTTTTTGTTATACTAAGGACTGGGTGACACAGTAAGCTGTTAAGTTGGCCTTTTCATGCTCATATGAGATGTGACCAAAATCGTCTCTAAATAACTGCAAGAAAAGTTGAGAAACTAAATAGAAGTTCCAGTGCATGACAGAGGACAGGAAGCTTTTTTGAAGCAATGGGGGGAGACAGTGTTATTAAGAGAATTCTGTTTAAATAAAAGGCATTGACAAAGATTAAGTCTCCATCAGTGGAAAGAATGGGAAATCTCCACAAGGGGGGAAACTAATCAGAATTCCCTGAAAATCATAGACTCCCCGAAAAAGAAATGTAGCCCAGACAACTATTTCAGATGATATGCTAATACAAAGTAATATTATACCCATAGGTTTAAGGAAAAAAAGAGGTGTTGAATTAACACATAGTGGTCCTCTAGAGCTGGGTAAAATGACAGTGAGTGAAACCTCTGAATTCAGTTTATCCAGCTTGAAACTTAGACTATCCATACAACATTCATTTACTCCCTTGGAGCCTTTATACCTTGTAAGTCAGGCACATCATTTGACATAAGAGCCGTAGCAATATTAGCTCCCTTTTTCCCTGGTTGTAATGACAAGAATATGTGTTAATTGGTGCTAGAGTTTTATTTAAGCTTCACATATTTTAAGATGTCAGTAGAGCCAGTAGTGTTCAAACAAACCCATTACTTTAGAATAATTACCTTCTGTGGTCTCCTATTTGAGATAAAACAGAAGAGAACACAGTAGGTTATTTTGGGGTTGCAGTGCTTATGTTAAACAATTAGCTGTTATTGTTGATTGCCCCCATAGAAATAGTCAGGTACTGTTATCTTATGACACATTTCTACAGTTGTTTTCATGTAGAATATGCCCCCATGGCTTTACACCTTGGATAGAGAAAACTTGTTTTTCTGCCTGCTCCAATAGCATTCCTATTTCAGACTGCAGTGGAGTTGCAACGTGTGCCAGTACTTGATGTTGTGATGAGCTCTGGAGCACAGTTTGTGCCTGCCTGCAGGACCTGGAAGATGTAGACATGTAGAATCAAGAGCCAAAAGTCTCTCAGTGAAAGCTCTTGTATGACTGAGGCTTCTGGTGCAATAAGGTACCATGTATATGAAATTGTGGAAATGTTTTCCAAACCTCCCTTTTTTTACCACTGAAGAGCAGTAAATCTTCACTAAATCATCACATAATCCTATGGGTCTGTCTAGAAGCTCTAAAATGGCAAAAAAAGGAAAAGCCATATATTTACTGAAATTGTGGTTATATATTCAAATAACAAGACAGATCAGAATGCCTTGCATACAAAATCAAGTAATTATGTTTATTTGAGGTGGAAAAGGGAAATTGGAATATTCCTTTGAAAACTTTGGTTTGCTAAAGATTTTTCCTCATTCTATGATAAACTGGGGCCTCCTGTGAGTGCACCTGTCCCCCACAAAAGAACAGACTATATTGTCTCCATTATATATATGGAGACACTAATAGAGTTATAGTTACAGAATTACCAAATAATGAAATAATGGACTCTTACCTTCATCAGTTTCTCTGACATGGTCACTGTTACTGTTTTTAATGCAGAAAACTTTATGCTTATTTATATAAATATAGAAATATTTTATTTCTTTTTGTTTCATATCTCTACAGGAATCTCTGTGGCAGTAACTACCATAGTATCTGACTCTATCACATTCAAAACCAGATATATCAATTACTACTTTCAATGAAAATCTTGAAAATCAAAAAAATTTCCCATTAAAAATTTTTATTTTTCGTAAAATGTATTTTGAACAAAATAATTGTTTATTAAAAACAATTGGTAACTATTTTATTTTTTTGAAAATAAATGCTGAAAAATAAAACACTTTCAGACTTCAGATTCTTGACACATATCCTAATATATAAATATATATATAAATATACAATCAAAAAGGGTTAAAAATAATCAAATTAAAAAAAAAATCCCAACTGGGTCTAGGCTGATTCTCCTTTCACTTTTTCTCAGAGTCACAGAAGAAGTTCTGCTAATAGTTAAATTGATTTCCAGGTAAATCTGAAGGGAGACTTTATTTTGCCACTGTTTTTAATTCTGAATGCTGACCTCAGAAAGAATAACAGTTACTCTTAGCAGCAGTTTCAAGTGGTACTTTCCAGAAGTAAAAGCCTTACACTCTTAACCAGTGACATATGACACACCTTATTGAAAGACTTTTCTTTGTTTGTTTGCTTGCTTTCAGCATTTTAACACTCCATGTCTCTGACAGTTTATGTTTACTTTAGTCCTGCCATGTACTGTCAGAGGAAGACAAACTGTTAGAAGTAGAAGACAGATTTCTTCCTCAAATAAGAAGAAAAAAGAGAAAGTAAGAGAAGAAAGATTAAATGCAGAATTTGCATTTGAATGTTTGATATTTGACAAATTAAAATCACCTTTTTCTTGACTTCTGCCATTTCCCTTCAGATAAGGTTGAACAATTTCCTCTTATTCCCTGCCTCAAGTCACTTGTATACATTTTAGATCGGAAGAG
>JAYDZK010000001.1:103254340-103270030 GCA_034509185.1 Euphonia xanthogaster
TTTTTTTTTGTTTTTTTTTTTTTTTTTTTTTTTTTTTTTCTCCTGCATAAGAGAAAGGGTTGTGTTGGGTTTAGTTGGTCTGGGTTTTTTCCCTGCCTTTCTTTTTTTGGTAATTTTTATTTTCCTGATTTTTATTATGATTGCTCCATGAATATTCTTTTCTCTCTGTTGTTATGAAAGTATACCTGAAGTCACCAGTCACTGCTAAAAACTGGCATGTCTTTATTTTTTAAAATACTATTGCTAAGTCCTTTATACTGCTGAGCACAAATGCATCCATCCTTTTGTGCAAACCTTTTATCACTCACAGTTTCATACAAAGCCTGGCTAATCCTATAATGTATCTTCTAGCGCTAAACCTAACCTTATCAAGTTGTAAAAATAATAGTGTTTACTTCTTTTGTAGAATGACACTTGAAACAGTTTGTTATCCTTAAGAAATTAGGTTTTCCAAAATACCTATTTTGTTATTACTTACAAGAACTAGAGGTCTATTTTTCAGTAATCAAATACTATTCACACAGAACTGACTTTGAAGTGTTTGACAGAAAGATAATTGTAAGGGCTTGGCCCACTTGACACCTTGCAGTAATCTGGGCTCTTTTTTTTTGAGGCTGTACTTAATCCAGTAAAAATCCTCTTTGTGTTTTCAAAATCAAGAAAGAAACATGGAGAAGTCTTTCTCAGGTTTTTTTCATCACTCAGAGAATGAGGTTTTCTTCTCAGTAGAAAAGCAATAGCAGATTACTAGCACAAATGGAAGAATGCTTGAAGAAATGCCTTTTCATCAAAATATGCTGAGGATGAAATATTGAACATTGAAAACATGATCCTCAACAAGGTTTAAGAGAGAAAGTGTTTGAGGCCCAAATCAAAATCCTTATGTCACTTCTCATGAAAGAACTGAGTGAAAACACCGGGGTTTGGTTGTTTGTTTTTATTAATCTGGAGGTGTACACATCAAATAAATTCCATTTTGCAATATAGCAAAGTTAGTTTGTGTTGGTTTGGTTTATTCTGGGGGGAGGGCAGGGATCAAAACAAAACAAGGGATCAAAACAAAACAAAATATAAAAAAGCTTCAAAACACAAAAGCTTCGCACTCTCTTGAAATGGTGAAAGGAAACAGTTTTCATTTTCTTGCCAGTTCTAATATATGTAATTTATTTAGTGATGTTTTTGATCCACAAATGAAAATTCCATATATGGATTAGACCATTGGATCAATTTAGAATCCTATCATTTGTTATTCTGCTCTTTAAAATAAGCCATCCTTCACATAAAAAAAGGTTTTAGGAGAAAACCAGAGCCTACAGCTGTTCAAAAAAGTACAGCAGAGCAATGCTGAATAACAGACTCTAAACACAAAGGATGATTAAATTTCCTCTTTCTTTCGGACCTTCAGAAATAAATAATCATAGTACTAGAGACAATTGCACTGTGATGATTTCATCTGTGAAGCAGACATTTAAGGTTGATATTGCAACAGTAACTCAAAAGATTTAACTCTAATATGATATTGCTGATATGTTATTGCTTTTTTAAAGAAAAGGAAAAATGGTACTGCTTGCAAATAAATATTCTTAAGAATCACCGCAATAGAAATGGTCAGAGCAAATAAAAATGTGATTATCTTTCAACAGATGTAACAACAGACAAACACATAAAACACAGTTCATTGGAGAAAATTACATTTTCTTCATTGCCAAATCACCTGCAAAACCACAACACATATTATAAAACAGTTTGTTGGGGTTTTTTTTCCTGGGAAAATTATGATAGCTACTTCTACAGCAGCTGTTTGATACCTTCCCTTCTTGCAAATTGATTTAACTACTTACATGGCTAAAGTCTTCCCTTTCCCCAATTTACATATGTAAATGATGAACTTCCCAATCTCAAGTGGCATCTCTATTTACTTATTATTTTTTTGATAGCATCCAGAGATTGACACAAAAGTGAAAACTCTTCTAGATTTGGTTTTGTAGCAATAAAAAAAATAATTTTTCTGCTTCAAAAGTCACAGCAACACATGTTGGAAGAACAGAAAGTAATAAAATAAGAGCAACTGTGAACAGGGAATTGCATTGGCTGTGTAATCATGTACCTTTTTTTGGCTACTTAAACACATGTACACACATACATACATATATATGTATACATATGTATGTATATACATACATACATGTATATATATGTAGGTGTATGTACATCTTTCACTCTTTCTTTGTGGTAACTATAATTCCATCATTCATAAGGGTCAAGCATGAGCAGAATAATGAATGGAGATCCCTGTGCAAACAGGGTTTCGTGCTAAATTCACTTTGGACTGAGGAAGTAAGATCGAGTGATTCAGGCTGACAGCATTCACCAGGACATCAATTGTAATAAATATATTTAGTAGACCACATAAACTAGCATTAGAAATAGAGTTATGATAGATAATACTCAACAAAAAAATAATAGAAGCCAAGTTTGTGTAAACCTCTATCTAAGGTTAGCAGTAAAATGGAAGATATAACTTAAGAGTACTGTGTCCAGTTCTGGACACCTCACTACAAGAAAGGCATTGAGGGGCTGGAGTGAGTCGAGAGAAGGGCAGCAGAGCTGGGGAAGGATCTGGGGCACAGGTCTGATGAGAAGCAGCTGAGGGAGCTGGGGGTGTTCATCCTGGAGTAAAGGATACTCAGGGGAGACCTTATTGCTCTCTACAACTGCCTGAAAAGATGCTGTGGAATGATTAGCTTCTCCTTCCAGACAAACAGAGAGAGAACAAGAGGAATTTGCCTCATGGTAAGCCAGTGGACGTTTAGGTTGGATATATGGAAAAAATTCTATAAATATATGAAAGAGTGGTTAAGTTTTGGAACAGGCTGCCCATGGTGGTGGTGGAACCACCATCGCTGGAAGTGTTAAAAAAATGAATAGATGTGACACTTCATGATATGGTTTAGTGAATATGGTGGTATTCAATCAAAAGTTTGACTTGATGATCTTGGAGGTCTTTTCCAGCCTCAGTGATTCTATCTGGACAGTTGTGAAGTGTTCACATGGCTGTTATTGTTTACTCCAGTTAAAAAAGTTCAATCTGCAGAGTTACTTTCTTCATAGCATTCAGGACTCCTGAAGAGTGTGTGTGAACCAAAGAGATGGATTATCAGGGAAAATTATGGTGTCAGTAAAGACAAAAGGTACTGTACAAAAACACAAACTGAGAACTTTTTTAAAAAAATACCATCAGTGGTTTCTTTTCCTCAAGGTTATATTTAACTTCCTGAAGTAGTCTCCAGGAGTAGATATGAAAAGTGAGGGGATGGTTGGGAGGCTTGAGGTTAGGAAGCTAGAGGGTTGGGAGGATTCAAATAGCTGTCAAAACAATATTGAAGAAAATGATCACAACAATATCAGCATTCTCCTAGCATCAGAGAGAAAGACTGGAGGGAGGACTTTCATCAGACATGCAAATGAGATACATATATTAATTAATTAGGACTTTCCTTTTATTAATGAAAATAGAATTATGGCATGCAGTTGCATTAAGGCAGAAACTACTTCTGATGCAGACTATATGAGATTCTCTGCTGTGAGAGCAAAGGTTAAGTCTACCTTGTGCATGTATCCAAGAATGCACACAGGCACGTGTGCTTCACAGTGATCCCATAAATACTTTTTGACTCAAATTTAAGAGTTAGAATGCATGCATTGGCATTTACAGCTGACTGGTTGAAATTTACCAAGATAATTCTAATTTTATTTTGTTTAATAACACTTCAGACATGACCTGGCTATAAAAAAAAAAGTTCAGTTACTTTTACATCTGCATATCCTGGTGCAAAACTGAACATGTGAAACAATTGTAATTGATAGTTTCCCATGCCACTTGGCATAAAAATCTTCTGACAGCTGTATCAGTCAGAAATGCTTTGTGGAAGATGTCATTTATTGCCAGTTAAGTATTCTAGGCCTTGTAAAATATCTAGAAGAGCACAGCAGAAGCACTGCAGCATTCACCCACCGGGTCCCTTTTGTTCAGGCATGCAGAGAGAAACTTCCCAAGCAGAGAATACCTAAGTAAGAGCGCACAAAAATACACAGAGCTAACGAGACAGAAAGCTAAGGATTCATATGGTGTCCCACTGCCAGTGAGATTGCTATGGAGCCTTTGACAGCCAGGAAGTCAGCTGGGAAAGAATTCCCCTTGAGTGCAGAGACTTGCTGATGCTAAACTGCCAACTTTGAATTTTACCTATTTTTTTCCACAATATATTTTATGTCTGTATTTTTCCCCTCGAATCTGTAAGGACCTAAATACCTTCTCAGCACCTGTATGTATTTATGTTTCTGTTTTTTTCTATTTTGCCAGGCTTCAGCCTGCGCATCTCACACTGCAACTATAATTTTATCACCAAAACTTAGCCAAGGTCAAAGAGTTATGTGGCATCAAATGAAACCTTTGATCACCAGGACCTGAATTGTGGGGATAAAGATTGCATCAAGGTTTTTTAGACATCCAAAAATGGATTTTTGCTGAAAACAATATTTTCTTTAAAAAGAAATTTTAGTTTTCTGATATTCTTTGGGTTTTTTACTAGAATTCCAACAAAACCCTACTAATTTCCCACTCTTCTCTCTAAGCAGTAGCTTCTCCATCTCTCAAAAGCTTAACACATAAATCTGGGGCATTTTAGCAAGAAACAAGTGAAAAAACTCAGTGTTTTTCTGTCAAAGTAGAAATTACTGTTCACTAAAAAATGAGAAAAAGAAATTATAAAAAGTAATATAAAGTATAAAAAGGAATATAAAAAGTATCTTTACAGCTTCTTTATCAGTAGCAAGTGGTGAGATAAGAGAAACAGGGAGATAGTTACCATGTGGGTCAGTGTGTAGTGCCTTCCAGGTTACGTGAGCAAATTATCTGAAGGAGCAGTTTGTTCTCTCTTGCTGCTTCCCTCCTGCATAGAATTGCATTTCAGCAACAAGTGGACAGTCACAAAGCCAACTCATTGAAATACCCCAGGGGAATTTTAAGAAGACTATGACTCCCACAATGATAAGAATGAGAAGCAGTACAGAAGGAAATGGGACTCCTGAAAACTACAATAGGGCAACCAGATCTGATTTGTCAAAGTAAGGAAGAATAATGAATTGCTCTCCATCACTTTTCTAGAAATGTTTTTTCAAATACATAGAGTTTCATAGTCAACGCGTTTGTTCTTTGCTTTAGTAATTTATTTTAATACTAGTTGTTTGGGTTGGTTTTTTTTACTAGTCATGAGATACCATCCTGTATCCCAAAAGGTGATTGAAAACAAACAGAAAATTACATAATGCAAAGAAGAGCTTTAGCACCTATGCCAGCTGGAATTATACCACTTTCTCATAAGAAGCTATTATTCCATCAATTTCTGTTTCAAAACTAATCTTCAGGATGCCTTGAGCTATGCTAGTAAAAAAGTATAAATTATGTCTTGTATGAATTAGGAGTAAAAATGAAATTATACAAATGGAGCACATCATAATATTCAAAATATTTCCAGTCTGAGACTTTGAGGGATTCTTAGGAATGCCTTCCTACTGCTTTGTGACCACAAACTGGGATGGAGTGAATTGTGACAGTTAAACCTGACAGTGCCAAATGCCCCAGTAACTTCTGGCTATCTTACAGATCAGCATGCATGAAAAGTGTTTTGCATATACCCTGCATGTCTGCTGCCTTATTTAAATTTAATTCAGTTTCATTAAATTGAATTAAACACAAATTGCTTACTTTATAACTGCTAATCTATAAGTTAGCTTAAGGATAGGATGAGAAGGAAGAGGATCTGTAGGAGAGTAGAAACAGGAGGAAAATCAGAACATTCTACAGGTTTTTTGCTGTTCAAAAATTGGCTGTTGGCGACATAATTGTGTTCTCTTTTTTTGTATCATACCTGCAAAAAGAAAAGAATATATGTTTTATTCAAAGTAATTTCCACAATGCTTTCTAAAAAAATATTTTATCACAAGTATATTTTACAGGATGGTGTGAGTTAGAATGTATTTCATTCATCAAAAATAAATCTCAAGGGAATACACTTGCCCATTTTACTCTTGTTTTAAAGTTGCACTGTTTTTTGGGTTTTTATTTGCTGGTGGTGGGTTTGAGGTTTTTTGCTTCTTTTCATATTATTTTGCCATGGTTTGTATTGTAAAAACAACATTAAAATTAATCTTATATACTCTCAATTCTTTTTCTTACACAAAATGCATAATTAGCACTGTGCAAACTGAGTGTTTCCATCTGTCAGTTAGGTGAAGAATGCAGGTGCATGTAAACAACTCTAAACTCACTGAAGAGTTAGTGTCTCCACCTGCGTGTTGGACTGCAGTCTGAATAATGAACGTGCTGTGTTTTATTGCTGTTCCAAAAATGGTGTTTGTTAGAGAACTACAAAGGAATTTCAGAGAAACTACATATCTTTGTTACAAGATTCCTAAGTCCATTGATTGCTGAAGTTTGATTGTGTGTGTGTGTATTAAATTTTTAAATATATTGTTGAGGAGAACAGCACTTCAGAGACATTACATATCATACGTGTTCAGTTTGAAAATGATTTAGTGCTTGCAGATCTTGTAAGAGGTAGCCAATGCACTTGAACTCTGCTTGGCAGGGGAGAAAACACAAAACTGTGATTCAATTATGTTATATTTAGGCATTAACTCAAGAAGGGTATCTCTCAAAAGGCTCCTTTAATGTCTGTGTCCAGGTAGCCCTAGCAGAGAAAATTGCATTGAGGGAGATGTAGTCATTTGAACATTGCCTTAAAGGTTATTCCTGCTGTTTACAGTCTCATGGTACCTCTGAGTCTTCAAAAATATTCCATTCCCTTATTAATGCAATTAAACAGCAAAGGGTGCATTTTACATTTAGGCATTAAGTTTGGAGAAAAGGTAAAATTGTTTGCCTGTATTGAAATGTGAGTAGGAGGAGCACAGGCTGTCACGGGTACCTGCCATTGCAGCTGTTCAACATCTGCTCACACCACCCAGCCTGCAATCCTTGTGGCACACTCATGCTCTCTTCTAAATGAAAATCTGCAGGTAATTTAAAGAAGCAAGGTTCATTATGACAGATTTCTTGTCCTGGTTTGTCACTGGATCTCACAAAATCAGGTATTTCCCTGTGTCAGAATTAATTTTCAGTACAGATAGAGAGTTTGAATATTGCAATTTTCAAATGTTTATGAAAGATATCTGGGAAATAAATTGTTTCATTTTCAGCAATATTTAGCTTTAGAAAAGCAAATTTTTATTGCTTATTTCAAAACAAGTCTCCAAGACCCAACATAAGAACAGAATTTTCCTTTTTCTCTGCTTCATATAATTTATATAACAAATATTTCATAGTGAAAATTGCTTAACTTAGTCACTTTTGATATAGACAAAATTTGAGGCCAGTTTTTAT
Organism: Euphonia xanthogaster; assembly: GCA_034509185.1. Lineage (NCBI taxonomy): Eukaryota > Metazoa > Chordata > Aves > Passeriformes > Fringillidae > Euphonia > Euphonia xanthogaster. The sequence continues at coordinate 103,261,785 of JAYDZK010000001.1, forward strand.
CACATGGAGCAAAATAAATCAGTATTAAGCTGTTGGCATGTGACTTCTTAATGATGGCAGAGAGATTTTGCTACAAGTTATTACTTAGAAAGAGTGAGTTGTTTATAGCAAATAATTTTCTAATATAAATATGCATATTTACATGCCTAAAAGCAATTCTACCAGGGTATTTTCAAATTTTCACTACTTTAAATATACCTTTTCTATGAGATGGCCAGTTTTTTGTAAAAGATTGCATAGATCACGAACACTATCCTTGTAAACTTGGTTGAAAAGTTGAACAACATTCATGACTTGCTTCCAGTGTTTCACATTTATAGAAACAAAGCAATTTGCCAAACTTACTTACTTCTTACACCTACCTTCCAGATTACTCCTGTAGTCGAATCAGTCACATTTTGTCTTCTATGGGAAAGCATTATGGGAGAGAAAAAAAAATCATCAGGATTACAGGAATAAAGCAGGATGAGATAAAAGACCCCTTTCCAAATGCTGTGAGGTTTCCAGTAGCGTACTTCATTAGATTAAATTATTTTTTAGACAATAATTATTTCTAGAAACCTGATTACCTATAATGCATAATGAGTTTCACATTTTTCTGCCCAGTGTCCAGTCACTAAAACTTGGGGACATTCACGGCGACTTGCTGCTCCTAGCAGTATAAGGGACCATATGAAGCTGTAAAGAACAGCATAAATCAAAATGTGTTTTAACATCAGGCCATGGAATAATAAATTCCCTTTTTTCCTTATGTATTCTTAAGTAGCTTGTGAGAGAAATAATCAGCTGTTAGAGTATTACTTTGTTGAAGCTAGCTCTGAATTATTTGCCTTATTTATTTAATTTGAGCATGGTTAAAATAACAGCATTTAAAAATTAGGATCCAGTATACACAGATTTATAGCTGTCTTCTAATAAATGCACAATTTGCATACAAGATTGTGTATTCTCTAAGCAACTGAGATTCATATTCACTCAGACAAGAACTAAAATACCAGCCTCTTTAAATATGCCACAGTAAAAGAAAATGCTGTTGACAGCAATTCCTCCTGTAGCTCAGTATGTAAAATTGTGAAGAGTGACAAGAAAATTATCTCTATGGTGAAAAAAAATTAAATAAAAATGAAATTACATTAAAAAAATAAATCCAAGGGAATATTTTAATGAATGTTCTATGAAAACAGCAGATCACTATTCCTTCAATTGCATAAAAGGTTTATATATTTATGTCTGAGCAATTCTGCAATCACTGAAAAAAAATGTTTTGGCTAATAAAATAATCAGCCTTTCCAGATGAGATTTACTCAGTAGTTGTCACTTAATCTGCAAATAAAGCTCCTAGATAGTTATGACATGTTGTATCCAGTGATATTGAATTACTTCAATAATGATTTTTATCTCCAGATCCTTACAGATATTAAATCTCTGTTCTTTAAACCTTCTCTCCATGATTATGGGAATAGCACTGTGACTGTGATAGTGCACTTTTCATACTGGGAGCAAGCCATCCAACTATTATTTTGTTGAAATTGTTCAACATTCTGGCTTAGATAACAATAGATTTGTTTAAAGTGGCTCTTTTCCCAAGTGTAGTTTGGTGATGAGAATCCAACAAAGTCATGATCACACTATAACTTGGAACAAGGTAGTGAAGGACAGTTTATTTTCAGATTTTCTTCTCTGATGCTGGGAACAAGTGCATTTTATTGACATAGAGAGTCATTGCGCATGAGGTGGGTTTATTGGTTTTGTTTGTTTGCTTGTTTTGGTGGTTTGGGGTTGTTTGTTTTGTTTTGTTGTTTGGGCTTTTTCAGGAGGGAGGTAAATAAACATTGCGCAGCCAGGGTTGAGGTAACTAGCATAATTTTCTTCTCAATCAATTTTACTTGATTCTGCACCCTGAGTTTAGGTTTCTGGGCAGAAATGCCCTGCATATCTATCCTCTCCTTACTCCCAGTGGAGATCAATGGTTGTCAATAGATCCTAGAGGAAAGTATTCACCTATATACAGGTGGATACCAGAAAAGCCACTTAACCAAAATGCCTTTTGGATAAACTGAGTGCCTCTTTCACTGGTAGTATCAGAGGCATAAAGACTTTACCCACTTGTACCCATGCCCACAGTGATGATACTTAAATCCAGCTTTCTGCATGAGAAGGTGAAAGTCAAAGATGAAAGAACTCGGTAATCAGATAAACCCTTCCTCATCGGAACACCTGAACATCCACAAAGTTTCCTCATCACTATTCTAGTGATGGTGCCAGTTAGGGTGATAGTTCAGTTTTCAGTGGCATTTACACCATTAAGCCCTGGAGAAGCAATTTAAAACAAAATTTCATTTGCTACATGCATCTAGAATGTATTACTATGCAATGTCACTATGCTCAACATAAAGCAAATTATTAAAACATTTATATGGAAATATAAATGAACATTGTTAAACAAACTAAAAGTATTTGAATATGTAAACACTGATCCATTATATGATCCATGTTTCACATCTGTCATAATTAATGATCTTTTATTTCCAGTAAAAAATATGTATTTCTTTTTATGTTTTAATACATGGTATTAATTATCTTTATAGACTAGGTGGTTAATTCCCATACGTATTTTCATTCAAATTAATTATGTTGATTTATATTTGGATAATTTCTTTACTTCGGCTGCAATAAACTTTCAATCTAAATTTCAGCATTCTGAATTCTTTTTTGGCAAGTGATAATGATCTTACAGTTTGGTCTGATATTTTTAAATCAAATAATTTAGGACTAAAAATGTACATATTTATAGATAAACTGCTAGTTAATATCTGTTCTTCACAGATGTAGCTTCTACACAGGAGATATTTAGTAGCAAGGTTTTTTCCCAGCATTTCAGAGCAAGTACTAGAGATTGGTTTTGTTATACAAGTGCATCTATTGCTTTGATACAAGTCTAAGATTTTAATGAAAATTGATGTATCTTTACCTAGTATATCTTTGTTATTCTTAATAAGAAATGGAAAGGATCTTGGAAAGGCTGCAGTCAAAGAAAATGTTACTGATTTTTTGATGCTGATGTAGAATAAATAAACATTTATTTTAAACTCTTCAAAGAAAATCTTCAATATGAAGTCAAAATCAGGCTGGTATAAAATTTCCTGAGAAACTGTTTTAAGACTTGAAAACTTCATTCTAAAAAAAAAAAAAGAAAAGAATTTTGTTAACATAAATTTTGTACATGTGTATGCATAATCTTGGAATAGTAGAAGAGATCATACAAGTAATTTATGTTAACTTGACTTTGCATTTGATGTGTATATGAGTAAAAAAAAATAATTTCATAAAGTTATTATAGAGGGTTCTCTTGACTGTATTTATTAACAGTTTTGAATAACCAAAGTTTTCTTAAAATATGATTTCAAAAATGTTTGTAAAATCAAAATAATTTGCTGGCTTGACTTTAAAAGTTACCCAAATGGATTCCTTTCAATATCAATTTAAGTTTCTTACGTCATGATGCCCACCTCTGCAATTCTCTGAAAACCTCATTATTTTCAAATTAAGCACACAAAAGAAATAGAGGATTGCTAAATTGGCAAATATCTGGAAAAAATCTTGCTTTGAGATCTTATATAGACAAGCCATGAGTTACATTTTTATTAGTAATGCATGTCTATCTTAAAAAAAAAAGGAAATGTATTCTCATGTACATAGCCAATACTTATTTTTAAAAATTCTAAGTATTAGCTTTGAACATATTCTGAAAATGCTATTCCTGATCAGCCTTCCTTAGCCATGAAGATGTGAAAATTTTGGCAATAATTTGTAGCTGGTTTTGTCAGATATCTTATTTGTTTGTTTTTAACTTGTTTTGTGCATTGAGAGAATCGATTGATCATACAAAAATGCTTTAAGTCTGTTTTGCTCCATTTCACATTTTCCTTATGAAAATCATAAACTTATGATTCCATGTGCATGGGCCAGAAGAATATGTAATATGTAGTCCTGCAAATAATTTAATCTCATGACCAGTATTAGGAAAAAATGTAATATTTACCTTAAAGTATTATGAATTTTGTGTGTGTATGTGTGTGAGATTATTTTAATATCCTATTATAACTAATGTTAAGTGCTACTAGACAAAATATGTTAGGATTTTCAATTAATTTTTGGGCTAGTACATGGTAGAAAGGGCTTCTGTTAATACTTAAAATGAAAAGATATCACCTTGAGATATCTATCTTTTCAATAATTACCCAATTGCAAACATTTCTGTTGCACAAGAAAATTGTAAGTAATATACATATATATTAGAAGAAATACACATTTCTATTTCTACTTTTATTAAGCAGAATGCATGCCAGTTTTTGCTCTTGAATACCTCATATTCATGCATAAGTCTACTGAATTTTTGAAATTTCTGTATTACATATTCTTATTCTAATATGGTTTCAGATAGAGGAGGATATGATACATTTCTTTTCCTTGATGACATACGTCACCCAGATGACCAGACACTCCAGGCAATATTTTGGTGCCTGACTGAAGTTAACACCTTTTCTTATTCACCACTGGAAGAGATTCAGATGCAATACAGACTACTTTGGTTATACTTTGTTGATTATATTGACTTTTCCTTAACCATCCTGTGCAAATGACTGTTTAATTTCTGAACAGGAATGTTAAATTCGCATTGTAAAATACTCTGTTTAACAAAAAAATCACGTGTCTCCTTCCTAATCAAGAGATTACTAACATAAATCTTCTCTATAAACTACTTCTTAACTATTTATATCTCTGCTGGAGTTTACTGTTTTCATAAACCTGTCTGAATATTTTCTTAAATCTAAATTCTAAAGACAAGGGTATAGAGTCAATATTTTAAATCTTAAATACCACTTCTATCTTGTTTAAACGACGTCCTTCTCCTTTTTTAGCAAGCTGTTGCAGATCTACCAAGCACTTTGAAAATAGCCTATTGCCCTTTGTACTGATCACGGATATGAAAGAAAAAAATAAAACCTAAACTCCCTCAGTTAGTTATGTAAATTCGGATCCCTAGACATGTCAAGTTGATTTAGATAATTATGAAAGTTGATCCCACTTGAGTCACTCAAATATGGTGTAACATTTCAAATTATAAACCATATGTGAAATATAGTTTATTAAAACAAGAGTTATACTGTATCTTTGTTTCTAATTATGTTTTCCCTGAGATAAAAATATGACTGCAAGTTTAAACGAAGTATTTGCTCTTGGTTTTACAAAGCCATAAGCTTCTGTTTTAAACTTACATCACTTGTCTGTACTTCCATCCAATTATACTTCTAAAATAAATGCATAAGGCAGTAGGTTACTTTTTCACACAGCTCTAGCTGATATAGCTCTGAGAATAGGAATAGACTCGATGTTAGGAAGAATTTCTTACTGTGAGGTTGGTGAGGCTCTGGAACAGTTTTCCCAGAGAAGCTGTGAACGGCCCATTCCTGGAAGTGTTTGAGGCCAGGTTGGATGGGGCTCTGAGCAAGCTGGACTAATGGAGAATTTCTCTGTCCATGTCAGGGCAGTTGAAATTAGATGATCTTGAAGGTCCCTAACAACACAAACCATTCTCTGATTCTAACCCAGGGGAATTCTTTTATAGTCTTTTTTCAACACTGAACTCATTTGAACTGAAAGTGATGCAAGGAGCAAGGGAGCTGAGACTCTCTCAGCTGGGTGCATCCAGCTCTTGCCACATCCAGCAGGTCTGAGTTGATTTGTCTCTGTTTTATCCATCTTACACTGATGAGAAGCACTTTCATCTGTGAAACTCCCTTTCAACAGGATGCTCCTACTCCCTTTCCTCCCAATGACCTCCCTCTGGGAAAGAGTTGGTATAATCATAGAACCATTAAGGTTTGAAAACCCATCTAGGAACATCAAGTCCAGCCATCAATGTAATATCACTGACATCTTCACCACTAAATCATGTTCCCAAGTGCCATATTCAAACTTTTTTTGAACACTTTCAGGAATGGTGACCCAACCATTTCTCTGTGCAGACTGTTCCCATGCTTAACTACTCTTTTAGTGGAGAAATTGTCCCTGATATCCAACCTGAATCTCCTGTAGCACTCCTTGACAACCTTTTGGCTTACTTAGAGTTAAGAGATTTGCACATGGTTTGGTTATTGAATCGAAGTTTAATGAGGTTCACATTAATGACAAATCCATCCTCCTATCCACAACAATAACCGCATTTGCTTAGCTCTAATCTCTTTTCTATCAGCTTATGCAAGGGGCAGAAGGTGGTGATGTGGTGGTGTTCACAAGAGTCCCAAGACGGAAGAAGAGACAAAGAACTGACTCCATGTTTCAGAAGGCTGATTTATTATTTTTGATATATATTATATTAAAACTACACTAAAAGAATAGAAGAAAAGACTTCATCAGAAAGCTTGAAAAGGAAAGAAAAAGAATGAAATGGTAACAAAAGCTCGTGACTCTCTGAGTTCGAGCCAGATAACTGTGATTAGCTATTAGAAACAACTAACATAGACCAATCAAAGATGCACCTGTTGCATACCACAGCAGCAGATAATTATTGTTTACATTTTGTTCCTGAGGTTTTTCAGCTTCTCAGGAGAAAAATCCTAGCAAAATGATTTTTCATAAAATGTGTCTGTGACATGGTGGCTTATCACACAATATCCAGCTGGCAAAAGTCAGTTATGTGATAGTCAAAACAAATGTGAGTTTTGCAATTGAGACTGAGAAGCACAGAATGGCAGTCAAATTGTTGAGCCCTGTTCTAAAAGGCTACCAACAGGAAAATCCTGTTAAACCTCACTGTAGCAGACAGACCTCACTCTTCTGACTGTGGCAGTTACGGGTCTCAGAAATGAACTTTCCACTGGGAACTCACAGATGGCTGGTAGCCAGGGTGCCTGTCTTTGTAAGGACAGTGGCTGGCTGTGTTCTGGACAGCTTGAGCCCAAGGTCTCTGGATTAAATGTTGCTTCAAGACACTCAGTGGAGAAAATCAGCCATACTTACTAATGAAAATTTTACTGTGACAGATACTGTTGGAGATGTGAAATAATAACGTAGGGCAAGGTACATAATCTGAATATGCCCAAAACTAGCATTTCAGAATCTCTCTTCAGTCAAGTTTTCCATATAACTTCTCAGAATACGCTTTCCTTTTTGGTTGCTCAGCACAGCATTTGTTGCTCTCCTTCCTATTTTTCAGTCATATGCATATATCAAGAAACTGATAGCTAGTAATTTTCAAAATGGCTTTATTTGGTAAATAATAGTACTATATTGGAAAAGAAATAAAATTATTCATTTTGCATTAAAAAAGTTGGTGTCAGTGGAGATGAGTAGTAAATATGTGGCTATGACACCTATTGAGCTTTAAGAATAAAGGTTTTGCATTTTAATTTTATAAAACCTACCCCTCCATATATAAATGTATGAATTTATGTATGTATTGCATTGCTGTAATTTTCACTCAACACATAGTTTCTATCTTTCTGTTTTCTACATCTCCTCTTTCTCTTTGCACTAAAAATTTCTATTAATAGATTTGTTAATTATTTGTTGTATATACTAAACTGAACAAGGTACTATTATTAGCACTACTACTCTAATGATTAAAATATATAAACTTGTAAGATAATTTTTTAACTATAGTGTTAAATTTTATCTACTAAATATATTATTTAGTTAAGTTCTATTATTTATTCTTATTTTTATATATCTTCTTTGAATTGTTGTATACTTTTATAAATAGATTCTGAGTGATTAGATTGTTTAGTGATTAGTTGGCTGACTTCTTTCAGAAACCAAAACAAAAACAGGTCTAGAGGAAAATTTGTGTTGCACTGAAGAGGGAGGTCAATTGAGAGAAGAACGGCAGATTGGTGAACTCAAGATAACCTTGATAGCATTTGTATGTCTACTTTATCAAGTACACCACATTGTAGCAGCTAAATGAAACACAATTTTTCAAAGTAATGCCAGCTGTAAGAAAGACCTCTCTAGGCAATGTAAGTTTTCATACACACATCTCTCAAAACAGTGTTGTTGCTAAGCTCTTCACATATATTACAGATTTTTTGTTCTCGGTAAATATGCTTAAGGACACAGTGAAGTGTTTTCATTCCTTGATTATAAATAATACAGAAAAACCAGGAGAGGAGAGGAGAGGAGAGGAGAGGAGAGGAGAGGAGAGGAGAGGAGAGGAGAGGAGAGGAGAGTAGAGGAGAGGAGAG
>JAYDZK010000001.1:103270181-103280275 GCA_034509185.1 Euphonia xanthogaster
GAGGAGAGGAGAGGAGAGGAGAGGAGAGGAGAGGAGAGGAGAGGAGAGGAGAGACTTAAATTTAGATGTTGCAAGAAGTGGACAGAAAGTTCAAACTGATTGTCTTGGTGCCTTGTGTCCTATCTCCCAGTTCTGGAGATCCTGAACGCCACATTTTTTCACCTTAATACTCTAAAAAAAAAAAAAGTTTTGCTTTTGCTTTTCAGTTAGGATAAAAGAACTTCAGATTTGATAAATTATAGCTAACACACAGATCCTCAAGGATGTTTCGGGGTGCGAGACTAGAAATTGGTGTATTTCAATCTTTTTATACTTTCAGTTTAATTCAAGTAATCCTGACAGCCACATTCATCATCCTGCAGTGTTAGTCTGCAAATGAAGTACATGGAAATGCTTTGTGGTAAAGTTCCAGTGTTATATAGGTACACATTTTTGTAGCCCAGAAATCATATGCCTACATTAGTGTGTACTGCCAAATAATCATGCCCTGCTTTTCCCTGCTGCAAAATTTTCGACCAAATCCAGTTTGGATCCAGGCAGAGCAATCTCAGATATTTGCACCACTTCTCTACAGAAGCAGCTAAGATAATGCTTATTTGCAAATGCATCTAGTAGAACACATTCCGAACATAAATGAGCCCTTACATTCCATATTAAAGAAATGCAAATCTCTGAGGAGCAAACCATGGCATCCCTGAGTATTAAACTTGAAGCTGAAAGATGTGTATGCGAAACATTCCAGCTGTTCCCCGGATTTACTGTTAATTGACATTGAGGATGATGGGCTAATATTTTAGCCATTACACTGTTTTCTAAGGCTATCTCAGGTTTCTTTTTCTTCCAGAAATATCTTAAATAGACTGAAATGTCAGGTTGCTGGAAAGAAACTGTGCAGATGTTCTTCAAAGGATGCACCTTGAGTGACACAAGAGTTGGCTGAGGAAGAATCAGACTTAGGTCTAAGTTTGCCCATCCTCTCTGTTGTCAGTTATCCTGCTGCCTTTCAGTCTTGATGCTCTTTTGGAGCCTTTCAGTCTTGATGCTCTTTTGGACTGATTTAGCATTTGGTAACTAAGTTTATGCTCCAGTTCTGTTATTCTGTCACCTGATCTTTAGCTTTGTCCTCTGTTTCTCGATCTTTTTTCCCTGTATAACCATCTTTGCAAATTTCTGAGCAATCCTTTCCTGCACGACTCCAATATTTTGACAATATTTGTTTTCTCTGAGGATTTCTTGATGGTTTCAATATAGCAAGGAAAAAAAGCAGCCTATGTTACCACACCAGTAGTCTCTCAATCTGCACCATAAAGCTCCTGCAACAATTGTACAGTTAGAAAACTCAAATGTGAAGCCCTAAGTTTTTCTTCTAAATAATCAAAGGATATAGATACTAAGTGAAAGAATGATGACCACAGAATTTATTTTTGGGTGTAGCATTCTAATTTTGGCCAGAATTCTTAAATAGAAAGTTAAGAGGGGAAAAAAAAAGATATAATGAATAGAGGAATCCTTTATTGATTCGACCTTTCACTGCCCATAAATATTATCTGCAATAATTACGAGTTCATCCCTGTGAGGTTTTCTCCAAGGTCATTAAAACACTGACAAAAATAATTTACATGTGTGACTACAGTGGATTATCTCGTTGCTCCCACCATTATTAGATAAATGCCCTTTGCTCATATTAAACCCAAGAAACAGAAAAAGATTTTCCAACTTACTAATTTTTTTTCATGTAAAGGAACTTATACTTGTGATGTTATGGGGAAATACATTAACTGACCCCTACATGGCTCTTGCAGAAAGAGGGTATTACTTACCGTCTATATGACTACTACTGTTAATGTCTGAGACTGTTGCAGCCTTAAAAATGCACAGTTCATTCTGCAGATGGTGATAGCTCTACTAACACTTCTATTGTTAGTTTGAAAGTCAAGTGATGATATGTGTAGGCGTATGTGTGGGAGCAGTGCAAAGAATTACAAGGATTTTCTCCCACACTAACGATCCACATGGAAAAGAGGGCCTTATGAAACAATGTTCTGTTCCCCTGGTATTTTTAATCAGTCTGATATTTTGTTAGAATAGCATTTTATTACACAGCTTGTCATTTTTCTATCTATGGACTATCTTTTTAAATTAAAAAAAAATCCTTTATGGTTTTTCTTCACACTTTCATGTGTCACGATTTAAAAAAAATAAGCTATGTCAAAGCAGAAAAAATAGCTGGAAAATTAATGATTTATTCTGACACACATGTAATTTACTCTTCCAGTTTTTTTCATAATTATGCATTTGTTGTACCTGCCAGTAATTGGAATTTCCTTAAAAGACAGTGCCTGTCAGTTTTGCCATCTCTGCAAAATCAGTGGTGGCTGCAAAAGAGGAAATACATCAGTATTTGATTGTAAACAGATCCTTCATGGTGCAGTCAGATGAGGACAAGGCAGTTGACCTGGATAACCCAGATACATACTTTAGCCCCCACATCTTGATTGTTACAGTGCAGTTCCTTTCGATTCCTACAGCTCATCCATGACATTTAGTATTAGTTCAGATTTTTATTCTTTCTGGTTTCCCACCCAAATTACCTGTTCACTCTCAGCAAAAATTATTTTCTTTCAAGTAGGATATGAATTGCTTCTGCACCATTGTCTTTTTTGTTTTGGTTTTCGTTTTTTTGTTTTCTTTTGGATTTTATTTGTTTGTTTGTTTTGAGTTTATATTTGGTTTTATACACATGTAGATAAACATATATGTATAAGTACATATTTATATATGCATAAACGAATATTCTGTGCACAGACAAGCATATTTATGCACATCCATATGTATGTCTAAATTTTGCATAGTTTTTGGCTCTTCTTCAGATATTATATAAACTCAGGTAACAGAAAAAACTACTCCATCCAAATATTTCCTTGCCCTCCTCCTCTGCTTTGTTCTACTTTCGTTCCTGGGTCAGGCTGTTTTTTTCTCAATGCTCAGAAAAAAATACCTTATCTGTGCATTTTGAATAATGAGGGCTCAGAAAATCAGCCTTGGCTTACCTGTAGTACTCTAATTATTTTGTTATTTTGATGGCAACTGTGATTATACCTGGTGATAAATGTCCAACAAAAACTTGTGCTCTATTAGAATTAAATAATCCAGCTACATTCCCCCATGTAACTATATCTATTTTAGATTTAGTCTTTGGTTGAAAGTTTTAGTTCAAGTCCATTCGAAATAGTCTTGCCCACACCCCTTACTCTGACATTAAATATGTGCTTTGCTGTTTATATGGGAATGTGTTTTGATTTTATTTTTTTCTGAAATTAACATTCAGTCATTAAAAAAGATAGTTTTGTTTACATTGATGTTTCTCTTGGAAAACTTTCTTTAGGAAATGTATTGTTCATTTAATCACAAATTTAAAAAATGCAGACAACTTGCAAATTGTCTTTTACTTGAATGGCCAGAACCTGAACAGGGTAGGGATCCTCTCCTGGTGCACACATTTTTAAGTGGCACAAAGTAACACAGTACTTAAAAATGATGATACACATCTGAATAATTCACTATATATGGCATATCCACCCATTTTGTAGACTTGACTGAATCAGGGTTCTCCTGGTACATAGGGATTCTTGGGAATTATGAACGTGATAAGGGAATTATTTCTCATAAGGGAATGATGTCATTTATTCTATATACTTTTTATTCCCCTACTTGTCTCATTCAGTAGAACTCAATTTCTTTGAATTTTCATAATTAATTGATTACACAATAAAATATATCTACAAGGTTCTATATCTCTTCTGACTGAAAGAATTAAGCTTAATCTTCATTTGATCCTACCAACTATAACGTCTAACTTTGCATTTAAATTTACAGTTTGAGTCTTATTTTACATCATTATTTTTCCTACAGCTAATGACTTGGTGCATGAGTTTGGGAAGGGCTTAGGAAAAAAGAAAAACTGATTGGAAAGAATTTTGGGTAGCAGGTTAATAATGTATATATAAAAATGATGTGTAGAGGATATGTGGAGACAAGGTAAAATGTGGTCCTACCTGACTATGAGATTGGAATTATATCTAGGCACAGGGTTTGTGGCTGCAAGGGTTTTTTGTGTATGGTTTCTTGCATTTTTTTTTAAATTATTATTGGGAAGGGGGATTTTTAAAATGTTTTTTGGGGGCTTTTTGTGGTTTTTTTTTGTGGTTTTTTTTTTTAGTATTTCATTGTAAGGAAAGGAAAGCAGTAGAAAGAACTGTAGAAATAAATCTAAATTAAATAATAATTATCATTTAAATCTGTATTAAAAAGAGTTTCTAAGGGTGCTTGTCCTTCAACAGTATTCTTGTCAGTAATGTGAAACCAACCCAACCTGCATGCTTTGTCTTTTACTGCACAGTTCTGTATTTTTACAGAGGGTGACCAGAGAATAATAACTATTGTGTTTTCTAATCACTTATGAAGTTTTGATTTATTTTCTCTGTTTTCCCCTATTGTTGATCTGAAAGTAAAGGCCTTCAGGGAAAGAGGATCAAAGGAGAAGGGTGTATGTACTGAGACACAGATAAAATGAGAATAATTTTATAATTGTCTTCAATCTCCCAATAGTCCACAAATCAAGTGATATGAATAAAACATTTTAATAAGTATTTAGTTATATTTTAGTGTTAAGTTTTAAGGAGAAATACAAACAAGTAAGTGAAAATAGAAAAAGAAATAGTTTTAAGAAATGTAAAATAGAAGTCATCTGACAAAAAAAGATCAATATTCAGGCATATGATTTCTTAATAGATCAGAATTCCCTGACAACTAGCATCTTAATTTCTTATTCATTAATCATGTACTTTAGAGATTCTAGTGAGATTCCATCTCCTGGCACTAAGCACTACGTAAATGCACATTAAAATATTAACTTGATTTCTCAGTCTGAAGGTGAGAGTTTAGTCCTCTACATGTACCTGGCTAGAGAGGCGAGAGATGGAAAACATCATCCCCTTCTGCCACTTGCCAGCTGTATCCCAGACTGAAGTGAGAGAGAAACCACTCACAGGCAGTAAAAAAAGAAAGGGAAGACCAGGCAATAATCCAGTGAAGTCTCAGACACTCTGTTTGAAGGCCTAACCTACATCAGGTAATGGTTTGAGACAGATAATTCGGAATAGCAGAGAGGAATGTGACTGATGTTAGGAAAACTGTTGTTTATCCTTCTGTCTGGCCTACTGCAAAAGCCAGAACACAAACACTGAAACATGATCCAGACAAAATTGGGGAAATATAGTTGTCTTCTCCTATTTTACAGACAGTGAAGCAAGGCTTTCTGAGTGTGGGGTTTGAGTAAAAGAAGCCTGTGATACCACTGAAAAAGCTCAACTACAAGACATTTAATTATTTTTATTCCTGAACCTTGAAGTATTTTACATCTCCTCAGGCTTCAGATGTTTGTCATACTGTCAAAAATCACACAACCTTGCAGATAACCAAAAAGTATAATGTTCATCAGATACTTCCTTATCCTATCGTAGTTTGTCTGAATTATTTCCAGCTAATATCACACCATTTCTGCCAAATTTTTTATTGCTATGCATTTTGAAACTTAGAAGTAGTAGGAAATGAGCTCAGAAAGAAATTACAGGGTTCAGAAAAGTGGCTCAGACATTCTCGCCAGAAGCATCTGGGCTTTATTTTGTTTTGCCTTAGTTTGATATTCATATGTTCTGCAGGTAAAGCAGACCCCAGTTTCATCTCCATTGTTGTGTTTTATGTTTCTTCTTATTGGTTACAGTTGTTACTTGCTGTTCCTTTGTGAAATGAGAGGGAGTTCTAATACAACAACTTACAGATGATGAAACTGTAATGGCTTAGAAGATCAGTTATGGAATGCTGCCCTTGAACACAGTTCATTGAAATTCTTTGATTTTTGCTTTTAAGAAAAAAAATAAAGAAGAAATTTCACCATTGAATTCTCAGTGAGATTTGTGATCTGAGTAAAATCAAGTTCTGTTGGTGATCCAAGTAAAATCAAGTTCTGTTGGTGATCCCGTTGCCTTATTTTTGCTTTGCAAATTAGAGTTTCATTACATCCTTCTACATTATTCAGTATTATAAGAAAGACAATTTTAATGCTTAGACCACCCCATGACTCTGTGTGTAACCTTTTCAAATCCTGCTCCTGGCTGCAATGCAGAGAAGCAAGCTGGGGCCATTGTTTGCATGATTTAATAATTCTGCTACTGGCAAATGAGATAGGCAGAGACTTGGTTATTCTGTGAGAGTTGTTTTGTTTCTACAGTTCTAAGAAGAGGGAGAAGATTAAAACACTTTTATTTATTCTGTCAGTTGTGAAAAAGTTGGATCTTTTGATAATAAAATAATGTGATATTTCCATGATTTAGTAATAACTGCCTTGTGAGATTTAATGCAGAATGCATGTTGGAGATAAAGGTGCAGATGTTCCTATGCTTTTACTTGGTGTTTGTGTCAGATTTAGGGATTACTTTGGTGAGAGAGGACCTTAAGTAACAAAAAAAAAATTACACCAAATGATTAAAATGTGAACAGGTCTAGAAGTTCAGTGAACTGAGTGAGGGTGTGGATAATGAAGCTTGGTTTCTTCCAGTATTTGATCTCCAGATGAGTTCTGCTTTCTTTTCATAAGAGATAGAGTCAACTTTCATTTCATTATAATATTTTAATAATTTTTGTACTGTATGTCCACATTACAATAATTTCAGGATTTAATAGGTAGATACTATAATACAGTTTGATTTTATTTAAATAACTTTGACCTGCTCAAGATAACCATCAGTTAAAGCAAAACTTTCATGAATTCTTCCATTTGGACATGCTGTGAATAGACTGAAAATATCAGGGTTGCAAATCATATTTATGCATGTGTATTTGAGATCTTTGTGCCAATAGTTATATATAGAAGTAATTATAGCAAGTGGTAAAAGGTAAAAAAGACACCAAATATCACTCTTTGGTCTTTTTCTTGAATAATAATTGCATATTCTAACGAAGTTCTCCATTTTCTTCCGAGTTACAGAGCAAGTAAGAGAGTTGCCCTGGTAAAATACTGGTAAATTTTCTGGAATAGATACTGGAATATCTAGACTATTACTTGCTGCAGTAAGTATCTCATATTTTTTCAACCTATTCCTTTATATTATTTCAATTCATGCTTTTAAAAAGTAAATATTTGACAATTATACAAATCTCCTGTTTATTACTAATATTTTTAGACACCCAAAAAGTCAAGAAGTAAGGTTTGAGATTTTTTCTAAATTGAAATCTATACAAAAATTCCTTTTGTTAAGATCCAAGCCTATAAAAATATTCAGGACATTCTAGGTAATAGGCATAGTACAAACCTTATTCCCTGTGGCATATTAAATTACAAATCTACTAAACTACAAACTGCCTCCCAAATTCATAGCATATTAACTCTCAAGGATATGTCCAGCTGCCAACACAAAGGGCATATTTTGCAAGTGAAATGAAACTTTCAAAATATTCTTCTATTTTTTTGTGATGTTGCTTATCCTACAGACAAGAATAGCGTAATTTAGAAAAAACATATTGCATAGTCAGTTCAAGAGAGAAAATAGGATGTTGAGATGCTAAGTGGAAACAGGTCAACAAATTGTGTTAGGAATTAAACAAAAAAAATAGTACTTTTCACTACCACATATTTTGCAATTTCTTGCGATTTTTTTCCCATTCCCCTGAAGTATTCCTCTAAGTTTTAACTGGATAAAAAAAAAATTAAAAAACCAACAAATCCAAACAAATAATTAAAAAAAAAACCCTGACCCTGAGTTTATTTTGAAATGAGTAAATAAAGTATAGTTTTAAAATAGTTCTAATGCTTAAGAGAACCTACAAATTTTGACAAGATCAAAGGCCTATTTTCTGTCTTCCTTAGGCAAGTCAAGGATAATTCCACAAGTGTTAAGCAGTATGTACACAGTGTGAGAGAAAAGCATGCCCCTAATCTCCTAAAGGCTCCTCTGAGATTATGAATATAATTTTCTTTAGCCATTACATTTTGTCCCACCCACTACCTGAGTTCTCTGTGGAACTGAGTATGAAGTCCATTTACTCCCCAGTGTATAATTTTAGAGGGTTAGTTACCCAGGAAAAATATTCAGAAGAAATCTCAATTTATTTTAGGCAGTCAGAGGGGAAAAAAAAAATCTAGAAAGACCAGACAGAATATGAGATATTAGCAGATTATATAATCAGGTCATTTTCCCCCAAGGTTTGGCAATGTTTTTTGAAGCTAATTTTGATTGTAGACACCTTTTTTCCACAACTCTGCTCTCACTGGCCCTTTCCTTAATGGCTGACATAAACATGGGTTTCTGTCTGATTGGTATAAACACTGTCTGCCTTTTGCTGCACTCAACACACGCATGTTCTTTCTTCCTGAGAAGAATACATGCTGCCCACAACATTTTCATACTGTCTTGCTTCACATAAATGCTACTTTTTATACATTACTACTAGTTTCATCTAACAATGCATTTTAAAAATCCCGGTTGCTTATTCAAATTATATGGCTACCCTTCTGATGTTGATTAAAACACACCTGTTCTCAAAAAATGCAGAGAATTGTAATTACATTTTTCATTGGCAACGCCTCAGTTAAGCCTCACCAAACAAGCCCAGAAGGGAGATTATGCTGTATTTTACCTCTTTTCAATAAAAAGGTACAGAAGTATTTTGGCATTAGAAAAATGGGATTTTAATCATTCAAGTAGTGGAATAGTCTTTTAATTAGAATGAGAGGAGCAAGGCATTAAATACATTTTAGGATGTAACTTGGCCAATTCAGGGAGAACAGTGCATATACTTTAAAAGAGATTGTCTGAAGGTGGGATATTTCTACTGTGTTGTTGCCTTGGACTAGTCCTTAAGTGGTCTCCATTGATTTCACAAATTACTCAAACTGTTCTTCAGAGGGTATAAGCTGTGAACAGTTACTTCTAAAGGGGGTAATTCTCACTAGATCGCTTCCATCCTGCTCACAAATTTGAATTGGAAGCTAATACCAAATTTGTAGAGTTGAGGAGGACTCTTTTCCTCTTCTCATATTCTTGTCATATATCAGGTTTTTTCCCATCCTTTGGGCATTAAAAATTATCCTTCTCCAAGAAAATATACATGTTGAAATTTTTGGGTTTTCATCTTTTCAATGACACTTGTGCCTTTTTTAGGTGTGGGGTTTTTTTGTCTTATTTTGGCTATTTTACCTAACTGCTGGTTCTAGAATTTAGTTGTGCATGCTTTAGCTATTTTTACTGCCAAGAATGTTGTATCAAAAACATACTATGAACTATACAGTAAAAATAAACAAAATACTCAATTTTGAACCTATCATCCTCCTTTTTTCCTTTTAATTCCATATTTAGGGGCAAAAGCTTTTCCTTTTTCAAGAAAGTTAGTAATATGGCTAAGAATGCAAACCTTCACAGAGTGCTGAGAACCTACCATATTAACATCAATAGTTATTGTATAAAAGCTTTTAATTTAATTTGAAATGGGACTGCAATGTGGCTCATATGCTGACATATCCAAATGAATAATTTATTACTCAGTAGGAGAAAGTATTTCAATGGTAGGATGCCAACATGCTGGTATTCACCCAGGAGATCTTTAGCATAAGCAGTAGATATGTTTAGGCAGGTAAAAAATTATTAATGCAGTTGTAGGAGATAGAATCCTAGAAATTCTTCTTACATTATGCATTTACTTCCAATGGAAGAAATGGAAAGGTTTTTTTCAGACCTAAAATAAAGACAGTGAATAAAGAGTGACAGAAATTCTATTGTATTCCTCTAGCAAAATCAACATTTCCTTCATAAAATCTTCTATGCTTTCTCCCAGTTGCAGTGCCTCAAATGACACAGCCAAACAGTATGATTTCAAAAGACGTCCAGAATTTAGAAAGATTTTTTCCGTTGGTGTTAATTAGAAGTTTTATAGACACACCTGCATTTAGAATGGAATGGAATAGAATAGAATGGAATGGAATGGAATAGAATAGAATAGAATAGAATAGAATAGAATAGAATAGAATAGAATAGAATAGA
>JAYDZK010000001.1:103280375-103316943 GCA_034509185.1 Euphonia xanthogaster
TAGAATAGAATAGAATAGAATAGAATAGAATAGAATAGAATAGAATAGAATAGAATAGAATAGAATAGAATAGCTCAGCTGGAAGGGGCCCAACAGGAACATCTATTCTAACTGTCCAATCACTTCAGGGCTGACCAAAATTAACGCATGTTGATGAAGGCATTGCCCAAACGTCTCTTAATCACTGAGAACCATGGGGCATCAAACACCTTCACCAGGAAGCCTATCACTATTGGACCACTCTCTTCTTCATAAAGAAATGCTTCCTAATGTCCAGTATAAACATCCTCTGATGATGCAGCTTTGAGCTGTTCCCACATATTCCATCTCCGGAACCCAGGGGGAATAAATCAGATCTCACTCTCCACTTCCCCTCCTCAGAAAGCTGTAAAGAGCAGTGAGGTTACCTCTCAGACTCCTTTTCCTCCTTCAAAGTCCACTTCTCCTAAGACAAGCCTCCTAAGTCTTCACCAGCTTCATTCCTTCCCTCCCTGGCATGGGAGGACCTTTACATCCTTCTTAAGTGGTGGGGCCCAGAACTGCACCCAACACTCAAGGTGAGGCCACACCAATGGTGAATACAGCAGAATGATCCCCTCTTTTGAGCCAGCTGTCAAACAGCACCCACACATCCCTTTTGCAAACTGGAAAAAAAAAAAAGAGTTCTTATCTTAATGGGTTTGTATTTTCTTAACCTGTATGTGTTAAAACCAAGCAAATAAGCTAATTCCAGTTATCTAACATCACTTTTGGTTAATAATTCAATCTGTTTGTTGTCAGGATAGAAAGTTCAGATGGGGTTTGCATTTAAAATTCTGTTAGCTTTTTTCCCTTCATGTTGCTTAATAAGCTCCAAATTCAAAAAGAAGCCTTATCTGGAATTAGTGGCCTTTGTGGTTTAAAAATAATCCCACTGCACTGAGAGTAGTATATTGATTGCCTTAAGGGAAGATGGAATGTACAGTATTGTCAGATCATTGCACCAAAAGACATAGCTCTTCAGGTCAGGCATACTGGACTGGGAAAGCTTAGAAAGATATGGAATTAACACCAGGAAATCTTTCAGAAACTATAAAGCAGTCTGAAATCAAACAGTACCTTCATGTTGTCAGATCCTCATATCTCAACACAAAATCTGCCATACTAAACTGGTCAGAAAGTTCATTTAAAACTACAGCGAGCTGAGGCAACTGTTTAGAAAAAGAAGATGGAAATGTTACTGTTCTTCTTGCGTACTACAGCATAAGAAAGCCTGACTAAATTTTCCCTGGTTTTCATGATATTATATGCAGCTCTATCATGTGATAGTCCTTTATTTTGTAAACTAAAGAGCTTTTATCTTTTTTGTCACTTCTCAGTCAAAACCCATTTCACACTTGATTCTCTTTCCTGTACTGTGTCTAGCTGTACTATATCCTTCCTGATATAGAAGAATAATAAATGCCTGGAGAAGAACTGCACAAGGAATGTGATGAATGGATTTATACAGTGAGACATTTCATGGTTGCTTTTATTCCCTTTCCTATTAATTTTGAGCATCTTTCTGTTATTTTGCAAATCTAAGCACAACTTAGATTTCAAATCTTTCTCAATGCCAGTAACTAGAATAGAACCTCTGATTTCATATTATTTTTTTTTATTACTTCAGGCATTTCATCCCTCACTCAATCACTATTACAATGTCTTTCATAAACTTTCATACTGAATTATTGTTCTTGCTTCCTTGAAAAACACTGTGTCAATTAACTGGGTAACCATCATACTTTTTCCCAGATCACTCAGGGATATGTTGAATAGCATCAACTCCCGAGGATCTCTTGATAATGGTAAAGCAACCATCTTTTCCAACAGCTTATTTTTCTTCTCTAACCTCATATTAATGACTACAGGAAGGCTTTATGCCTTCTACCACAGCATCCTCTTTTACAGAGGTACTTTTTCAAAATTATTTTTGAAAACCAAGCAGCTATATCAATAGTTATCTCTAGCTACTTTATCACCTTCTTTATTTAAATTTGTGCTATATTTGTGCAGCATAACTACAGAATCTGCAATTTTCTGCTGAATCATATTTAGTCATTTATTCTCTATTATAAGTTCAACAGTTTGCTGAGTGCAGATATAGACTTTCCATTTTATAGTTCTCCAAAGCCCTTTTGAAAAATTTGTATCACATTTGCCATTTTCTACTCCTCCAGTACAAGGGACATTTTAAGTGATAAATTACACGCTGTAAGTTAATAACTCAGCACTTTCATATTTCATTTTCCTTAGAACTCTATGTGAATACCATCTGGTTCTGGAAGTTTGCTGGTATTAATTTTATTAATTTATTTGAAAATACTTTTTATGAACATTTCATATGAGACAGTTCCTGAGCAGTGACTTCTGCTACAATAAACTTTAATGCGTGATGCTCCTAAACTTTTGTACAGTGAAGTGATTAATTCATTTTAGTTTTGTCCTATGGCTTCTTTTTATTCAAACATCCTTTATATCAATCTTTGGCCATACAGAATCTTCGAAGACTTCTTGGTTTTGGTATTGGAATTTCTTTGAATACATTATTATAGGAGTTAAATATTTTCCTAGGACAGAATGCTTCTCAAAGTCTCATTTTTCCTGTTTTAATAAAACACAATTTAGAGTTAAGTTACAGTTACCATATTTGTATCCAGTTTCTTTTGCTTAAATAAGCCTTTGTATTTTCAAATGTTTATTCTCAAATTTGTTTAGGCATGACATCTTTTTTGTGTCATTCATAAAAGATTTTTTTTTTTCAAGAAGAAATACAATTTTAGAATAAAATTCTTATACAGGAATAGTATTTTCAATACAAGAGTTTTATTTCTCTAGAATTTCATTCTTCTGGCTGCTTGTTCTACTTTCTTCAGCTTTACAAGCCTACTGTTTTTAACATGTTCTTGTATTTCATTTTAATATGTTCTTGCATTTCATTTTTTTACCCCTACTTTTAACTTCTTTATTCATATACATATACTGAATATATGATGGTATTTTCTCAGGTAAGCTTTTTGCTAATCATTAATTTCCAAGGCATATAAATAAGTAAAAAAATGTCAAAATTGAGTGCTGATTCAATACAAACAAAACAAATAAAGGAGGAGAAAAAAAGCTTACAGAAAGCAAAGAACAGACATGTTAGAAGAGACAAACACCCACAAGGATGAAAACAAAGCCAAAAGAGAAAGAGATAAACTGCTCCCACACTGTAGTGCGAGCCCACACAGGATGCTGTGTCTCATAAATTCCTTTATTTAGTGCTTGTCATGCCACATCTGGAATGCTGTGTTCAGTTTTGGTCCCCACTTCACAAAAGAGATGTGGACAGGCTGCAGAGGGTTCAGAGAAGTGCCACAAAGATCCTTGTAACAACATTATACATATTTTCTAACATCTATTTGTATACTACTATTGTGGTAGCTTCATTTACATGTCAATTATGTTAAAAAAAATACATTTTTCATGTAAATATGGCAATGAATCATTCATCTGGGAAGCATCCTAGTCTTGCTTGTAATTCAATAAATCCAGTATAGTAACTGCTATGTAGACCAAGAACAAACAGCAATCAATAAAATTCTTACAAAAGTAATAAAAGCAGTAAGCTGCTTCTTTTCCTAGACTTTTTCTGTGACTTTATTTGTCACATTCCCTAAGATCACAGGAAATAATATGCCTTCTGCATACGAAATCTGGAGACAACATGAAATAATATTTTAATTTCAACAAAATTAACATAAAATACAACATAACATAGCTGTAAGATTAAGCACTCACATATTCAGATCTGAAAAACTGCTGAACTGAGATTGAGCTTTGTGCCCTAGTTCCTACTTATATACATATGAAAAAATATATAGGAAGTTTAATGAATTGCAGACCTCTGTGAATATGGCAACTACAGTCTTACCAAGTAATTTGGCATTTTCAAAATTAGAAATATGAAACATGAGTTTTACAGGATTTTTGCATTGTTTGTGTTGGCACTTTATTACTTAAATGTCTTTAGCAATTTTATTAGACTGTGCTTTCAAGAGTTGGAAAAAACATTGAATTAAAAATATTTCTGTATTCCTTACTTTTTTCATTATATTCTTTTAATTATATTTATTTATTTTGATTACATTATTTTTGCTGGGGTCCATGGTGCAGGACAAAATGTTTGACCATACTGTTTCATGTACTTGCATACAAAAGTATTTGGATAACTGGTAATAAAAAATGACAAAGTCTGAGTCACCAGCAGTTCATACAGCAGCTGATGCTGGCCTGTCTTTATCTCCTCAGTCTTTGTGACACTTGGTTAGGTTCTTCTAACTCTTTCATACCATATGATGGTGTGATATATTTAAATATCACTATTTAAATACTGCACTATTTGAACCTCCTGTCTCAAGCATTCAGCCTTCTGAGATTTCTTGCCATTCATGTTTCGAAGGCTGCATCTGTGTCAAAGTTTTCATCCTCTAAGAGAAAAACAAGCATCTCTTTTGCAATGCCATGGAGTTCAAGTGCCTTCAGAGACTGTTCATGAAGATCTACAGGAGTTTGTAGTACCTTACAATGCAGAAAAAGTTTGTAGTACCTTACTATACCATACTTTTTCCCTTTCCTTCTAAACACCTACAAAAAAAATCTAAATGTTCCAAAATATATATTGCCAAATATACATTTTTAAAAGAGAACTGTTTTATACATTTGTTTCTGTAAGGTAAAAAAATACATTCTGTTTGTAAAATGTCATCCCTTTAAAGTATTGCAACTGTACTTGGAGGCAAAACAAATGTATCACCGTCCCTACAAGATTTTTGAATTTGAAAGAGGAAAAAATATGCTATTTGTAGGGCAAAGAAATTACATTGCACCATGAAATGTACTATTCTGCTTGCTACCTAGTAGGGTGCCTTTGTAAATGGTGATAAAATGTATTTATTCCAAACATTGCTGTTAACAGCTCATTGCCTAACTGAAAATATTTTTCCTCAATAGGTGTCTTTCTGCCCAAATTAAATTCAAGCAATTCATCTGATAAATTCAAAGATAGCACTCCAACCACCTAATGCTAAATTGTATATCAAAGCTATAAGTAGTCTGAATCCATAATGTGCAAGCTGTGAATACTTAATAAAATTATTAGAAGTGAGGAAAGCAACTGCCTTTAACTCATCACGTGATAACTTATTTGCTATTTAAAAAGACATATTTACATAATTACAAGTTAATTAGGGCATTCTTCTTAAATCTGAATGGCCATTGACACATCACAATAATATTTTGGTGGCAGCAGTAGGAATCCAAAATTGTGCATGTTGTTATACTGATTATATTATTGTATGAAAGACTCTGTTCTGCAATCTAATTATTTTCAACTAAATTTATCTACTTATGAATGAAATAGACAAAACCAACCTCATGATTTTTTCATCAGTACCACTAGGTTTTAAAATTTTATTGGTTTTTTATTTTATTTTTTTTAAAGAAAAAACCTGTTTTATAAAGTTTCTTCTACTAAAAACTTACAGTTCTATGGCATGTAATGCAGTAGCTAAGTACATATTCCTTACCAGGCTATGTGACTGAAATGTATTTTGTTTTCTTTTCCATAGAATTTATCTGCCCAAAAAATGCTGAACAAAATGTCACACGCTCCAAAGGATGAAGGGTGATAGATTTTCCTGGAAATATATATGGTATATGGAAGACACGTACAAGTGTTAGAAGATAAAAGTGAGTTATAGTTTTGACACTGTCATGTCTATGAGACTGAATACTTTGTTAGACTTCTGACAAGCAGAGATATCCTTTCTTAAAAATACAAATCGAGAAGCAGTTGCCACATCAAGTCCCATGGTGTTAATTTTTGTAAGCAGCAAATGTCTGGGAATGTGTTCTTTGGTCTTGTCTTTTTTCTCTTTTTTTTTCTTTAATTGTCATTATTACTTATTAACTTTGTCACCATTTCACAAGAATATGAAGTTGGTAAAAACTCAGGCCTCATGTTTGAGTCATATGTGCCTCCACAGTTCTGAGCTCTTGATAAAGTCGTGAAGAGCCACTCAGTGAATTTATAGTCTGTAGCATATTTCAGCTCACATTAAAGGAGATAGCTGGGTATGGTCTACAATAAAATTATCTGTTTGCTGCATCAAAAACACGTCCATTGAACTCTATAGGACTGAGACCACATGAAGACTCTCAGATTGCAAATTAGCTGCCTAGAGGAATTTAATGTTTTCTAAAAGACTCTTGGGAATCCAAGAACTTAATGTGACCCTGACTGGTATGACTCAGAAACTGAATGAACTGTACTCTGCTCTGGGGGTAGCTGAATTAGGATGTGTGACAAAGGGCACCAGGCACATGAAGACCACACATGCATGGAAGCACATGCAGACACCTTGATTTGAGATCTGCTAAACCTAAGCTGTGCCATCCAGTACCACTCTAGATGCCTTAGGTTCTCCCACCTTATTTCCACATGCCACTCCAAAACCAGGCGAAATTCTTAGCGATCTGCTATTGACTCTGTTATCTCCATGAAAATGTCTTGGGCAGCAGTGGGAGTCTCCCTCCAGGCAGGATCAGATCACAGGTGTCCATGCCTGTGTGCACTCACAGTGTGGGCTGATTCCCTCTCTACGTTGTAGCACCAAGTTCTCCTTATTTTTTCCTTTACGATAACGGTGTTGAACAGCTTCTGAAAGAATAACTTGTTGGAGAATCTCCTTCACATTAAATATGTTTACAAAAAAAGAAAATCTTTGCTTTTTAATCCTTCCTGTTATCTAGGTTTGTTTTTTTTCCAAAAATGACCGAAGTGACATTCAGAAATATTTTCTTAGTTTTTCAGAAGAAGTCAATAACTACAGTGTGTTAGCACTCTTCAAGTATGCATTTAGAGCATGCTAGGAGAAGTCCCTTCCAGTACATACCCCTATGCTTTTTCAATTTTTTTCTAAACAAAATAGACTGGCTCATTCCCAAGTTGCTGATTTCTCTGTCATGCACTGGCTGATGCAGGTTCCTGGCTGCATAATTGCAGCTGACAGCAGCTGACCTCTCTGCAGAGTCTGAGCTCTAGAGATAGAAACCTGAACAATTATATGAACCTCATCTTGGTTTTTACGCTAAATTGAAATGTTCATCTTCCATCAATTTGCAGCCAAAATCAGTGCATTAACTAATAATAAACAAATTGAATGGCTAAGACTCTCAGACATGTTTGAGAGACTTCCATGGAAGTGTAAGAGCAAAAGATTAAATTTTATATTTTGAATAATAGATTTTTAGAACAATATTTAAGGTCTCCCTTTAGAAATCATGTGAAACATTTGTGTGATTCTTTCCTACCAAAAGCAGAGGAGAAATGCTTCTGAGGTAATCTGTGAGTGGGACAGTCCAGTATGCAGAAAATTCTGATGTGGAGCAGAAAATCTCTGTGCTACTCATTAAATGGTAGACAGAATTCCACTAGTTTTGAGTTACATTTTTCCATTTAGCTACTTAAGAGAGAAACAAATAAGCACAAATCCAAAAGGCAACCAAAAAAAAGTATTGACTTCATTTCAATTCTCTAGCTAGGAAAAAAAAAAAAAAGCCTTATCCAAATCCATGAAGCTGCACTGCAGATATTTGGACGCGTCTTGCATGATGTGCAGAAGTGGCTCTGCAACAGTGAAAATTCCTGGAGTCTTTCCTATTTATTCTGCCAACATTCCTTTAGGACTAATGAGGCAGGATGCAGCAGAGCATGGAATGCTAAGCAGTCTGAGGTATCCATTCATAAGAGAAATACTAAGAGAAATACTTAGATTTGCAGGCTACATAAACACTAGCTCTGCTTCTAGATAATGTGTAAACTCCATAAATAATTGAGTCTGCTCTGAAGAACTTGATGCAATGCAGGACAAGAGATAAACATATATATTATTTTTTAAATAATAAGTCTTCCTGTCTCATGTGTTTCATAGTCTTGGTAAAGATAATAGAGATGGGCAAGGGCAGCACGAGTGTGATACATATCTGGCAGGACTTGAAGAATGGAGAAATAAAAAGGCGAAAATCCATGACACAAACCAAATGTACTACAAAGCAGCTAAATCCCATCCTAAAATTTTATTTTCCCTCAATGATAAAAAATATTCTCCCTCGCCCTTTTTCTCATCAGGAATTTTGATACCCTTAGAATTGCTAAAAGGAGCCTTTTGATGTGGTATTTTAGGCATCTTTGTCTTCTGGGGAAGGTTTGGGATTTGGTGGCTTTGATAGTTTTGGGTTTGTTTTTTTTTAAATTTCTCTTGAAGGCTGTCCTGTATATGACCATTATGTAAGTCAAAGTGTATCTGGCTTTCAGTGTGAGCTTTGATTTGGGAGGCCAGAGCAACAGGGAACACTGTGCAGCTAAGTAAATAGCTTTTAGGCCATACTCCATACATTCATCTGTCTGTAAGTGCTGTGCATCCATTGTTAATGTAGATGATCATGTTAAATGCAAGACTCTTTTTCAGAGTATGAACTGATCTTCTACACAAAAAATGCCATTCTTTTGATGACCATTGCCACCAAAAATTTCCTTTTACATAATCCTTTAGAAAGAATAAAACCTCCTATCATGTTATTTTACAGAATAAGTTTGGCAACAGTTTTGCTATGCAGTAACTTGTAATGACCCCAGCTCTAATCAAGCTTAAAAATTTATAGCAGAGTTGTGATAAACAGTGAAACATTTTCTAAATGCCCCATGCATGAGTTTGAGTGAATAGAATTATTCAAGACTCCTGCTTAGAAACTTTCAATCACTAATTACTCCCTAATTTATGCTATCACAGGAAAACAATATTTTACTATTCATTCCATTGAATAATCATTAATTAATAGCTCTAAACCACTAATACTTCAGCTAATCCACAAAACAGCTTATATTGTGTGTATGCTTTTACCAGAGATGAACTGGGAGTGTCAGTTAAGTTTAGAAAAAACTACAAAGCTGAATAACCTGCAATAACTCCTTATTTTTCATATTTAATATCATGTAGGCAACATTCTTTTGCAAGATGTTATCTACTAAAAGATTGACTACAGCCCAAGCACAGCACTATAAGAAACCTGCAGAGGATTTCCATCTATGTTAAAACCCTGATACCATAAAATAGAATGGCTAGAATCTAAATTCTGTTATAAGTATATAGTTAAATACTATAGTATTCCTCTATTTTTAGTATCATTTTATGATAATACCTTTAGCAACATGCAATAGAAAAAGGAAATAAATTGTAGCTTATGAATGGTTCCAAACCAAATTACTCTGGGAATTAAATGGCACACAAATATTCAGATCCAAGAGAACACATTTCTCTGAATGTTTTACTGCTTTCATCTTCCTATCCCTTGAAAGTTTATATTGCTCTTATCAGACAAGTATCTGACCTTTTTTCTTCTTCTGGAAAAGGTGGTGGTTTTTCATCTCAAGAATGGAGCAACAGACCTCTTGTTTATGAAAAAAAAAAAAAAAGGAAAAAAAAAAGAAATTATGAGAATCCATCTCTTGAAAGACACATTTTAAGACTCATTGTATTCTTACTAGAGCTAGTTAATTTGTCTCAGTCTGCAACTCTCCTTTGAAACATTTTATTGCTGTAGGAAGAGCTGTTGGTTAGCATAGGTCAATGGAATTGAAAGGTTCCTTCATGAAAACACAAATTGAGTTATTAATTAACTTCACACAGAATCATGGAATCCTTGGAAATTATTTCTGAGAGCATCGAGTCCAGCCTATGCCCAGACACCAACCTGTCAATTAGACCATGGCTCTGAGTGCTGCATCCAACATTTCCTTAAACACCCCCAGGGATGGTGACTCCACCACCTCCCTGGCAGCCCAATCCAGTGTCTAAATTACCCTTTCTGTGAATGAAATTTTTCTAATGTCCAACCTAAACCTCGCCTGGTCCAGGTGGAGGTTATGTTCTTCTGCTGCTCGTCTGGGAGTGTAAACCAACCCCCACCTGGCTAGAACCTCCTCTTAGGGAGCTGTAAAGAGTGATAAGGTCTCCCTTGAGCTGTCTTTTTCCCAGGCTAAATAAACCCAGCCTCTAAAGCCCCTCCTCACAGGACTTGTGCTCAGGAATCTTCACCAGGTTCACCATCCTTCTCTGGACTCACTCCAGCCCTTCAATATCCTTCCAGAATTCAGGGGCCCAGATGAGGACTCCAGTTGTGGCCTCAGCAGTACCGAGTACAGGGGGGTGAATCACTTCCCTGGTCCCGCTGGCAACACAATTACTGATACAGCCCAGGATAACAAACCTTAGAAGAATAGCATTTTTTCTCCTTTTCTTAAAGGAATAAGAAATAACTAGATGACTATAAGCATGATCAGACTTTTCTTTTAATATTACTTAATTTTCTTCTTTAGTCAAACAACAATCACTATGTTGCAGACAATGATGAAAATTTCCAGCCCAAATTACTCAAAAATTAAGAATTTAATTGTATTCTAAGTGTGCATACAGACTAAGAATAAAATTTAGAATAGAACACAATTCTGTTTTGTTCTATTTGTTTTGTGATTCTCAGATGATCCATTAACTTGTTTTTTCTCCTCCAGCAGAGTTTCTCCTAACCTAAATTCCCAGCTAACAAGAGGTGATTGAAGTGGGCACCATGGCACAGAATCTGCTGCAAGATGTGCTGTAAATCAAGATGAGTGTCACTGGCTCCTCACTGAACCCACTTTCAGTTGCAAAGCTGGTCCCGTTTCCTCTAACAAACTACAACTATGCTAAAACCTGTTTGAGGACACCTCTTCTCAAGCTGCACAGCACAGACATTGTCTGCAGTTCTGCATCTGGACAATTGTCTCAATACTTACAGCCCCAGGGAAATGTAAACTCAAAATGCAGTTCTGAAATGGAGAAAATGTTAAATGTCCTGTGGGAAATTATTACCTCTTCTACAGATATTGCAATGTATTTTGCAAGGGAGGACGTGCCAGGTTAAATAAATGGTAAGGCAATATGGTAGAATATAATCAGGGAAATATGATGAAAATATAATTGGCAAGATCCTCGGGATTTGCTTTGTTTTGGGTTTTTTTGCATTTATCTAAAAAAGATGGTTGGATGTCATTTGCTTCCTGCCATCCTCTAGCATTTGAGATGTGACTATCTGCAAAGTATAAATTCAAAATTATTTCTTTATGCACAAATGTATATTTTGGATACATTTCATTAAAACTACTGTTCTTAGTTTAATGTATTCAAGTGTCATTTTTTATTAGATTTCACTGACTTTAGAATATATACTTTTTATAGCATAACTTTATTCCAAATATGCCACAGATGATACAATAATTTAAATGTTTGGCCAAATGTTCTGCTGCCATAAGTATTTTGATGTTTTTGCTCAAGCATATTTGACACAAGAATTTTTTTTTACATAGTAGAGGAAAATAGTTTAAGGCACCTTCTGAGATAAGAGATAAATTAAACTATTCAAAAGCTCCAGAATTAAAATAAGTATGGAAATTTAGTAACCCAGGGTCAACTGATCCATTGTTTTATCAGACAGAAAGAGGGTAAATCATTTGTTAGGAAGAAAAATTAAATGTACATTCAGTTGACAAAAATGATAGTGAGATGGATTGTTATTAAAGTGATCCCTTTTAGCCCAGTGACATCTTCTAAGGTATTAAATAGTTTAGAACTCCTTCTGAGATCAGGCTGATATAAAATATTCAACATCCATCCACTTCATGCCAAAAATATTTCACTATAATTAGAGTCAGACATATTTAAAATAATTGGCAATATCAGCTTTGCACAGGAAGGCAAGAGGGCTGGGAGATTTAATAATACTTTCATTGATCTTTGCATATGAGAGTAATCCTCTTTGGAAATGAGGCTGCTAATGCAGGAATGAGCCTTCCTTTTTTCTGGCTGTACACAGATTAGCGATCAAATTCTGCTTCACAAAGTACTTCTGGTAAAAAAGAAACTTATGCACTGTGTATGAGTAAGGTGAAAAGAAGCTATCTAGTTTAAAAAAAACCCCATGTATATCTGAATACTCATGAGAAAATGCCTATTCCATATGCCTTTTAAAATGATTTTTAATTTTTTATTTATTTAATGGCACAGGAAAGTTAGTTCTGACAATGTTAGAATTCAAGAAACAGCTGAAAACAGTAATTTCACAATGAACAAAATATTCTGGAAAAACAATTGAAATTAAATCAAAACTTAATTTAACATAAAATGCCATTGAAAATTTGATATGCTATTTATTCATTCATTTGATAAATATCTGTGCACTTTCTACATGAATTTTTGAAACTGTCATAGATTGACATTGGCTTTTTTAGACAATTAAAACTCATGAGATTCTAAGCAGTGTTTGAAAGACATCAGACATTCAGTATTTCTTCAAGCAGCATTTCTAAACCCTGCCAACACGGTGTCTGACTATTTAAAATGTTGTGTTTGTAAGAGTAAGTGTAATTTATGAACAAACAACACATCTTGATCTGAGAAATGACAGCACTTCATACACTCACACAAAGACTTGCAGAAAAGCAATTTCAGAATCCAAATGTTGCTGTTGAATAATCACAGACTCATAGAATGGTTTGGGCTGAATGGAGCCTTAAAGATCATTTATTCCAGCCTCCCTGCTATGGGCAGGGACACCTTTCACTAAACCAGGTTGCTCAAACTCCTGTAACCTGGCCTTGAACACCTCCAGGCATGGGGCATTGACCACTTCTTTGGGCAACCTGTGCCAGTGTCTCACCACTTTTATAAACTAAGATTTCCTTTCTAACATTTAACATTAACCTGCCCCCTCACAGTTCAGAGCCATTCCCCCTTGTCCTAGCACCATATGCTCTTGCAAAAAATCCCTCTCCAGCCTTTTTGGAAGATCCCTTGTTACTGGAAGGCTGCTAAGAAATCTCCCTGGAGCCTTCTCTTTTCCAGGCTGAGCAAGCCCAAGTGTTCCAAATTTAAAGGAGAGGTGTTCCAGCCCCCAGATTGTCTTCATGGTCCTTCTCTGGACTTGCTGCAGTAAGTCCACATCCTTCTTATGTTGGTAATTCCAGTCATATTAGCCAATTATAGCAAGGGATCAATAGGACAGAGTTTACAGGAGTCCAACTAGATATGTGAATGTATTTGCCACACTTTTTTTTTTTTTTTAATCTACTGGCAAACACTGTACAGCATATCAACATATGTCTTTTGGAATGGGGTCTAAACTATATTTTAATCTTAACTTAATCTTAAGCTACAGCTCTTGAGAGCTGTAGTTTTCTATCCGTACTTAAACCAATAGTATTTCAGTAGCCTGAATAAAGGAAGAAGTGGTAATTTTGGTGTGAAACTTTTGGCTAGAAAAGTGAGAGACTGAAATTGAAAGAAAACCAACCAACCAAGAGAAAAACAAACAAAAAACCTCTAAGTTAAATAACTGAAAAAACATATGTGTGGAGATGGAAAGATAAAAATGGTCCTCATTTCAGAAAACACAGACTTCAGAAGAAATGTCAAGATGACCTGAAATCTGATCAAAGAACTAAAACTTTGGACTGGCAAAAGTAGGAAAGAAGAGAAAAGGGAATTTTCCACTATTTAGTCAGTATGACTAAACCATAGCCAGTATAAGAGCAGTGAAGCTCTTATACTGGCTATGGTTTAGTCATACTGACTTACATCTGAAGTTCATTACACTCATTGGATATATATTTCTGAACTTTAAACAGTTTTAATAGAGTTTAAAGTAACTTTTGGCATAAATAAATGAAATTTAAAGAAACAAGCAAGTGCTGACATACTCAAGCATTGTTCAGCAAATGCAAAAAATATCAAAAAAAATAATGTAAAAATTCCTGAAGCAGAGGAGGGGGGAAAAACAAAAGTGAAAAAAAACCAATGCCTAATGGAGTTAAGGAAAACCAAAATACATTTTCAGAGGTAATAAAATCAAATGGAGATTTGGTCCCGTTAGAGAGCTAGCAAATTGTAGATCACAAAGTTGAAAGAAGTAAAACAAAAATCCCTCACTTGTAGTGGAATGAAAATGTGAGTATACATCCATTATGGTTGACATTATGAATTACATAAGAAGCTCAGAGTACATATGATGGAAATCCCCTTAGGAAAATGTTAAACATCTATTCTCCATTCAGATTAAGAAATAGGCTCCGTCTCAAATGAGACAGTATTGTTCCAAAATTTATTACAATTTTTGTAAATACTTAATATTCTAATTATTTAAAATATTTAGAATTCATATTAATTACTTCCAATTTAAGCATAGCTAAACCAATAAAGTACTGTATTATCTAAACCAGTGCAGATATAATTGTTGCATAGTCTGGGGGTTTTTAGCTTTTGTAATGGCAGATCTGTACCACTATATGTTGATTGTTTTTAATACATACGAAAAGTTTTATAAAAAATCAGAAAATTTTGAAAGTAGTTGTTGAAAGGCTAAGAATATAAAGCTTGAGATGTCAGATTTAAGAAAATCAGCTTATTCTGACTATTTGAGAGAATATTTGAAGGTGACTTCTTTGTGAAAATTAGATCTACTTATGAGAAAAATATTCAACCTTCCTGACAAATACATAGAAATATCTGGACACTGAAATTATATTAATTGGTCTTGAAAATAAGGTTTAATATCTTCTTAGCATGGGAAATTTTCTTTACAACCATGCTATTGGAGTATCTGTTAATTATGACAATTTAAGTTGGCAAGATTTTTTTTAACAATATCTTTCGAGTATATACATATATGATGCAGCCCAGCAGTGATACTTGTCTTCAGTTCACTATCAGCAATATCCTGATCTTTAGCACATGTACTTATTTTCTTAATTCTGTATTTGTTATATGTAATAAATTACTACAAATAAAGCTGCTCTGTCACTCCCGTCAGCTGGGCAAGGATAAGAAAATATATTGAAAAATCATATGTCGAGATAAGGACAGGGAGAGATCACTCAGCAGTTACTGTCACAGGCAGAACAGGCCTCACTTAGAGATATAAAATGAGTTTATTACCAACCAAAATCAGAGCAAGATAATGAGAAGTAAAACAAATCTTATAACAATTTCCCCCCACCTCTCCCTCTTTCTCAGCTCTAACTCCTCCCACAGCAGTGCAGGGAGATGGGAATGGGGGTTATGGTCACTTCATCACAGGTTGTTCCTGCCACTGCTCAGGGAAAGGGGTTCTTCCTTTTCCCCGGCATGGGGTCCCTCCCACAGTTCTCTGTGAACTTCTTGAGCATGAATCCACCCCACGGGCTACAGTTCCCCATGAGCAGCTCCAGCTTGGGTCCCTTCCACAGGGTCACAAGTACTACCAGGAAACCTGCTCCAGTGTGGGCTTCTCTCTCCACAGGTCTGCAGATCCCTCTCAGGAGCCTGCTCCAGCATGAATTTCCCATGGATTCACAGCCCTCCTTCAGGCATTCATGTGCTCCTGCATGGATCTCCTTCATGGGCTGCCTGTGGATGTCTTCTTCCCTGTGGAACTCTTGGGCTGCAGGGACAGCTGCTTCAGCCTATCCTGCACCATGGCCTGCAGGGGAGTCTTTCCCCTGGGTCCGTCCTTGGTGACTGACCTTGGTGTCTGCAGAGTTCATTGTCTCGTATCTTCTCACTCTTCTCTGGATGCAATTACTTCTGTACTCTTCTCTGGATGCAATTACTTCTGTACAATAATTTTTTCACCCTCTTAAATATGTTATTGCAGAGGTGTTACCCCCATTTCTGATGGATCCAGTGTTGGCAGCAGCAGTTGGTCCATCCTGGATTCATCTGGCATTGGCTTTGTCCGACACAGAGGAAGCTTTTGGCAGCTGCTTACAGAAGCCACCCCTGTAGTCCCCCTCCTGCTACCAAAAACCTGCCACACAAACCCAAAGCACAATGTAAGAATAAAACTGATGTTTGGATTAGAAGAAGATAATAAATTTTGTTGCTGGCTACCTTGGAAGGCTTTCTCTCCATGAGCAGTGCAGACATGATCTGTGCAGATCACCACCTGGAATAATCCGTGCACACCTTATCTCATTTCTTCCTTCTCCATTCTGGTGCCTTTTAAGATTGCAACATTTTATTCTCCCCTGTGATTCAGAAGCTAATATTTTTATCTTCTCAAAGATTTTGATTTACCCTGAATTATCATGGATAGCACTGTTATGTGATAAAGAATTCTGTTACGTGATAAAGAATTCATTGCCATACAAAGCAAGCAGGGCAGAGGTTTGAGGGTAACCTGTCTCAGCTACAGGAAGCAATCAGCCCCACGGCCAGGGCGGACACCCATTACCATGGGGCCAGAGGAAGACTTGCAGGTACCCTTGGGATTTAGAGTGGCTGGAGAAGGAACAAGAGAAATAGATAAGGGGTTGAAAGAGGTTAGCCGTGTAAGCAGCATCTTCTTACAGTGCTTGAATGGCTGTGCCCTGCGCCTGATCTGTCATTTCTTCCATTAAACATTAAAAAAGGTCTACTCCTGACATTTCAGTCTGTCATTTCTTCTCATTAAACTTAATTTCTGACTATTTTTCTGGGTAATACAGGCTCTCTACCTTTGTGCAAAAGACCATGGGAATTTCTGAGTGAAAGCAGCCAGAGCTGTGCCCGAGCTCACAAGGGCTGTGCATGGTGGGCCACCACTGCAGTGTCTGAGGGTGCAAGATCTAGCTGGTCTCATTCCTAGAGAGGAACATTTCCCAATAGAAATTGAGATAATTTGTCATCAGTCATTCAGTTTGATGAAAAATGGTTGATTGTTATGTATAGGTTCTGTATTTTGCTGAATTAGGACCTGCAAGAGAAATGGCTCATGTTTAAAAAAAAATGCCCTTGATGGAAATAAGAGACAAGTATTTGTATTGCCTGCATAAGTTATCAGGCACGGTACAGATGGTGAGGGACTTTGCACTGCAGATGGGAATGATTCAGAAGATGATAAAAGTGCTAAATCCAAACCCTTACTCCATCACGGTCTAGGGATAGACATTGTTACAGGAAAGTTTGCATATAAACTTTACTTTCAGCAAATATGCATACTTGTGGGAGTGAAAGTTAGAGGACAAGAAAATGAAAGCTTTTCCAATGGTAATGGGAATCTTTCTGGTACTAAAATAATAAGTAAGTTAAACATAGTATACAGTTCTTGAGATGCTGTGAAGATGATAATATCAGCAAATGAAACTGCTTTGGGGAACTCTAACCTCAGCATTGAGTAGTTTAAGGACATCAGGATGAAACTCTACTCAGATTGCTAACATGTAAAATCTTCACAACCTGTCCTGAGCTGGACAAATCTGCAAGCTAAACACAAAGGTGTAATACAGGCATTTCTGTGGCAAGAGTTATAGCATGTAAAATAATCCTCAAAACAGCTAGCAAACTAACACCATCACTTACCTGCAGTATATCAACTGTTTGATTTCTATGACAGTTATATGAAGGAAAACAATCACACGTTTCATGCCAGCAATGTCTTCTAAGAAGGCATGCTATTGAAAAAAGCAATACAGCTATCCAATGCATCTTTTATTTTCTAAAATCATTATAGGATCCTTGTATACAAAAGGAAAATATTGTTCTTTCTTATGTATTTTTTTTAGCCAAGACATACAGCTGCTCTAAGAGAACTAGAAACTTGTCATTACAAAAAATTCTTTCCTAAATTAACTTCCTTTTCTAAACTTTTTTCCCTAGATGCATTATAATATTATGAAATTTTGTAAAGTTGTGATGACCATTTTGAATAGTGAATGTGAAAAATAGGCCAAATACCTTGTTCTGGTAAATTTAGTTTTCTTTGGGATGTTCTAAAAAGTCAAGAAGTAAATATGGCAGATTTTTAATAATACTATACCCTGCATGGGGATAATAAGAGTATATTTTCACTATTTTTCTTGAATTTGGAAGCGTGATATGTCATAGAATTTCTGTTTTATGCACAATTTAAAATTTCCTTGGGTTCTAGTTGATATTTTATTTTGTGCACGAGTCTACACTCAGAAAAGGAAAAGCATTTAATTTTCTGGAAGTAGGCTTTCAGGGTTTTCTAAATAGTATCCATGTCTAGACGAGAATTTTGCCAAGTTTCTCATGAGGTTAAAGATTCAGCACTGTCCTGCTTTTGGCTGGTAGAGTTAATTCTCTTCCCAGTGGCTGGTAAGGGGCTGTGTATTGGATTTGTGCTGAACACAGGGTTGATCATACAGAGATGTTTATCTTACTGATGAGCAGAGCTTGCACAGAGCCAAGGCCTTTTCTGCTTTTCCTACAGCCACACTGGTGAGGAGACTGGGAGTGCACGGGAGGCTGGAAGGAGACAGGGCTGGGACAGGGGACCCCAACTGACCACAGGGATATCCCAGACCGTGTGACATCATGCTCAATATTTAAAGTGATGAGAAGAAGGAAAAAGGGGTGATAATAATATTTGGAGTGATGGTGTTTGTCTTCCCAGGTAACTGTCAGATGTGATGGGGTCCTGCTCTCCCAGGATGGCTGAAACCCTGCCCTTGGAAAGCAGTGAATGTATTCCTTGTTTTGCTTTGCTAGTGAGCACAGGTGTTTCTTTCTCTATTAAACTCTCTTTATCTCAACCGACAAGTTTTCCAGCTTTTTTACTTCTGATTCTCTCCCTAATCCTGTTGGAGGGGAGTGAGAGAGCAGCATACTGGGACTTGGCTGCTGGCTGGGGTTAAACTACAACAAACACTCCAAAGTGCTTCTTATAAAACCTCTCTGCTATTATGGATAAAAATGTTCTGCAGTCAAAACTATCAGTTCTTACAGTAGAATGTCTCCTAGTATTTTTTTTTTTTTTTGCCAAGTAGTATTTTCTCTGTCAAGTTGCTTAGAACTTCTGGTGCACAAATGTCTACTTCTTTCTGGGAACAAGGAGCTATCTCTAAAGTTTATTAGCTCTGGCTCATATAATTCATCTCATTTTGAATTATTGAGAAGTGAGAACTAGATATGCAAGCAGACAATTAAGATAACAAGTAACATTCAACTATAGCATTCTAGGGACTAACACAAAATGTTTTTTTCTTAGAAGCAAATTGTTTTCTATTTATAGAGATACTTAGAAATCTCTTAAGACAGGAGTTTACATAATCAAAGTGGCTACTTACAAAGGCTTACGTGTATTTACCACTTACTCATATTCAAAGCGCTCTGAAACATCAAGTAAAAAGCATAGAAATTAGTCCCATGAAATAAAGACACCATTTACAGTACAGAACTGTAAAAAAGTGGTGTGTAAGGTCAGTTGATGGGCGGAAATTTAACAAAATCTTTGAAATCTTTTGTTTGGGTATCCTGCCCATGCAGACTCTGTACAAATCTTTACATAGTCAAGATACAGAGAGAAATTCAAGAATCACATTTTTTCAGAAAGAGTTCAAATACCTTTTAGTTTCATGCTCTTGAAACTTACAAGTTTCTTACAAGGGTATAGATGAAAGCCAAAGATTGTGTTAGATTCTTACTCTGTTCTTGTAACCCCATGGAAGCCCATGACTGCATAACGCGAAACTGAGAATGGCTGTTTTGTGCTCCTCCCTATAAACACCTTATGAGAAGGCACTGGGGAGCAGAATAATGAGCTTGCACAGATTTGTGCCAGGCAGGTCCATGGGATTGCCTCGCTGGGACATTTAAGAACCATTGATAATTCATTGGTGGTTTAGCAATTCTCAGAGCCCACTCTAAGCCAAGGGCTTTTCCATGCCTCATGCTCAGCCAGTGAGGGGCTGCATGTGCAGCTGGGGGGAAAGAGCAGGGGCAGGGCAGCTGACCCAAATTGGCCAAAGGAATATTCCATACCATAGAACATAATGCCAAATCAATCAACAGGGGGAAGTTGGCTGGGAGGGGTTGATTGCTGCTGGGGAATCAGCTGAGCATCAGTCAGTGAGTGGTGAGCAATTGCATTGTTCACCACATGTTTTTCATGGGGTTTATATGGGTTTTATTCCTTTCTCTTTCTCTTTTCCATTACAATTATAATTTATCATAAAATAATAATTACAATTATTATATTTTAGTTAATTTCAACTATTAAACTACTCTTTATTCAAGCCATGAGTATTTACTTTTATTTCCACTCAGGACTGGGAGAAACTGAGAGTGGTATCTAGATGCTGGGTGGGGTTAAACCAACAATGAAATTGGCCCTCTTTGGTGTGGGTTGATGTTTACCTGGTCTTTTTTTTGGCAAAACTAATTCTTAGTCAGTCTGCTTTGGCTTGTACCGGTGAATGAGGCTATTTGTTCTATTGAGCTCTGCATTCTCCTTTGCTTGTATTTTTTTATGCCTTCTTATTTCTTTTTTTTTTTTTTATTGATTTGTTGAGGTCACTTCAGGTAGCAATGAACCACTTTCCCCATTTTGATATGATCTGTGAGCTGGGTGAGGGTGCACACCATTCTATCACCTAGGCTGTTAACAAAAAGTATTTGCTGCAATACATATCCATGGATGGCTGCCATTTGGACATTGAACCAATGATGAAAATAAACTTTCAGCTCGAGAGTTTGGCTAGTTTTGCACCCATTTATCAGCCTACATTTCACTGAATTATCTGTGTGAATGCTAGTGGAGATCATGTTGAAAGCCTGGCTAAAGGCCTTTTGGTACAGAGTTCTCAGGCAGGGCCTTTGGAGAAAAAGCTTCTTGAGATAATAGTGACCCTGACAGTCCTTTACTGGAATTGATCTTGATAAAATTATGTATATGTATTGTGGGCAGACCATCATCACTGTGGAAAATAAATAGAAAATGCATATAAGGATACTTACAATGATAAAAATAAATATTTCCAGTATCACAAACTGCACAAGTACCTCCTGTTCATAGCTATGCCAAATTACTATCTAAGAAACAATATACTTGACTATACAAAGCAAAAATAGAAGCCTTATTATGCTTTTCTTCCAGTATTGATTCAAAGCTAGAATATATGTTTATACTCTGATATTCGAAATTTCATCAGTCAAAAATATTCTCAAAGGGTTTAAGACAACAATTTGTAGCTATTCTGCAATGCTACAGTCATGAAGAGGAGAGAAAGCAGAACAGAATATATATTTCCATATAAAATGTTTAAGACATTAGGTGTTAAGTATGTAGCCCACATCTTTTCTCTGTAATCACACTTTATTTTATGTCTGCTACATGAAAACCAGAGTGGCAAATGTACTAAATGTCTTTATATTCCAAGTAGGTAAATGGTCTACTTTGTAAGTGAAAATGAGTGTTCATGCTTCACTTACTACAAAATACTATGCCAGTAGAAAATGAAAGAGGAAATGAAAGAGAAAAGAAACAAAAAATACAGAGAAAAACCATAGAGCTTTTGTTGATGAAATAGTCCTGCTAGTTCAAGTTAACACTATCTTTATGACTGGCAATTTAATAGAAGAAACCAATTTGTTAAATAGCATTTCATTGTGTATAACTCATTATCAATGAAACTTTCAATTTTCATTAAAAAAAAAAATGGGGCCCCTCTCTGCAAACTCTAAATTTTCATTTAAGTAGCCTGTATACATAGAAATAGGTCAGTTTATCTCAGTTAGACATTTCTCTCACATACTTTTAGATTGTTTTGTTCTCTCCCCCCAAAAAAGACAAACTGGTTGGACCTGAGTCCAGAATAAATAGGAAACAAAATCTGTTAGGTTTTTTTTTTCAAAAATTGAATTTTCCATGGTTACATTAATAATAAAGAGTAAATATAAATAACAGTTACAAGTCATCTTTGCATTCTTTCTCATTGAAAAATAAATTCATACTTTGCAATAAAACATCTTGTAAGAGTTTTGACATAAATCACTCAAATAGCCTGACTCAAGACAAGAAGGATTACACTGGCATAAAAAGGTTGGGTAAAGCCTGACATTTTCCCCAAAATGGGGTTTGTGACAGACAAAGAAAGATAAACCATTAGAGCAAGGAAAAAGACCTCCACAACATCATGTGGGAGCAAATAAAGTCAGGAAATATAAATAGAAGAACTTGTCTGATAAATCTGAAAAAGAAAAACAACAAACCAACAAACTACATCAGGTTATAGTCAGACTGAAATTTGATTATAGCATATATCAAGTAAGACTGCCCATCATAATCTGTATATAGAACCCAAATTAAAAGCTTGTATGAAATCAAACTTAGAAAAAATATGGTATCTCTGACACTGAAAATCTCTTAAGGCTTTTCTATTTTAATATTTTAATATTTTAATATTTTAATATTTTAATATTTTAATATTTTAATATTTTAATATTTTAATATTGAGAGCAGCCAATGAGCTAGGAAAACAAGCAGTTGAAATAGTAAAATGCATTGGGTTATGTTCCAGACTGTCACTGAGAAAGCAGAATCCACAAAGCTTATCCCAGATCTATGTGTGTGTAACCCAAGTAATATCAGAAATTCTTCAGAAGACCTTTCCAGATCTTAAAAGGGGATATACAGAATGGAGACAGATTAGAAACCTTGTGAAAGACAGCTGGCACAAGGCATTAGACAAAAACTAATGGGAAACACTTTTCTGCCTTCCAAGTGAATGTTAAATAAGGAGAGTTCCGAAATGTCAGTTTCGCAATGGAGTGGAAACCATTTGCATTGATTCTACAATAGACGGGGAGCATCTAAAAGCTTTTAATGATTGTCAGAGGGTTTTACAGAAAAATGTTTTATCACGTGTTTGATCAATGGATAGGCCCCTCAAATTCACCATTGCAAGTAGCCATAATTGGCAAATTCAAAGGAGAGTTTATAAAAAATCAAGTTCAACTGAACTAAGGAAAATCAGGACATTTTTGTCCTGATTTTGGGTCACTAGTCTAGGAGTGGAAAGAATTCCTGACCAGCTTGCTTTCCTTCTGTGACCTTACCAAATTCACTCAGACCAAGTCCATGCAAGGCTGTGTGTAGACCTTAAGCATCAAAAGTTTAAATTCGCAAAAAATTCTGCTTATTTGATGGCCAAAGACACAAGAATTTGATATAAAACACACTTGAATATCAAAATTATTCCCTTTTACCTCTGGATACCCTCCAAAGTGTCTTAGCTTGGAGAATATTTGAGCTATTTTAGGTACATAATTTATTTTCTGCTGGAATAAAAAAATTCTAAGGATGACAATACAAAAAAACAGGGGGCTTATGAAGTGTTAGGAATGAGCAATAATGCAATATGGCAGATACAGAGGCTTATGTTAAAAAAGGATTACGTTACATGAAATTCATGCTTGTGCAATGTAACCTTTTACTTATGTTACTCATTCAGCAGACAAACGTGAGAAGTCAGTATGTACAATAGCATTAAATACTTAATATTTGTCTAGAAAAATAAGTGAGGTACACATTCTGTACCTCTCCTCTCACCTCTGAAGCCAATTAGGAAATTCACATACAGCACAGAAAAATGGTCTGGTGTTAGCGGTCTTTATGCCAGCACATTACCAGAAATAACATCAAAAGTTAAAGGCATTTCCAAAGAGAAATTGTAGAGAAGTAGGAAGAAAGACTAAGTTATCCAGTCTGCTTCTGTTTCAGGACCTTGAATTCCCCAACTTTATTTTACCTTCAAAAGGCATCTGCTGCTTGTATGAAACATTTATAATAGCAAGAACTTAGCATATCTATTAATCAGTGTCAGTTTTTACTGAGAAAACTTATCAATGTGCACCATGAATCATCATGATCAGAAACTATTCTAACAACACTCAGCCATTAAGCAAGATTTAAAGTTATATATATACATGTGTGTGTATATTTAAAAATATACCTCATATATGTATATAGATAAATATATATATCTCACATATATATGCACATATATAGAGATAGGCATGGAATGTCAGGCAGATAAATGATAATTAATTTGTACAGTCTAGGAAATTATATCTATCTACCTCAGGCAATCAAAGATTTCTTTAATAATTGCACTGGAACTTGTTTTTCAAGCAATTAGAATTTAGTTGCAAGCAAACATCTTAGATTAAAAGAAATGGCATTTTAAAATTACATGAATAAAAATTAAATGGAAATTAAGACTACCGTTGTCTAATAGGCAATCAGAAACATAGGAAGATACAAATTCCCAGGACTACTAGAATAAGTGTAGTTCTGTATTTCCCAAGTTTTTTCAGTAATTTGAAGTGATATCATGGGAGTGATCTTGCACGTACTGATTACCAGGAGTTCCAGTGCCTTCAGTAGGGATTCTGCATGTCCTGTACCTAGGGAGGCGAGTCTATGGGACAAAAAGTTTCTTGTCAATTCCTGGAAGTGTACAAACCCGAGAATGGACACAAAACCTTTTTCATTCTGATTTTTTTTGCTTCTGGGGACTTGCAATCCTTGTAGTCAATGTTGGAAATCTATAATGTGCTGCAATATGTTATCAACGGGTAATTGAGCTTGAATATTATTTATTGATGTTAAACTTGACAGTCAAAAGGATAAGCCTCAGATATTATGTTTAATACATTGTCCCATAGGATGCTTTGAATATTTTTTTAAAAATTTAATGTGCTGTTATTATCAATGCAGCAGACATAAAATTAATAAAAAATCCTAATGAGAATTGGGTGGGTTTAGATAATTCTCCAGTGGATTTATTATCTTAGAAAAGTGGTGTTCTAAGGCATTTTGATGACTCAAGGGATCATCAACAAAACGGAGCTTCTCTCATATCTTGGTTTCCAAACCATTTCATGTTAGTGCCCGAAGTTAGCATACAATGACTATTTAAGGCCCATAAGAATTGAGCAGTATCCTTGACTTCATTTGAAAAAATATATCCCCTGAAAAAATGAGAGATATTGGAAATTTAAGAGTTAGTCTGAGCTCTAAATGAACTATAGTGTTCTGAGGACAAATTTGACTGACAAAAACCAGTCAAGTGATAAGGCAATTTGATTTTCCCAGGCTTTAATTCCTCTAGCAATTGTTCTGCTGCAGGACTTTATTATGAATTAAATTAATTCTGACATTGGATAGACTGATGCTCATTAAGCTTTTATATTCCTGTAATCCCCAGTTACGGATTAGAATCTGTATGGGAAAAAGGCAAAACACTATACATGTTGTAGAAACAAGAAAATTTATTTCCTGCATTTAGAAGAACTGAAGATTTTACATCATGCTGAACACTTATGCACATGGCTAAGTGCAAACACAAAAGAATTAGTCTCACACTTAAAAGTTTAGCTGTGAGAAAAGTTTCCATTCGTGTAGATAGGAAAATAATTCACAAAGATTTAAAGGAGAAAAATTCAAAGTCCTTTATAGATAAGATTGAAATTTTTTATAGATATAGATATTATCGATATTTTTATGATAAAGATAAAGTGAGAATCCATCAGTTCCAGCTACTGGTACTGCCCTGAGAGCTTGTTATAAAGGACTCAGCATAGGGTAATGATTACACATTGCTTATAGCTGTGTATGATGATTCATATTAAAGTCTTCAGACTATTATAGATG
This sequence comes from Euphonia xanthogaster, assembly GCA_034509185.1. Taxonomy (NCBI): domain Eukaryota; kingdom Metazoa; phylum Chordata; class Aves; order Passeriformes; family Fringillidae; genus Euphonia; species Euphonia xanthogaster. The sequence goes on from JAYDZK010000001.1 coordinate 103,305,942, forward strand.
TATTTAATTTGTAAACACAAACTGTCTAACTGCATTTTTGGGGAACAAGACAGAAAGCGAAACAACGAAATGCAGGACGAAGCGTTTGCAGGGATGTGAATAGTAATGGAAGAAAAATAATAATTTTTCAACTAAGGTCAAATACAAAATGAAATTGTAGATCAGGTTAAGCCATTAGGCCTTGGGTCAGCAATATGAGGAAAACCACAGGGCTTCCTATAATGAGATTAAATGAAATTTGTTTTATGTATATTTCTAAGACATACTACTTCACAAGAAGATGTTACAGCTCAGGAAAACCAAGAAATTAATTCAAAAGATGATAAATAACACTAAGCAATATTTTAAATTTATTTTTTATATTTTTATATTTTATTTTTATCTATATTTCTGTTTATTTATTTATTTATTTATTGTTTTTAAAATATTTATTTATTTTGTTTATACCCATAGTTTTTCTGGTCAGTCATTAATTGTCAGAAAGCAAACTTTGTCTCTTCTACTATATTAGAATAATGATTAGTGTTGAGCACTCATGCCCCATCTCAGCTGATTCAGAATACCTTTTGCTATGAGTTTAATTAATAACACTCTGAGTCTCTTAAAATTTTAATTGTGATTTATACAAACCATCACCAAATCCATGATTTTTCTATTAAATAGATTTCTGATTATATCCTTCTTTCTGATAATATGTAAAAAATGCAGATATAGACTGTAGATGATCTGTGTCTTGCACCTTAGAAACAGAAGCTTTTGTTTCTAATGGTTTAAAGGATAAATATTGACTTAGAAAAAGTTAATTACACAACACCTTTCCTGCTGGGAAAAAAACAGTCTCTTTCAAAATGGCAGTAAGACTTTTCCCAAAAAAGTGCATGTATGTGCCTCAATAGAACTCCTCTGAAAGTGACTGACAAACCTGATTTCAGGAAAAGACTTTGAGACAGTGTTTGAGAGCATAAAAACAACCCACAAGCAAACCAACCAACCAAAAACAACCCAGAAACTATAACTCACATGTTTATGAATCATCTGAAGCATTCTGTTCACCTGTTTTATTTATTTATTTGATTTTTTAACTCTCAGAAAACAAGTATGCCTCAATAGGTGCTAAAATGATTTAGCAGGTAGCATTGACACTGTTTGAACACTGATGCAAGAGATTTGTGCCATGATAAACTCAAACACCAAATAAAATTTAAAAGTCTGCCTCAGCATGGAAGGAAATACACCAAGGGACTGTTGTGATTAGGTGGTTTGAGAGCAATAGTTAACTTGAAATCTGCTCTGGGATTGAAAGCAAAATCTAACTGCTTATGAATTTAGAGTGCAGCTTGGAGGGATAGGAGGCTGTCAGTACTAGTCTCAAGCAGCAAAGTTATGAAAGCTGGTGGAATGCACTTTTTTCAAAGCGTTCATTTTTGAGGACTTTTGTCACATGGTTTAATATTGAGAAAATTGAAGGTTTTAATATTCTACTTGGCTTGATGGAGAATGGGGGCACTAACAAGGAGCAGGAAAGACTATTCTAAGATGAGCACTGCACAAATATCATGCTATCAAATTTCATGGTGCTCCTCATTTGTTTCACATGTGATAAGCAGAAGAATTGACAAGAAAAATGAAGACACCCACAAAACTGCTGCTCAGAGATACATTGTGGAATTGTGAATATAACACCAAAACCAGAGAGAAATCAAAGAGAAATCAGAAGGAAACATTTTCTCAGGAGTATGTGCAGTAAAATATTAAATGTACTTACTGTGTCACCATAATACTTTCTCTAGGACTCTGTCTCTGAGTTGCTCCCTCAGAACAATTAGTTTTTGTCAAAAATTACAACACAAATAATGAGCTAAATCAAGTCTTTTAAAACCCCTCTTTAATTAGGTGAAGCACAACAGCAAATGCTGAATACATGTATTGATAATGTTCATGCTTTGCTTCTTTACAGCTACCTTAGGTGTGTAAGAGATATTTATAACCATAAAAATGAAAACATTTATTCTAAGGGGTGAGGCCAAAGTGATTGCACTGAGTCCAGAAAACACCCCAGGGGAGAGTTCCAGGGGAAACTAGGAGGGGGGACAGCATCACTTTCCTTGGTGTCACTTCCCTTGATTGACTCATGTCTCAGCCATTCCTGGACTTGTAACAAGAGGAGGCCCCTGAAGTCTGAGACCTTCATCATGAAGTGCTAATGTCTTCATGTCCTCCATAGCAACTCCAGTCAGTGTCAGGATACCTCTCTTCATATTCTGCTGACTGGAATTTATGTGCCCTGGTAAACTTTGAAAGCTTTTTTGGTTTTCTTTGGTTTTGTTTCCCAGGACAAATACATAAAAGCGGCTGTCTCAGTAACAAGAGATTTTCAGAATGCAGGCTAAGTGAGAATATCTTTTTTAGACTGTTGGTAACATTTTGTGATTTACTCTGCACATTAGAGAATGACAAGTGATTACACCATTACCTTTCTGAAAACAATATCCCGCTTTGTTTCTTTGTTTCTCTCTGAACAGCATAATGCCTTACCTAATGAGAAGGGAAAGTTTAAATGAAGATACTGGTCCCAATTTGAGGGTTTAGAGAGTCTGGATTCATAACTGGTAATATTTCCTCACACAGATAGGGCACGCTGCCAACATCTCTTTTGATAGCCTTCAGACTTTGCTCAGTCCAGGGTAGACATTTATTTCCATCTTCTTATCTTCAAATACTGTCACAACCAGACATGTTCCTGGCTATAGACAGGCAGTCTTATGAATCAGATTGACATAATTCAGGTCTGCACCTTCCTTATTAGTCATGAGATCATTGGCCCAGCTGTTTCCAGGTACTATGTTCAATTCTTAGAGGCAGAATGAAAAATTCAGTATAAATTATTCAAGTTCTTTTTTTTTTAGTATAAAATACTGATTGATTGCTGACAGATCACAGACCACTTTCATACCTGTATACTGACAATATCTCCAAACCAAGCTGAGGTAAGCTTTGCATTTCTAAGTAGCCATTTCTTTTTATGAATTATTGACATTCTGTCTTATATTTAATCATGCTTCAGGGTATCATTTTCACCTCTTACTGCTTTCTCTATTGTTCTATTTTCCACGTCACTCCCTCTCTTGTTCTTCCATTTTCCTTCCATTTAGTTTTTTCTTTGCTACATTATTTATTATTAGCTTGAAGAACTCTAACAAAATTTCTCTCCCCTTCACATTTCCTCATTTCCTTGTGTTGTTTCTTATTTGCAATAGTCTAGGTGGTGACAGGCAAACAAATGTGATTAGCATTACATTAATGTCTGAGCAGAAGTGTGCTAATATAAAATTTGTGGAGTCCAGTGTATGGATTATTTCATTAGAAAGACAGCATTTAAAGAAGGTATTTATTAGAAGATTTGCCTTTACTCTTTCTATTGTTAATGAAACGATACAGGAATTCAGGGTGAGCCATCTTACTGATGCCATGAACTACCATGTATTTTTCAGTAGCCAGAAATGGCCTGAATTCAAATCATAGTCCTTAAACATGAAATGATCCCACTTAGAAGTCCAGATGGATTGTGCAAGCTGTCTTCATGGAAACACTGCTGCTGGCTGATACAAAGGTTCAGCAAGATTCCTGGACTGGCTATTGAAAATCTGATATTTCACATTAGGTCTTCTTTGCCCAAAGCGTTCCTACTGCAAACACAGAAAACATAGCCCTACAGGTTATTTGTAGAAATGTCTCATACCTTGTTAAGATACTGGTATAGACCATGCAGAGTTCTTCAAAATTGTCCTTATTTTCCCACTTCTGTTTCTATTTATTTTCTTATTTCTTGTCCTTTTCTGTTTCTCCAGCAAACCTTCTTTTTGGTTCTTCATTGTCATATTGTTTCTCTCTCTCATTTTCTCCACATATCAACTTAAATTGTGGTTTTTTAAACAATCATTGCACAGATTTTTAGAAGAATGAGATTTACTGAGACATATCACTGTAAACACAACATTAGTTTCTCTCATGTCATCATCTGACTATGTCCTTTTTTCCTAAGTCGGCCAGAAAACTTAGCCTGGTGAAATGATGGGGTAAGAAATAAACAAGATCTTTAAGCAAAAATCATGTTCATGTTTAGAAAGAATTTGCCTAGCTCCTGGGATAAATACCAATGTTATTCTAAACATTTGTATTGTTCTCAGGGGAAATAATTCTAAAATTACCAAATTAAACTAAGTGTAATTATTTTTTCCATTACAAAAATCGCCCTCCCTCCCTCTCTTTCCCCTTTTCCTTTTCCCCTTCCCCTTTCCCCTATTTTTTTCCCTGTTTCTGTCTCTCTTCCCCCCTTCTCTTCTTTTCCCCATTGTTCCAAATCCAGTTGATTCCATTTTTATACTTTTACCTTTATGCAAAGTTTACAGTGTTGTTCTTTGAGCAGCAGAGCTAATATACTCACTTTTTATCTGGTATTTCCTTTAGCTCTGTGCTGACCTTCCAGTGGGCTAGTTGTGCATTTGATCTAGTAAGTGTTCCACACTATTGATGTCTTTCCTTTGTTGTCCTCATGCCCTGTTTGATACCATGGCTTCATGGGGAGTGCTGCTCTGCTTGAATCTTTGCATTTTTCTGCTGGTGATATTTTGTTAAATATTGTTCAATGATTTTTAGAATTGCTTTGACTTTGATGATATTCTGAGTATATCCCTCTCCTTGACATAGCTGAAAGTTCAGTTTCTTTTTCACCTGCTTTTTCACTTAAACTTATCACAAGGTTCTGTTTCACTGTTCATCTTCTTAATTTTTCCTTTTTCTACTTAGTCCTGTTGTCAAACATTTTGTCTAAATTGTGAGGTTTCTGCCAGTTGATCTGTGGCCCTCATATGCTCAGTGTCAGCTTGGACTCTGTGGCCTGCAGCATTTGTCAGTGAGTATATTTTTGGTTCTTTATTCTCTACATTTAATTGTGTGACTGTGTGCTCACTTGGCAAACTGAGAAGCTTTTGGACTAAGTCTGAGGAGAGATTTTAGTCCCAGAGAATGCATCGTGGAAGCAAAAGAAAGAATGAGCAGATTCTGAACTATTCTAAACAGATTAAGTGCAGGGAAATATGATGATGATGATGATGATGATGATGATGATGATGGTTGTGGTGGTGATAGGTAAAGAGACAGTAGGAAGTCAAGCAGCACCCAAGTCTGAGAAAATAATTGTGATAAATATTTACATCTAATGAACAAGAAAAATATTTTATGAGGTTCAGAGGGTAGAGATATGGGGTGGAATAAACATGGAATTAAAGTGTAATTCCTGCTACTGTCGGTAACATCTCTGCTGCAATGCCTGGATTCATCTTTTGTGGGTTACTGGGCAACAACTTGGACTCTTCAGTACAAAGGCACCCCAAAGCACCAATGTTGCCATGTATTTTCTCATCAGACCAGATTCACTGGGCAAAATTTGGATTTTGGATAGGTCCATTCTATTTTCTGCCCAGGAACATATTCCACCATGAGTAGTATAAATTTCTGACCTCACCAGAACCTTGTATAAAACTGACAGGACTCTGTCAATTTATTCAATTCCACCATATGTTCAAAATATGTTCCCTTTTTACCCCCTTTAAAAATGTGGAAATACGCTGCAGCCACCAGTTGCTGTGGAAATAGACTTTTCCCATAGAATTTATACACAGCAAAAATATTGTCTTGATGGTTTATCGAGACTACATGGGAGGTTTTAAGTTTCAACTAACTTTAAATTACACTTCACGGAACCACTGCATTTTTTTCTCATGGGTTGTATCTATTAGCCATTACGTATTATTCCATTTTTCAGTGATGATCTCTTAAGATATCAGAAAAATCCATTTTTTCCAGGTGCCAAACCCCACAACCCCTACTTTTTAAAATAGAACAGTCATGGTACTTGTATTTTGCAGGTTCCCTTTACTGTCTGTGTCATTAAATCAGCTTTCAGTAGTCCCTTCTGTTTCACAATTCTGGTGAAAGTCTTATCCTCCGATCTTATTTTTTCACGCCCTTTGGAGAAAAAAAAAAAAAAGCTAATAACCCTATTTAGGGTTAGGCAGAGTGGAACCTAAACCATTACAAACCTCACTGACCATCTATCTCAGAACTCAGAGAACAAAATAGGAATCACAATTTCATAAAGAGATGCTAAAAATGTCATGAACAGTCCATGAAAGTACATATTTTCCAAAGTTACTGTGCTTTGATCTGAAAGAGGTGTTTAAAGCATTAGGTTACATACATTACATAACTGCACTGTAGAAACGAATACATAATGCTGTTTTTTTAAAACCCGCTTAGCAGAACAAAAAGAAAACTATCAAATAGAAATGAAACAGTTATTGATGCACCTCATTATGATGGTGTTGGCAATTAGTGCACTGAACAGTAATCTTAGTGCTCAGCATGTTCTACAGATAAACACAAAGAAACCACATCCATTGACGGCAAATCAGGTGAGATGGCAGAGAGTTTGTTAGGGGAAGAAATACTCTAGGAGCAGAATGGAAGTGAAAAATCTTCATCACCAAAGGGCTTATCAGTTCTCTCAAGAGCACACCCCTTTTGTAGTCATCCCTCTACAAGACAAGGTGAACACTGTCTGTGCTCTGGAATCTAAGACTAGGCACTGCAAGGAGGGTAAAAATTTTTCAGAAATAGGCCAAGAATTCAACTAAATATTGGTGGTTTATTATGTATAGGAGTCTAAATCATCCATACAGTGCAAGTAAAAGAAACAATATGCCACAGCCCTTAGTCTGAGTCTAAACAGTTATGCAGTTGATGGGTCAAAAAGGCAAGAACCAGACAATATTTTTTGAAAAGCTAACACTTAGAAAATGGGGAAATTTGCATCAATGATGCAAATGCAACTCCAGACATCAGAATATAATGGCACTATTAATAAGAAGATTTAGATGGAAAGAATATCTTTAAGAATCTGATTGGAGGGTGAATTCTTTGATTTCACCTTTTTAAGTAATTCTATTTATTCATTGGTTTATTTTTTGTGTATTTATTTATTGGTTCTGCAAAGAATGTTTTGGGACTTTTTTCATTGCTTTTCTATTATCTTGGACTGCTGCTTGGAGATGTTTCAATATAAAGGCTGGATGGATTTTGCTTTATGGGCTGGGAGGAAATTGATGTTGCTTAGCTAAATCATGCTGTAGTAGTTGTTAGTGTGCAACATCACAACATAGCCATTCAATTTTAGATTTCTAGATATAAGGTTACTGTATGAATGTTTAGTAAAGAGCTGTTATCACAAAGACAGCATTATAATGAAAGTCAGATACTATCATGCCTCTCATCTTTCACTGGCAGTGTAGTGTAACTACTACACATTTTACTTTGGGAAGAAGTAAGAAGACATTTAATCCTCCTCAATATGTAAAACTGACACGAGTTCAAATGTTACATCACTGCAACTGAGAAAAACTGCAGCAATGATAACAGGGTAATTTGTCTTTGCTTATTTTTTCTTTAAATTGTTTTCTTTTAGATTTTGTTTTCATCTTTTTTTAAAGCTGATGCTAACAGGTCTTCCAAAAATGAGTTCACTGAACTTATTTTACATGCTTAATTTATTACTTATTTAAAGTATAGGCATAAGTTTGCAAAATCTTTCAGCTTCTTAATAGCTCTTTATTTAAAACCCTACAGAGAAGGTTGCAATTTTAAAAAGAAATCATAACTTTGCATATCACATTGGAAAGATGAAATTAATTTTATTATGATTGAACAAACCATTAATTATGCAGTATGCTAGCTAGCTAGTAATACAAAAAGAAACTGAATATTTGTACATGCTTCATTAAGAAATTATCATTGCAATTTATTTTAATTTTTAAGGGAGAAAGGAATTTTAGGGAGGAATGTTTACTTAGAATGTATACAGTTCTGTCATGTAAAATAGATGGTTCTTGCACTGTGTAATGGTATTATGTTTTTAAATCAATAACATTTATTAATTGTCTAATCATATTTGCTCAGCCTTTTAGTCTGCAGTTAATTATTTAAGGCCATGAAAAATGTCAAGCCTCATAAACTGTTTTTCAAGAGATAGGTGTAACAAGTATAATGATCAGCCTTCTATTTTTTTTCTTTTAACTTTTCCTTTTTCTTTCCCTTTATTTTAGTTAAAAATACATTCTATAGTATACATAGCAATAAAGTTGTAAGACAAAAGACATTTTGAAGCAAGAAAAAAAAATTACACCTCTCATATTTAATGCTTAATCATTTCTCAATGGCAATTTGATGGACAGTAGTTTGAGTCTCCAAAATTATTGTTTTATTAATAGAGGATCAGTTTGGATTCTTTCTTTCACTGAATTTTGAAAATTTGATCTTTTTAATCAAAACTCTTTTTACAGTTGGTGGGAGAAGAAAATGAATCAATGTCTTTTCATTTTCTTTTTTTTTTTTAATTGCAAACAATGTTTCTATAATCTTTTTTTAGTGTTATCTGAAGAGTTTGATGAAAAGTGATACCCCATAGTCATTCCTTTTCTTCCTGCCTGTTTTTTTAACCAGGTTTCCACTGGTTAATAATAGATCTATGTAGTAAATGCAGTAACCATTTCACTAATTTTGTAAATACTAAATTTTTATTAGTAAATGTCCCTAAATGTGACAGAAAAGACAAAAAAATTATTATCTTCCTTTTCTAGAGAAAAATAATTTTTAGAGCTAAACATAAATTTGAGTTTCTTCCATGATAATTTTTGTATTTGCTTCTTGACAGCTTGTTTCTAATTTTGCTGGCAACATTATCATTGCTAGTTTTGATTGATGATCGTGCTTTAGGAAGACATTTACAATTTATGTAATGTCCTGTAAGAGAGTACCTCACTGCCAGCACAAAATTGCTGTAAATTAAGACATATCACTTTCAACAACTATGTAAGGTTTAAGTACATGTAATAAATACTTAGATATCTCCTCAGTCACACTTTAATAAATGCTTTAAACTGTGTTAATCTGACATTTACATTAAACATGAAAGAGCATGAATCCAGATTGGTACATGACTACAGATTATGTCTAAAAGAAAGATTATTTTTTACACTTACAAAAAGTAGTTGTGACTTCTGAATGTTATCAATGGCATCTGAAAAGACTTGACAGAGCTCTTAAGATGTCAGGTTAGTCCAGCTTCTGGAAAAAGGTGGGAATTCAACTGAAGTCATCCACAGAGTATAAAAGAAAAAAAAATAGTGGGGTAGAATGTAGTTTTTTATGGAAGTAAAATAAAGTTTTGAACGAACACTATTTGATAAATTACTCGAGTGTGCTCAGAAAAGATGACAATTCTTTTTTTTTTTTTTTTGACTTTGATGTAGTACAAAATAATATATTAAGGAAAATAAAATGCAATGCGGTAGAATGTGGAGGTATAAGATGCAATTGTACCAGATAGAAAATAAAGAAAAAAGAACCATTTTACCTGTGAGAAATGAAACATACCTACATACCTTTTGATTCCGTAGTAGTAAAGCTGTTTGCTGTTTGTAAGTAATGTGCAAAAGTGACCAGTGACACAGTCAATGAAACAGAAGGAAAAGACAGACTGGATGGGTAACCACTGTGGTTTAACACCTGCTGCCAGCCACCACACCCACAGGATGGGGGAGAGAACCAGAGCAGTAAAAGTGAGGAAACCTGTGGGTTGTGGTAAGGGCAGTTTAATGGGGAAAGCAAAAGCTTGCAAAGCAAAGCAAAAGAAAGAGTTCATTCACCTTTTCCCAAGTGCAGGCAAGTGTTCAGCCATTGCCAGGAGAGCAGGGCCCCAGCTGGTAATGATGACTTGGGAAGAAGAGCACCACACTCTGAATGTCTGCCCTCCCTCCTTTTTCCCTCCACATACTAAGCATGGTGTCACATGATTTGGGCTACCCCCTTTTATCACTTGGGGTCACTGGTCCTGTGTCCTCTCCCAGCTTTTTGTGCACTTCCAGCCTCCTCACCGGTGGTGTGGCACAAGGAGCAGAGGAGGCCTTGCTTCTGTGCAAGTAGTGCCCAGCAAGAACAAAAATACACCTGTTATCAACCGTGTTGTCAGAAAAAATCCAAACCACCTCCCCATACTGGGCACTATGAAAAAACCACTGCTCCAAATCATAATCAGCACAGTATCTGAGTGGCCCACACAAATTACATGAATATCATCATGGCATGTAAAAGTGGCTTAGACATGCCAGATGATTCATACTGGAAAGAAAACTTTACTGAAAACTGTCAGTTAACATAAACTGGAGAAATACAAGAGTCTTCAGCATGAATCTAGAGGTTTGTTTAAAATTACTCTGCATATCTAGAAGAAAATATGACAGTACTGTCATAATAAAAAAGACAGATGTGGAAGAAAATATAAACTAATAGTTATAGTAGTACATCACATCTGAAATGGATCGCTTGGTTCTCATTCTATTTATGGAAAAGTGGTAGATGAAATTAAAATGTTTTAGGATTGTGTGCCATGAATAAAGGCACAGAGGATCTCCAGAAAATGGGAAGATTGATATTTTGACCACAAAGACAGAGAGGTGCTGATGCAGGTTTCCTCCTGATTAAACAGGAGCAGGTCATTAGGTAAAATAAACGGTTCTGTTGCTCCTCATATTTTTGTTGTATGTGGTTCATAGAGTTTGCACTAGATAAAGCTGGATACTTAGCCAAATGTGCCTATATGCATATGGTTTCAAGTTCTCTGATGAAAACTTATTCAGTAAATGTTTGTTCCTTTGACTCCACACACTTCCACATATCTGCTTAGGAATCACAATTTCATTTCATCTTTTTTATGTGGATAATTATTAGCACATTGCATTTGTGTGTTCCTACCACCTTTACCTTTGTAATCCATATAAGAATAAAATATAATTTATATTCATGATGTTGCTGCTGCTAAACCGTATTTCAAAATTGCATTGTGTGGTGGCTGCTGCCCAACCAACTGTCCTTTTTGTTTTCTCAATGT
>JAYDZK010000001.1:103326129-103338220 GCA_034509185.1 Euphonia xanthogaster
TCCTCTCCTCTCCTCTCCTCTCCTCTCCTTACACATTCATACATCAATCTCACATCCTTCCATTTGTGGTTTTTTGGACTGTCTTGTTGGTTTTTTTCTTGTCATGGCCAAATTTTGTGTGGTTTTTCTCCTTCCAGAACCTACCAGTGCCTGGAATCACACTATCCAATGTGTGATTGGACAATAGGAAAGGAGCTTCCTGGCTCAAGCACCTCCAGAGATTGAAGGATCCAGAGGAGTCAGGGTGACGCATGATGAGGTTTCTGAGGCTTTGACACTTGGCTTTCCAGAAACCTGGAGCTCTGAATCAGTGAAAACTGCTGAAAATGAGCCCTAACACAAAAGGCAGTGTGCTGGCTTTCTAAAACTATCCCTCAAAGGAAGATCTGGAATCTGGTTTTAGGTCACAGATCACATATTCAAGTGTGTGCATGCTTATGCATTACTAAATCTATAAGATCTTGTCAGGGCAGAGTTATTACACTTTGTACTGGAATCTTATACATCTATATAATGAATAAACATGTCTCAGAAATTCTGCTTTGTGCCCATGTCTCTACTTGCATCATCAGATCATGCTTACAAAGAAAATGTTTTACCATGAATTTATAATCTGTGTTACTTTGTGAGCTTTGGGGACTTTTCTCCACTTAAATAAGGCTTTTGTTAAATGGCAAAATTATTGGCCCTGAAATCATGCATGGCAGTGTCTGAAAAGACTTCATGAAATGGAGGTGTTCTGAGGTGTTGTTAACCACAGCAAAGCACTGTTATTGTAGTGCTTCACTTTCACATGAAGTTCTAACTTTAATGCAGAAGACATTCAAATCTACTATGCAAAGCATGACTTAACACTGGTTTGTGGAAAAATGCCAGGAAGTTTGCACAAGGTATCAATACTCTCTGCTGGCTGTGCAGAGAGTGCACATAAGTGCATAAGACTCATAAGTGCACCCTTGATAATGACCATCCTTCACATCACTCATGGACTGTTTACAGAAGAGATTTAACCTTGAAAAACTCAGCAGTATCATAGCCAATTATAGTTATCCTTGCTAGCTAAAACTGCACAAGACACACACATTTGAGCAGCTGATTTCTTTATGGATTCAAAAATATTTTTGCCAGGACCTCAGGTTTGGTCTAACAGACAAGACTTCCTGATGCCTGCAGACCTACACCCTCACTGGTGAAGGGCTGGTAAAGACTTTCTGTCACTTGCACTTCCACTCCTGAAAAAGGAGAGGAACTTTCACATTTGGTCATTGTAGGAAGCCTTTAACTCCCACAGTGGAAGAGCCCATTTATGAAGCAAGAAACATAATGTCTATGGATATCCTTGCCTGATGATCTGTTCCAGGGGTTAGAAATAGACAAAGCAATTCAGATTCCTACAGAAAATATAAGAATGTATCAGTATATAGGAAGTTTCTATGGGATCAGGAAGAAGTTGCTAAGTAGAAAATACATTATAATGGAATATTGGAGTAAAAGAATATGTGGTTGCAACAGTTTTGCTCTTTTTTTTTGTAGTTTTTTTGTTTGTTTGTTTGTTTGTTTGTTTTCAGTTAGGCAATTGAAATTAACTGACATGGAAACACTTAAGCTATGTACACCTCTGAAGTGTTAATTTATTGAAACACATCTTCCCCAGGATTTTGTGCTTTTATTCAGCAGAATACAGAGGAACCAGACATCACACAAAAAGAGAGCATGACTAAGTTGAGATTTATGATCCTTTATGGGTCAGGATATAAGTTTTCATTTTCTTGACCATTTTTGTTATGTTGACCCTGGCCAGATGCAGCCAGGTACCCACGAAAGCCACTCTGTAACTCTCTGTCTCAGCTGGATGGGGAGGAGAAAACAGAGCAATGGCTTTGGGGGTCACATAAGAACAAGGAGAGATCACTCACCAGGTACCATCATAGGCACAACAGACCCAGCTTGGGGAAATCAATTTATCCCAGATGAAATCAGAGTAGGATAATGAGAAATAAACCCAAATCTTAAAAACACCTTCCTCCCATCCCTCTCTCCCTCCCTCTTTACCAAGCTTACCTTTATTCCCTATTTCTTTGGTCAGCTCATCACACATTGTCCCTGTCTCTCCTTCCTCCTCAGGGGGAAAGCTCCTCACACCCTTCCCCTGCTCCCACCCACCACCAAATTCCAAAGCCTTGCCACATCAACCTAATATATAATTTTGTATAACACCTAGTTGTTTGGAAATGGAAGATACTTTGCTTCTGCAACAGTCTCTGAGCACATTATTGCTAGAGAAAGGAGAGCCCTTCTAGCCTGGGGACCTCACACTGCTCATCACACACTCAGCTATTTGGGTTCTCAGGCTGAGAAATGGATTTGTAAAAAGAGGTAGCTGGTTTTTTGGAATAAATCTTACCAGTGTTTCAACTTGGACTCTTTTAATAACCCTTTTTACCTAGAAAGGTGATTTCATGTTTGATTTTTTGACTACCTCATATTTAAAACAAAATATGATCATTTATTATATTATACTGTGTTATATTATGTAGGAAAGATAACAATATAGCAGTTGAACTCCTGGGAAAACGGAACATTACAATGAATTGTGATCTTGAAGTGTACTATGATTTTGTTTTTAAGAGTTGGTGAATATCAAAACACCTGATTTATCTGAAATGAAGTATATGCTAATGTATCAAAACATTCATGAGAACATCTGTAACAGCATATCTCTGCTAGGCATATTGTTCTTGATGACTAGCAAATGAAGATTGTAGAGAGTTGAGATCAAAAAGAAAAGTTATTTCTATGATATAACTTCCCCTTTCATTAAACCATTCCGAGTCTAATGCTTCTAATTATATTTGCATATTATGACTAAAGAGCAAGATTCATAAATATAATGAGTCAGAGAAAGTTCCTGAAGTGAAGAAGTTATTCTGATTTACACCAGCTAAAGTTGGGCCAGAGGCGCAATTTACAAAATCATTGATTAGTTTCATCCTACCATCTTAACTCTTTCATATTGTATTGTACTAATACTTCTTACTGTAACGAGAGTTTTATATGCAGCATACATAAATCAGCACAATATACCTGATTCTGAAAGTAAATGTCATAAATCAAAATTCTGACAGTATATACTAATGATTGTATATATTAATGAATCATGGTAAATAAGTTATACTTAGAAAAGCAATTTACAACTTTATTTCACAGCAGATAGGCTTGCTTGAAGCAGTCCTTTCTCTTGTACATTGTTGATGCAACAAAAATAACAACTGTGCTCATCACTCTAGAAAAGAAACTAGCAGTCAAAAAATTAAAATACTAGGCATGGATCAAATGTTTAATACACCTAGATTGTCAACTAACATAAAATTAAGGATGTGTAGCAACTGGAGGTCAAGTACCTAGTCCAGCTTAATACAGTTTAAACTGTATATAGACATTTTTGGTAGTGTTTCCTTTTAGCTAGGTAATTTTAAAGGCTTGGAAACACGCAGTTAGAAAATGAGATGACTGAGTCTTAGTCAATATTCAGTTCTGTGCTTAGTGTTTTGTTTATTGTTGCCACTCCCAAGCCTTTCCCACAGCAGGAGTCAAAGAGCAAAACTGTGATAATTTCTCTGTCCACTGAGAAACGACATCAGTACAATCTGTTTTGGTGAAATAATGAACCTGCACCTAAGTTAGAAGACAGCTTAATACTATTTCAGAGATAACATCCTCTATTGCTTTTATTATAGATTGCTAAATTATTAAACTATTATAGATTGCTAAATTACTGCTTTTATTACAGATTTATACTAACATACCAGACAGAACAGAACCTGGAAATGATCAGCTATGCAGCCTTTGTCACTGGGTTGGCTGCTGCTTCATCATCACCAACTCCAAAGACACTTCCCTTCCATGCATTGTTTTAACTTTGCTCTGACATTCATGTATGTATGCTTTGCCCCTCAATTTCCCCATCTCAATCCAGTCAAACTTTGCAAGTTAGAGAACTCTACATTCCTTCTGCTTCCTTTTACCCTTTTAAAAATTATTATTCACACTTATGTATCACCCAAAATTTTGAACCCAGTTTAGGATTTGAAACAGGAATTGTATGTCATTAAAAAAGTCTGTGAGGAAAAGATCCTGCTCATTGTGACTTTTGGTAGAATTTTGTCCTCACTGGGGATGTAGCGAGCATCACAAAAAAGTTTTGCATTCACTCTACCCTGTGAGCACAAGGTCATAGAAAGTGTAACAAAGCTTCTTGGCAAGAAAATTCAGTCCCTATGGAAACTTTGCTCACCTTAACACTACTCAAGACAGATATAGAACCTGAGCTTTGTTTTGAAAATCATGGATTTACTTCAGAACTACTTACACTCTGTGACCATCAACACATGGTAGTTGTCATGAGTGTCACTTCTTATCAGATATGTTCTTTCACCCTTTCTGTGTCCCTTGCTTTGTTTTCTTCTTTGACATGAAGGAATGCAAATCCTGCAATATTTACACAGCAGCGTCAGTAGAAATCTAAGTAGTGATCAAGTATAAACTGCAGAGATCTGGGGCAGTTATTTCTAACCCCAAAAATCATTGATTACAGTGTGAATTGGATACTCACATAATTTTGTAAATCTGGTCGTGGTTCTTTGGCCCATGGTGGAAAGCAGATACCACATGGTACTTTTTGCAGATGGATCATATAAACTGTGCATCTGTGAATAAGGGTCACAGAGGTATTTCAGCTTCCTTTTGCCAGCTGACAAATAGAATCAAACGCAGATGTTTCAGCGGGAAGAGGGAAAGAGAGGGAGAGATGTCAATTCTCAAGAAATACATGGAGCCAGCCTAACCCTCTGGTGCATGAGTTAGAAAAGCAGGCATATGTATAACTGGGGAATTTTTCCAGACTCATTTAAAAAGATGTGATGAGCTCAATACTGTCAGCAGGAAGTTGAATCCTTCTGTGTATAACATTGGAGCTTGCAGCATCGGAGGTGAATTCACAGAGCACAGTGAATATGAATAGCTTACACAAGAGATTTTTATCATACATAATTCCATATTTTCTCTAAACCTTTTAAGTAGTAGAGTATTGCTAAAGAGTAGGGGAAATGTGCGGCATTAAATTACTTGTTTTCATTTCTGTTACTCTTTGGTCTTTCCACTATATGAAATCAAATTGGAAAACAGCAAAAGAAAACCATTAAAGAGGAGTTTGAGTTCATTAAAGGGTGATTCACCTGTGTTAAGGACTAGAAACAAACATGTCATGTTTGCATGAATATTCATATATATGTAACATCTAGGAAAAAAACACAGTAAAATGTGTTAAATAAATATATTCAACAGGGAGAGTCAAGAATTTTGGTATCTTTTTAAAGAAGAAACAGTGGAAGATGTCTTCATATATTTTTGCCTCCGGCAAGAAAAATAGGAAGCATATTCTAGGTCATATGGTCCTTTATCTTACATGTGGGGGAATCATTCTTTTTACATTGCTGTTTCATATTCAGTGCAGCAATACAATTCCTTTTGAGAGTGAGCACAAAGAAAACGAGACAGATGGGGAGACAGGGAGTAAGGCCATAATTTCTTTACTGGGAGCACATGAGACTGCTGAACTGACTGATATTTCCTAGGACATCTTAAGTGCCTTCCTACGGCACAAAAATTATTTCTCTCTTACTAAGGGGAAAAGTAGGTACACATTCATGAAGGAGTGGTGAAATTGTTAAAGATATATTCTTTAATTTTTATGGTATCTTTGTGTTTAGATCTGCTAAATTCCCAAAGCTGTTGAACTGCTTTTCAGATCTCAGTGACTCAGAACAGAGTATGCCACAACTCTACTCTGACACCTTTCCTTTGTTACCAAGAGTTGTGTGACCTCCATGCCAGTTCTTGGGAATCCATGTGCACCTGTACATTCCTTTTCCATACTTAGCTCTCTAACAGTAACTGTGGAACACTGAAGGGTGTTTGGGTAACCATCCCTACAGACCCATTCGGAGAAAAATTTGTACTTGATTAAGTCGACGGCATTTACTGCTGAAATCAAAGCACATTTGGGTTAATAAGATAAATTTCTAGCAACTTCTGGTCAAAAGAACAGATCGAAACATGTTCCCTGTAAGCTGAGTCATTATGATAGAAGTTACAATTTTGCAATGGAGAGATTAGTGCATTAGACATTAGTGCATTAGACGCATGCAAAGCACAGAAGGAAGAAAAAAAGAAAAAAGATAGCTGCTGTGCTGTGGGAAATATGGACACAGGCCATACAAAAAACTATCTCTTGAACCACTTTTGCCTGAATTTCCTGTAAAATTCTAATTGCACTACACATATTGAATGTCACATCAGCTATTAATTTCTCTTCTGAAAAATGTATGTAAATTCTCTTCTTTTCCCCAGCTACTTCCAAGGTAAGGCCAAGCCAAGTGGATTATCTTGAATTATCATACAACTACTTGTATCATAACTTTCTTTGGTTTATTTGCGTTCTCTGATAATTCCAACAAAGTAGCTCTTACATTTTGATTAAATTAACGTGAATAGGAGAGAAGCAATGTAAGAGCAGCATGTGCAACACAGTACTGTTTTACAAGAGGGTATGATGGACTAGGCCATAGCCCACCAACTTAGATCTTTAATATTTTTATGCTAGTGTGATGATAAAGTTTGTTTCTTTGCATAAAATAAATTAAATGGGACTGACACAGTTGCACTTTCTTTTACATAGAAAAACAAATAGCATTCATCATGTTTTTTGTGGATGTTAACCACAATGAAAATCAAAATGTGTGGATGATAAAATATGTTTAGAAATTACAATAAGCATAAGATGTATAAGTTTTATTCATATGAATGTTCTTTTCTTGAACACAGCTGAGTGATCAAATGTTTCCTGCAACTTTTAATGCCTTTTATTAATTTTTAGCCTTTTTTTTTTTTCTTGTATTCTACCCAAAACAAGACCCCAACATTACCTCACTCCAATACGTCTATCTCTTGTACTGGGGAGCCCAGCACTGAATACAGATCTCCAGGTGTGTCTCACCAGGGCTGATGCAGGACAAGGATCACTCCCTCAGCCTGCTGCTGATGCACTGCCTCCCTGGCCACGAGGTGAGCCCAACAGCTCAGACACTCTTGCAAGGCCACTGTGACACAGCTCTCAGCCCCAGAACCTGGATTCTGCCTCCACTGTCTCCATTTCCTAGGTTCAGACAAGTGGAGAAATTAAAGCAGCATGTCCAGAGCAGTTTGCGCGCTTGTAGAAATTTCAGAAATACTGTAACGAATGGCAGTCAAATGCTAAACAAAGCTTGATGGGGGACACAGTCTGTGGCAAGATCCAGCCATGTTCACTAAAAATCTCAGAGCACCCTGATCCCTGCTGAGAAAAAAGCCTGCTACTACAGATGAAACAGCACAGATTCAACAGTATGTGTGGCAATTAGCAGGTGCAGCAAACATCAGCTGGTATTTCAACCAGTCCCCTGTGGCTTCAGATTTGGAAGCAACCAGACAAATCTTATTTGTACATTAGTGGTTTGCTCTTTGGGGCACTAAGTTTGATTTTATATTCCTGTGATGTTTTTACTGTGGAATCATTTGTCCTTTACTCTTGTGAAGAATGGTGGCTCTGATATTTTGTCAAATTTTAGTAATACTTTTATAAACACCAAAATATTATGAGATTTAGGTATCAGGAAATGAAATATATTTTGAATCTGGCTACTGTGATGAAAATGAATGAAAAATATGATTCCAAAGAATAGGCATTTACTAAAAGAAAATCAAAGTAGCTTCATATCTTTCACTTTAATCAGCACATGTTATCTAATTAACATATTCCTTTGTTCTTTAGTCTCTGTAATTGTAAAAGCAGATTTAGATGTACAGTCAAGCTCTGTAAAATGCACACCACTGTTTATGCCCTACTTCCTTGATGTGTTTACCACATTTCAATCCCAGTCTCCAATAGTCCAGTACAATGGCATTTAATACACAGAGTAAGGCTCAAACCACCTTCTTCCTGCATCTCTGTCAAACTCCCTTCTCCCGGAAAATATGAGAAAGTGAAAGTGTCAAAACAGGTGAAAGACTGTAACCTTCAGATCAAGCCTTGAAAGCCTGAAGTGTGGGCCCATGAAGGCCAAACTCAAGGTCCTGCTTCTAGGTCAGGGCAGTCCCTGATATCAATATAGACTGGGGAGAAAAGGGGTTTAGAGCAGCCCTGCAAAGAAGGACTTGGGGGATTCTGGTGGGTGAAAAACTAGATGTTACCTAGCAGTATGGGCTTGCAGCCCATCCCAGACTGCATGAAAAGAAGTAGTCAAGAGAAATTATTCACCCCCTCTGCCCTCAAAACCCACATCCAGAGTACTGAGTCCAGTGCAGGGGGTCCCAGTAAAAGAATATCATTAGTCTGTTAGGGGGAGGCCAGAGGAGGGCCACAAAATTGATTTTGGAAATTGATTTTTGACTGGAATCTCTCTTATGGAGATGGGTGGAGAGAGCTGTGGTTATTCAGCATGGAGAAGATGCTCCATGCTGAAGATCTTATCATGGGGAGATCTTATCGTGGCCTTTCAATATATAAAGAGGGCTCATAAGAAAGGTGGAGAGAAGCTTTTTACCAAGGCCTGCAGTAACAGTACAAGGATTAATAGGATTAGACTATAAAAGGGTATCTAAAAAGGTATAAGAGAAGGGAAATGAAGAAATTTTTTCATGTGGGGAAGGTGAGGCCCTGACACACGTTAGCCAGGGAAGTTGTCAGTGCCCCATCCCTGGAAATGTTCAAGGCCAGGTGGGGCTATGAGCAACCTAGTCTAGTGGAATGTGTCCATGCCCATGGCAGGGAGGTTGGAACTAAATAATTTTTAAGGTCCTTTCCAACCCAAACCATTCTGTGATTCAGAGACACAAGGCTCTAGTTCTTGGTTTAGAGGTGGATAGTTACCCATTACTATAAACAGGGGATTTTCTAGGATGAAAGATGACCTTGAGAAAAATAGATATAAAACAAATAAACCAGATATAAAACACCATGATACATCTTAAACTGGAATAAGGCAAGCACTGGTTCACAACTGGTCCTGATTTTAGTTGAATTACAAAAGACTATGGGTAAATGTGTTAGTACTCAAGTTTTACCTCCGGCATCACTAAAAATCCAAAGAGGGAAGAGGACTATCACATTTTGGAATAAATTAGATGGAGCAAATAGAACTAGGATTTAAAGGTAAAATACAGTGTCAAATTTAAGCGAAACATGAAGAAAATAATCTTCTTAACAATAAGAACTTCAAGAGAGTGGAATGTTCTCTTGGGGAAAGTAATGGAAAGCCTCTCACTTCAGCAATGCACACGGAAAGGGGTTTTAAATGTTGTTTGATCTGTGATAGAAAGAAATTGGTGAGTCATTACAATGTACTTTGAAGTCCTACAGAAGAAGATTTTAAAAAAATCTATGCCTTCCAGTCAAGTGTTGTAGCTGCCTCACTGCTCAGCTCTTGATATGGAGATAACCACAAGAATTTTAAGAACTGATTTTTATGTGATACCAGTTGCCACTAGGATCTGAAACAAAATGTTATGGACAGATGAACAGATTCATGTGGTTTTCCTACCAGCTACCTAAAGAGCCCACCAGGCAGTATAAATTACTCCATCCCACAGCTGCATTTGACCTCTTTTCTGCAATGAAATTGCCCTGGATATGTCTGTTCTGAATGCAGGAAAAGAGCAGCAAGTCAGGTATATAGCAACTACCCACATTGGTTATTTAAATAACCTGGCCCAGAACTGCTAGGGGTGAGCAGAAACCAAGAGAGGCTCCAATAACAGCTGAGGCATTCAGACTCCACAGAGTCTCTGCAGCCCCTTCAGGAGTCTCAGCTGCCCCCTGTCCCCTCCCTGTGGAACACATACTGACCAGATTGCAACAAGTTATTGCTGGTCTTCCTGCAAGCTCTTGCTCAGGCTTCATGGTAAAATTGACTTGAGAGCCAGTCACAAAATATCCCCCCCTGCATTTTCTTGAAACTAAAAAAAATATGTATTTTTGAATCTTTTGCTGAAATTTGGGGTGACTTGGTGAAAAGAATAGAAAAGGCAGGGGTAAAAAATATTCTTTTTATCCTGAGAAGAATAAAAGAGATGAAAATTCTGATTTCAAAAGAAATATTTTAACTAATTCACAATTTTAGCTACTTTGCTTATGGCCACAAATGTTCATGCTGGTAACCTCAGGACACTGTGAGAAGCCACACCCTTTTCCTGTGGTGATCAATGCAGGGGTGCCTCCACAACCCACTTTTGGCAAATTATCTGTTCTGGTGAGAACGTGAGAGTGTGAGTACTGGGGATGTGTGAGTACGTGTGTGTTTGTGGATGTGTTGAATACAGAAACCTGGTTTTTAGAATATTCACCTCAAACCGATCATGCTCAAGAAGAAAATGATTGTCAGCTGGATTAAATAGTAATGGGGGAATTATAAAGAGGATTTTATACAAAGAAGTAGTAACTGGGAATAGTATAAAAGAAGCATGAAAATTCATAACCAGAGGGAAAGACTGCAGTGGAAAGGACAGAAATGAAACCTGGTTTGGCAGTGACAGAAGTTGCCCTGGGGCATCACAGCCCCTGTCCAGCCCAGAGGGATGTCCCTGTCCCTGTCCCTGTCCCTGTCCCTGTCCCTGTCCCTGTCCCTGTCCCTGCCCAATGCTGGGAGGGTCCTGAATTGCTGCTCCTGCAGGTGGGATCCATTGCAGTTGTGTGCAAACATCCTCTTTGAGCCTTTCCCATCAGTGTCAGGTTCCTGGGGCTTCCACCTCTCCACAGGAAGAGAATGCAGGCAGGGCAGCCCCCATGCCTAGGTGGGTGGGGGTTACTGGTCACACTCCTGTCTTGGCAGGGGGTGTGAACATAATTTCATGTGTGCATATGTGGTATGAAGATTTTGGGACTAGTTACAGAAGAATGTTTAGAATGTTTGTTTTATTATTATTATCATTATTGGCATTATTGTCAGTATTTGTTATTTCTTTTGAAAGTGGATACTAATGCAGATTATCTACTGTATTAGTTATGACTCCTGGGTGTATTGTTTGTCAACTGACAATTATTTACATGTTGTTCAGAAATGAATAAACTGCTTTGATTCCTTGATTTAATTTAGTCTTTGTTAAACAAACACTTTTTCCTTTTGTCCATCAGAAAGCATTCAAAGAATTTCTACTGGCCAAAGGAAAACCTGCAAAAAACCCTTGTGAAACCTGCCAGAAGGAGGATCTGGAGAACATACACGCCAGGCAGCCTGACCTCAGTGTCCATCAAGGTTATGGATCAGATCATCTTGAATGTGATCACATGGCACATACAGGACCACCAAGAGATCAGGCCCAGTCAGCATGGATTTAGGGAAGGCAGGTCCTGCCTGAACAGCCTGATCTCCTTTTATGACCAGATGATCTGCCTGGTGGATGAAAGACTGTGAGTTTTGTCTACCCTGGCCTCAGCAAAGTCTTTGGTGCTCTCTCCCACAGCATTGTCCTGAAAAAGCTGTCAGCCCACAGCTTGGACAGGCGAGCTCTTCACTGGGATGAGAGCTGTCTGGATGACCAGATCCAGACTGGTGGGAATTTGTGTTGCATCCAGTCAGTGGCCAGTCCCTAGTGATGGTTCCCTGGGCTCAGTATTGGGTTCAGTGCTGCTCAGTAATTTTTTTGATGATGTGGATAAGGGGATGGAGAATACCCTCAGTAAATTCACAGATGTCACACAGCTTGGTGGGAGTGTTGATTTTCTGGAGGGTAGGAAGGCTCTGCAGAGGAACATGGACAGGCTGAACAGAGGAAATGAGACCTCTATGGCATCCAAGAAGACCAGGTGCTGAATCCTACACTTTGGCCACAATAAACCTCTGCAGTGCTACAGGCTGGGGGAAAAGTGGCTGGAAGACTGCAAAGAGGAAAAGGACTTGGGGATGCTTGGCAGCAGCTGAACATGAGCCAGGTGTGCCCAGGGGGCCAGGAAGGCCAAAGGCACCTGGCCTGGATCAGCAATAGTGTGGCAGCAGGACCA
>JAYDZK010000001.1:103338330-103355044 GCA_034509185.1 Euphonia xanthogaster
AGAGAAGGGCAGCAGAGCTGGGGAAGGGTCTGGAGCACAGGTCTGACAAGGAGCAGCTGAGGGAGCTGGGGGTGTTTTGCCTGGAGAAAAGGAGGCTCAGAAGGGGCCTTACTGATCTCTACACCTGCCTCAAGCTATGCTAGGGGTGGTTCAGGCTGGACATTGGGAGGAATTGTTTGATGGAAAGGGTTGTTAAGGAAAGGGTTGTTTAACACTGGAATGGGTGTCCCAGGGAGGTGGTGGAGTCACCACCCCTGGAGGTGTTTAAGAAACTACTGGATGTGTCACTCGGTGCCATGGTCTGGTTAAACAAGTCCAAAGGTTGGACTCGATGACCTCAAAGGTGTTTTCCAATCTAAATGATTCTGTGATTCTATGAAAAATTGAGGATTTAAAAAATACTTTCTTAATGGCACAAATAGTCATTTATATCTCTTTATTTCTTCTATCAGTCTCAAAACATGGTGTTGGATGCATAAGATACTTTTACACTACTTTCTCTTTAAAGGTTTTTGAGAATTTTTCATAGGAGATACTGACTTTTGTGAAGGTAAAAACAATCCATCAGATTTTGGCAAAGATATATGTTTACCCACAGACACAACATGAGACATGTGGTGTTAAAAAAACTTCAATATTCTATTTTATGCATTAAGATCAATTCCTCCCTAAATCAAATGCCAGATCTGGAAAATTAATTTAAATTCTGTCCTCGCAAAAAGCAAAACTGATATTTTCTTTCAAAATTTTTCATTATAGATTTTTTCAGAGTAAAAGTGTAAATCATAATACTTACAAGAGATACATGAATTTACAAGAAGCTTCTGGACAGTTTCAATAAGTTAAATTGGCCCTTATTAAATGAAATCTAGTGTCAGTTCACATCATCTTGTGAAATTTTATGCCAAGACTCTGTATGATAAATTCCAACAATGTGAAACCATACATGTAAGTAATTCAACTGGGAAATTCACTTTTCCATTTTCTCTGGCTTTTGACGGTATGTAGTGATTTTAGAAGATTCTTGTTTACTAATGATATAAGAGATATGTTTGGAAGGCATTTTCATACAGAAGAGAAGAAGAAGGAGCTCAAATGTCTGTAGAAGTCCGTGAAATCTCTGCACAAACTGGAAGCACTATCACACCTTCAGGCAATTGTCTTAGGAGCACCACATTTCTGTTGTGGAAATTAGATATTTACTTGCAAATGACTCAGTAAGGGAGGTTTCCATAAAAATCATACTCTGTAAAAAAACCCACCAAAACAACCCTCCCAAAAATTATCAACAAACTTTAAATTTCTAAACAACTTGTAAGAAGTAATCATCAAGATATAATTTCAATGCCATCTGCCTAACTTTCCAATACCTGATTTATGCCAGGTATGAATGAGCTCAGTGGAATGAGCTCAAGGTTTATCATCCCAAAAATTTGAGCATTTTCTACACCCTTTGTTCAATTTGATATTTTTTTTTTTCCAACTGTGACAAAGTCTATGAAATCTATCAAATAGTTTTAAATATTATCAATTTCTACTGGGCAGCTGAATGCTATCGTGCAAACAAACAAGCAAACAAAAATAGATTAAAAGAAAAACCACTTATCTTCATTCAAATATTCAGTATGTTTATTTTGGAAAGCTGAGGCTTGTTCCACTTCACTAAGAATATTTGGTTCACTGAGATTTATGAATTCAACTGCTTAAAAAAAAAATAAAAATTTCATTTTGTGCAAATGCATATGTTGCAGGACAAATTCTCAATGAAGCCACTTATATTTTTAGTAAAATAAGAACCTAGTAAATACCCAGAACATGCAGAGGCACCAAATTGTAAGAGTCTGATCCTGTCTCAGATTATTCATGATCAGCTCAGTGTGTTAATCTAACTGCAAAACAAGAATCCAATAACATGTTCAGAGGTTATAGTAAGCAGTCAGAAACAAGAACTGAACAAAATAATTTTTTTCTTCAGTAAATGTTTTAATTAAAAAAAGAAAAGCAAATTTTTGTTCAATTTTTTATTAGAATATGCAGCTTTGTTGAAGTTTTTTAAAGATTAAAGCAGAAATTAATTTCTATTTCCTTTATGGGGTGGGGACATATGTGCATATAAGTATATTTTAAATTGTGAGTGATTTTAAATTGTGATGACTTTTAATGTGGTCCCTTTTTATTGCATATCTTAAAATTACGTAATAAATCAGATGGGAAGAATCTTCAAGAGCTTTCTAGCCCAGGCCAGTGTTCACAGCATTGTTAGGTGTGAGATCAGACCAGGCTTCTAGGGCTTTTTCTTGAAAGACCTACAAGAATGGTGACTGCCCAAACTCTCTGGACTACATTTAACTTCTTAACTACTTGGACCAACCTGGATCTCCAGTGTTTCCTGCCCACTGTTCCTGATGAGAAATGCTGATGTCCTTGGCCTGGATAGAGGCAGGTGGCTGTTGGGACCCTGCAACTAGCCCAGCTTCCCTGGAACCTTCTCACACAGCCACTGCCCCCATCCTGGTCCTCCTAGACTTGCCTTGGTTGATCAAATTCTGGTTTTTACTGGCAGAGCCAACGGGATGCCAGACTCCAGGTGGAGGGATGGTCTCTTCCCTCAGTCTGAGGGTGGTGGTGCTGCTAAAGCAGCCCAGGGAGCTGCCAGGTCATGCCCTGGCTCGTGACCCACAGGTGCCAGCTGGAACCCCAGAGCCTTTCCCACAGAGCAGCTCCCCAGCCTGTAGGTCTTCCACCCCTGGGGCAGGACTTGGCATTCTTGCTGAATTGCATAAGGCCTTTGTGTTCTCATCCCTCTGACCTGCAGCTTTCTCTGAGCAGAAATCCTGCCCTTGAATTTATCCACTCTTCCTACTGCTCCCTCTTGTTTGATGTCTTCTGCAAATCTGACGTGTGTCCTTTCTGCCACCATCCAGATTGTTGAAAGAATTATTAAGTGGGAATGATCCATTCTTGTTCCCTGTTTTGTTGTTGGACTTTTTTTAAAGTGTTTCCTTAAATACTAAACTGAAGAAAAAAAAAGATTAGTTTCTACACTTTATAAAGTTTATGGGTTTTTAGCCTTTTTTTGTTAATTCCTTTTTCTTTCTTTTTTTTCATTTATAGTGAAAGGTGAAATGTAGAATACATGGAAAAAGGGGAAAAAAAAACCTAAAAAGAAAGTCTTGACTTGAAAAATCAAGGCTCTTTTCCAAAATATTTACAATGTGAAATACAAGTTGATAGGAGAAGAACCTTGCAAAATAAAATAGATTTTGTTTTTTAAAAATAATTTAAAATTACTATTCTTATTTCTTCCAAAAAAAATCCCCCTCTGAAAACTACATTTAAATTAAACAATTTAAAAAATGCTAGGTTTATACTTACACAGATTTGATTAAATTGAGCAAGGAACAGCCACATCCAGAAGAACTGGGTACAATTACTCTGAATCAATGAGTGTGATAAAGACAGAAAATCATAATCTGACTAATGAAACACCCTTGATATATTTGTTGGATGAAAACTGTTTTACATACTGTACAGATTGGGAATATGGTCCTGTTGTCATTGCCAATGAATTAGCACAAAATAAAACAATTAGGCAGGCAAGAATGTTACTAAAGCTTTTGCAACCAGGGAATGTGCAAGCAATTATTTTATCTCAGTGTGACAAGAGAAAATTACATTTAAACTGTGCTGCCAATAAACACAGCAGCCTTTGCTTTTCCAGGACTGGTGCCTCAAGAAAGACTTGAGTGATTCAGACTGGAAAAGTTTCTGAGCACTCAAAAAATTCATTAATCCTGATTATCTGACACCTCCCCTGATAGATAAAAGGCCTAAAAGGATTCCTTAAACCTTTTCTCTACCAGAGCTTTACCCTGAGTTCTGGAATCACAGAACAGGACAGTGGGGATACCTGAAAAATCCCTGGTCTGGTTGTTTGGTGAAAGCAGGGACATAGATCAGATTATCTGTGACCCTGGCAAGACAAGAACAAGCATTTCTGGTGAAGGAGGCCACACCAGTTCTCTGTGTAATTTATTCAAATGTTTAATTGTTCCCACCATGAAGATTTCTGTCATGTACCTAGCCAGAATTTGCCCCTGTGTCCACAGCATCTTGTCCCATGCTTCCTTGTGCAGGAAGTAGCTTCTCCTTCTCTGTTGCTACTTTTGAGGTATTGAAAGGCTTTGATTAGATCCCCCTCCTGAGTTTTCTCTTCCCTAGGCTGGATGGTCACAACTTTTTAAAACTTTTCTTATATGTGTGCTTCACCCATCTTGGTGACCCTGGTTTTTGTCTTTTGAATGGAGGGTGGACCAAAACTGAGCACCCTGTTTCATGTCTGGCTTGAATAATCACACCTTATCACCTGCTGCATATAATCTTACTGATCCATGCAGCAAAACCAGAGTTTGCTTCAAGGGTTCAGCTTGATCCTCACAGCCCTCTAGGTTTTTTCCAAAACATCTACACCCCAGACATCCATTCCCCAGCTGCTTGGGATTATTTCAGCCCAAGGCTGGCATTTCTGTTTTTTAAACATCATGCACTGAATGGTTTGCAGATCTTTCAGCTTGTCAATATATCCCTGTATGATAGCTCTTCCTTCTGAAATGTCTGCTTCTAATCCCAGTTTGGTACCTACTTACCCAGTCGCTGAACAGAAGTCAAGAATTTCCACCTGCCCAACATAGTTCAGATTAGAAAATCTGAAGAAAAAAAATAGAATAAAATTTTTCAATCAGGAAAATACAAGTAAAAAGAATAACTAACAACTGTACAGTTTGAAGACACAGCATGAAAGTATACGAAGACTATTTGGAAGGATCAGACAATTTTAGAACTATGCAATCCATTCTATGTAAACAATAATAGTAGATTAATAATACAGAAAATAGAATAAAGACACGGTTGACACATAAAACTCATATTTGTATTCCATTATAACATTGTTATGGTAATTAGCCTACCTCAGAAAAATGTACTTACAGAAAACAGGTCATAAATAGGCCATAAAATTAAAGAGAAGGAGAAATAGAGATGCCATGCTTCCTCCAGTTGGTGAAGAAATGGCTGTAAAAATGCCTCTGGCCTTGGGTATGACTGAAATGTTAATGAGAGTTGGTTGCATTAACTGTGCAAGGCTACCACCAATAACTTTGCTGATGGAAGATGAAGGAATTCACACCA
This sequence comes from Euphonia xanthogaster, assembly GCA_034509185.1. Taxonomy (NCBI): domain Eukaryota; kingdom Metazoa; phylum Chordata; class Aves; order Passeriformes; family Fringillidae; genus Euphonia; species Euphonia xanthogaster. Next base: position 103,343,518 of record JAYDZK010000001.1, read on the forward strand.
AAGCAAAGCTCTGAGTTCCTGCCTCTGAGCTGGAGAATGGTGCCTGGATCAAAAGGGTGCTGAAGCAGTTGATGCTCAACAGATGCTGTAGCGTGCTCTGTTTGGAGTCAGGAGCATCAGCACTGCCCTTGGAATGTCCCACGGCCAAAACAGACTTTTTTTTTTGCAATTATTTGCAGCTTTATCTCTCAATAAATTGGATTCTATGACCTTTATAAGCCAAGAGTAATGTCTCACTGAAATATGGCAGCTAAGAATATAGTACAGCATACAGGAATTAGAAGTCTAAACTTTAGATAATCTGTTTATACTCCAAAAATCCTTCATCTTTGAAAGTTTCTGCCTTCTTTCTCAAATGGCTTTAGGAGCTTTCTTTTTTTTCCCTCCAAAAAAACCAGATAACAAGCTCAGAAATATATATATATATATATATATATATATATAAAAGCTCCAAATTTAAACCAAAAAAATTAATTGCTTCTCATGAAACATTCAGACATAAAAGCCTTTCAATATCTTAGACACTTGCATCTCTTCACTAAATTTCTGCAGGTGTGTCTGGATTTTTTCTTTGTTTGAACATTTTCTCTACACCTCTACTACTGTTACAACTATGCTGAGAAATGTATTTGGAATGACAAGTGTAAAGACAGCAAATTGTTTATAAACATTACTTCTTAATTATCTTCATCATACATTTCCATTCACTTACTTGGCATTTAATTTCCCGTCAGAGAAAACTTTAATAAAATTCATTCATTTAATTTCTCAGTCTACTGCTGCCTCACTTTGCCTGGCCTCTCAGACACATAAAAAATATTAACAAGAATTTGCTGATTACACAATATAAGTATTCGTCAATTAATTTACCAGTAGTAACCATACCACCCAGAGTTTACTTCTCAAAATTGCAATTTTTCATTGGGACAGGGTTATTACTTCCAGGTTCTCTCTATACAGGTAACTGAATACCTAGAAATTTTCTATGTTAATGCAAATAAATAGCTATACTTCTAAATGTTGTCTTTTTCAGGCAAGCGTATTGCCCACTGGGAACTGTTTTGGCTGGACATACAGCTGGTCAAACTCAATTTTTAGTTTATTAACTGTACATCAAAATTTATTATGGCAGGGTAGGACAATCCAGGAAAAAAAAGAATGCATAGAATTACTCACCTTAATATCTTTTCTCTCTTTCATGACAGATATTAAGAAAAAGGGAACTCTAGAACCAAGAATACAATTTGATAAATATCCTATACTAATTGATTTCAAGATTTCATGATACTGCTGCTCCTCTTTTTCAATCAGTAAAGAAAAGAACATTTTATGGATAATTATCTCTGGGGGAAATTTTGTTATATGATCCGATAAAGAAAGAAAACTACACCATTACAGAAAATATTGTTTGGTTGTCATCAATAAACATTCTAAAAAATCTTTGCCATATCTTTAGATTTTCTCATATCGCAGCACTATAATTTTTATCTTCAGAGAGATACATCAGAGGGTTATGTTAGCGCAGAATGACAACCATCCTGGGACTTAGGAAACAAAGATTGTGCTCAACTAAGACAAAAATATTATTCACATGAAAAAATTCCCAAAGCAATGAAGACAAATCCTTGTCTGGAGACGTTGTGTAGTTCAACAACAGCACACTTTGTGATGAGAAAACACAAAGTGTTGATCCTCTAAAAATTCCTGCTCATCAGTTTTAGAGTCAGAAACTATGCTTAAGCTGTCTTTGGTGAAATTAAATGATGGAGAAACTTAAAAGTTAAAAATGTTCCACAATTTAGCAAATAAGCCCTTCTGAGAGAATCCACTTGCAGTTAAGCACTGATGGCAATTCACCCAGAAAGAATGGTGTGATGCCAAGAAAAGGCTGCTCTCAAGGATGTGTCCCTGAGCACCTGAGAGGAGTCACCTGCCAGTGTTTACTGAGTGCCAGAGGTGGGGAGGGACACTGAACCATGCTCACATTGTCTTAAATAAACAAAACAATTATTTCAACAAATGTGAAAGAAATTGAAACACAGGCACAGGGATGGATTTAAAAGTGCAATGTTTTAGTATTTTAAATTTTCATTTATTAGAGAAAATCAGAGTGGCCCATCCTGCCAAGATTTATGTAGAACCTTGTGGCATTTGTATTTAGACAAAGCACACAGCACAACCTCCACAATAAGTGGAGAAATAATTTTAATAATTTTTGAAACTTTAAGCCTCTTGTTAACACACCTTTTTACAACTTACAGAGACTTACTGATGTTATAGATAATGCTGCAACTCAGAGGATCTCTGAGGATTTTCAGATTTTGTGTGTCACAGGTGTGAATAGCAATAAATGAATAATGCAACACTGTTGAGTAGAAAGACTCTGAAGTAATGAGTCAGCTTAATCTAGGAGATGCTGTTCCCTAGTTTCTCTACAGGGAAAGGAAATGACACTAGAAAATTCAAAAGGGCAAAAAAAGGAAACAAATGTGCATGACAGGTCAGAGACCCAAGGGCCTGGCAGAGTAAGAAGGAAGCTTTGGGCAATGAAGGAGTCTGCACAAGTTTACGGTGATTAACTGCGACAGAGCCTTCACCTCTGGGCTTGGATGTGTTTTTCTGTTGTTGGTTCTAGGGACGTACCCTGTCTGTGTCTGCTCCCACGGCAGGGACAAAGTCTAGCACCTTGACTCCTCTCTTCACACTCTGTTCTGCATAAGGGAACTCCACTCTTCCTCCAGGCATGCAGTGGCCACAATATGCTGTCAGGGGCAGTGGGAGCCCAGGATCCCAGGCTGAGCAGCGACTCTCATGTCCAGATGCCTGAGGAGTTACCTGCCAGCAGAAGATGGTGCAGCACTGAGACAGGTTACAGGCTCAGTGGTTACATTGGAAACAAAACCAAGCTGAATGCTGTGGGGCTGATCATCCCTACAGCCCAATTTCTAACACATCCAGAAGGCACAATTGTGGCTGAATGAAACTAGATTTCTGCTGGACAATTCCTGGCCATGATCCAGACAAGAGCATGCACCATTAGGGACCAATGGACTCCAACAGGCATCGGGGGAAAATGTGCACCAGCTTTGTTTCTCTTTGCTGTATGAGGTTTTCTAATAGTATCTGGTATCTTAGCACACAAATGCATGCCTTCCTTTTGTTTAAACACTCTGCTAAACTGTGACATTAAGCTCAGATTATTGCAGGTGTTTTGGACTGAACAAACTACTCACAAAAATTACTTAAAGCCACGGAGCAGCATGTGGGGCATTGCCTTACAGTTGAACACTATGCACTGTGGACATGTATTACTGTGCGTTACCATTCATCTCAGAAAAGAGCAGGATCCCTTTATTTAGGAGTACAACTCCATCCAATGATTCAGATGTAAAGTCTGTTATAGCTCTCAACAGAGTTAATGCTGGGAAAGTGATTGTGATTGAGAATTCTTTTTAGGTTGTGAGTCTGTTCCTAAACCATAAATCAGAACATCCTCATGGATGGAATCTACATAAGCAACATTAACTACAGTGAGCCGGGGAAAGCAAGGCAGCATGCTCCACAAAAGCCTGAGGAGTCTGCCCTGGAGTCTCATTGTCATAAAGGGATCAGAAAAATAAAGTTCACATCTAGGAATGGAGCCAGAGGAGCTGCTTACTGATCTAGGCAAACACACTGAGATTCAGTGTATAAGGGCCTGATTCATCAGCTTGTTAAAAATCCAACAGCTTTTACCAGATTGTAAACTTTCAGTTCAATTCCTGATGCTGAATAACTCAGCACAGGCTTTGAGGAGAGTGAGAAATACAAATAAATATTTAAATAAAACCATTGCAAATCTTATACATGCTTCTTTCATAGAATTCTTCCCTAAGTCTGGAATCTCAACATTGGCCAGTACTGTCACAAAGCAAAAATGTCACAGTATTTACTACCCTTTCCAAAGGAAGGGCAGTAAGGCAGCTCCTCAGCAGTAAGGGCAGTAAGGCAGCTTAAGAGAGCTTCCTACTCAGAAAGGCAGATGTCTAAGGGTTGTACAGCTTCCCCCCAGCAGAACTAGTGGCAGCAGGGAAAGGTGAAAAAAACTTTTTCCTCTCATCATCTGATATTCAAATATGATCTTCTTTAGTGTTTTACATGGAATGGAGGCTGAAGTAGAAGGAAAACTCTGAGAGGCCATTTCCTTTAACATACACAAAATTCTCAAGTTCCTTTTCCTTACTGACATATTTCTCCTAAAAATATAGCAATTGTGTTCATCTTCATGATAAGACAGAAGCCTGGGAAAATAAATTATTATTTGACTTTATATATATATATATATATATATATATATATATATATGCCCAGTATACTGGATATACTTTCAAAATATAAAAATTGTTGCACAAGCTTAACATTTTACCCATGTCAGCACATTCCATCTTTCAAATCCCAATACAGGAAAAAAAAAAATCAGTTATTCATGCACTACATTCAGCATTCAGAAGCTGAAGACATTTTTCTTGAAGTCAGCCATTGTATGGCTCTTCTTTATTCAGTTCTCAAGAGGAAAAGAAAAGCCTGTGAGGACAGCAACAATATGTGTTATGCTGTGTTGAAATTTAGAATTCCTTTGTCGTGCTGTATTAAGTGAAACCATGAGGAAAGATGAGGTCAAGGGGAAAAAAATCATGCAGGATTCCAGAAGGCCACAGCTTCCAGTGCAGTGATGGAGCTCAGATTGTCACTGTGAAAAGGCTGTTAGACAAATACACAAAGGGCATTTTAAAATCATTTTAATAATAAAATATATGTCAGAACCATACTGAAAACTAGACTTCAGCTCAGTGAACTGTGTTTTCATGCATTATACAATGCCAATTGCCATGCAAATAGCTATGAAATAGAGTTAAATATAATTTAGGAGTTCTGTGTTTCACCAAGTAAGTGTCACAAAGCACTTGGTGCATTACATTAAAAAAAATCTTCTGACAATTAAGGTGAACAAGTACAGAAAGGCTGGGGAACAGAGGAGACCGCTGAAAGTCCATTTTGAATTATGGGGTAGAGATTGCCTTCAACTCAAAGATTATCTTCAATTTCAAAAAGTTCTCTGCTATTAAAGACACCTGTGAATCTTTAAGAACTCCTTAAGACTCTAAGGAATGAAACACACTAAAGATTTGGAGACTCTTTCCCATAACAACAAAATATTGAAGCTTATGTTTTTAGGTAAAAATTACTTTATTATCTGGTTAAATGCAATAGAGATTACATCTTTCAGGATATAAAATATCTATAGCCTGTTTTTACAGTAGGACTTTTCTCCTCAAGGCAGCTGTATCAATGATTTCCCAGTCATGCACACTATTTGTCTCACATTGTGTTTGGCCTCTACTTTAACTTACACCAGCAACTTTTCTTGGTAGTGGAACCTGCACATGGTGGAGGGACTAATTCACTCGCCTTTGGGGGGCATGAACCTGACTGAAGCAGGCCTGGCACCAGCTTTGCTGTGCCCATTTTTCTAAAGACATTTCAGCAGATCTTTGCCCTTAGATATGCCTTAAAGATCGGTATTTCTGCTCTGCACCTCTGTCTCACTAAAAAGACAAAAAGAGCACAGGACCTGTGTCCACTAAGTGTGAAGATGCTGGAAAGGACTCTCCTGTCAGACAGTTCCAGTGATATGAACCTGCCTAATGTCTTCTGCTAGCAAGGAAACCTGTTATTCCAGGTGCCAAGACTTCTTTTTCAGTTGATTCAAAGAAGCAGAAATTTGTTGCAGGTATTTTATGAAACAGTAAAACAATGCTACCAGTGCAGTGATCGCAGAATGACAGAACATACCAAATTAGAAGGGAACAATCAGGATCATTGAGTCCAACTCTTGGCCTTGCACAGCAGGCCACACCAAGAATCACAGCATATGCCCAAGAGCATTCTCCAAATGCTTCCTGAACTCAGTCAGGCTTGGTGCTGTGACCACTTCTCTGGAGAGCCCATTCCAGTGCCCAGCCACCCTCTGGGTGAAGAACCTTTTCCTGACACCCAACCTAAACCTGCCCTGACAGAGCTTTAGGCCATTGCCCCAAGTCCTGTCACTGTCACCACAGAGCAGAGATCAGTGTCTGCCCTTCCTCTTCCCTTCACAAGGAAGCTGTAACTGCAGTGAGGTCTCCCCCCAGTCTCCTCCAGGCTGAACAGAACAAGTGTCCTCAGCCACTCCTTGTACAGCTTCCCCTTCACCATCTTCATTGCCCTCCTTTGGATGCTCTCTGACAGCTGAATGTGTTTTTTATGTTGTGGTAACCAAAAGTGCACACAGGACTCGAGGTGAGTCACACCAGGGCAGAGTAAAGTGGGATGTGTTAATAAAATAATAACTGGATGCACACACATCTGCAGTTCTTCTCCTCCTTTCTTGAAAGAGGCTCTACAGCACTAACTATATCTCTAAGGACAAGTGCACAGGTTTTGCTGTTTGGTTTAGGGATTTGTTTTTTGGTTTTTGGTTTTTTTTATTATATTATCCACAGAGTTTATCTAAAAGAAGAGAGGCAGAAGTAAAGGTCACAACCGAATAGGAAAAAACAAAAGCAACAATACAACTCCTCTCCTTCCTTAATCTCATGGGTCCTAGCAGTCATTAATGGAAAAACACATTCTTGTATTTTCAGATGCCTTTGGAGGCAAACCATGAGTCAGGATTGCAGCATGATAAGGTGAGTGACTGGCTGTGTCTCCTGGCACTCAACAAAGGCTGATGTGGCACATATCAGCCCTGGAGAGAATTGCAGCTTTGGGCTGCTTTTGGGGGTATAATGGGCACTCAGTGTGTTAGGAAAGAGTGTTCAAGGAGTTCTTGCTTACTTGTAATTCAGGCAAAATTCAGTCTCAACTGAATACTGAGTGAAGGCAGAAACGTCTGCTAAAGCTGCCATGGGAACTCTAGTTTGAGAGTAATGTGTGCTGAGACAGGAGGGAAATGGATGTTCAACAGGTGCCTCATGGAGGCTTTTTCAGCATCTTATAAAAAATAAAAGACTTCCTAAAGACAACTTGACGACAGGAGATTGTGTGATCCCAGAAACACTTAAAAGAGTTCTAATAGAGAAAAAGTTATTACATAAAGAAGAAATTTCATATATTGGAGGTCTTAGGGGAAATGGATCAAAAATACTTAAAGATCACACAGACATACATTTCAAAGACAAAATTCAGGTAAAAACAAAGTCAATTACAGGCTTGAATGACACAAAGGATGGTGTTAGAAACACCCAACATTTCAGAATTCAGATGATAAAGATGACAGAAATATTTTGACATCCAGGAAGTCTAAGAACCATCAATATGATGGTAAAAGTTATAGAATAGGGTCAGCCAAATATTTCAATCAGATAACAGCCTATGCAAGAGCCATTGGAGCCCCTTGTACGCAAGAAACAAATTAAATTCTACAGAACAAGATCTACAATGATATTAGAGGATAGATATATACTGCTGAGTATAGCTCTATTTGTAAGAATAGAATATTGTAAAAATCCAGCTTTTTTAAAGTTTAAAAGAACACAACTAAAATAACTAACCTGGAAATGGAATTAGATTGTTAAATGTGGAAAATGTCACAAGCAAAATGAGGAATTGGAACAAAAATCCCTGAAGTGTTGAGTAGTGTTCATGTGTAGTTGTATTTGCAGAGACTAGATCTCCAAATTTAATTGAAAATTTTACAGTAGGGAAGTATATGTCTTGACCTAAATACAATCTGGAAATATACCTGGTTTTGACTTCCAAAATCCTTTAAGATCTAATTTTAACTAAGCCATTAACTGGTGGGGCAGTTTCTGTCAGACAAAATTTTTTCTTCAGTCTTCATTGCTACACAGCATCAGTACTACATAACAAAGAATATTAATGTCACAGATGAATAACTATGAAATCTTTTAAAGATAACAATCTTTAAATGTCAGATGTTACTACTGTAAGCAAAGGGCAAGAGATATCTAACACAAAAGTGGGTTGGTAAGTAACAAACCCTGTGCTTTCACCCTCTGATAACAAGACAGCTGCACAGCCTGTATTTAAAGAAAGCAAATTCCTTCTCACCTTCTTTTTCTGTGAAGAAAATTAAGCAAAAAAAAAATAGTTTGTGCTACTTCTTTGCTCTATTCATACTCAAGTTGAAAATAAGCAGCATTTTAAAAACACCCAGGCAGTGCATTTTTATTTCTGTTCGGCAGATAAGCCATTCTGTGTGAAAGTTTCACTCTGGAAATTGTTATTGCATTCTGCTTATGTTACTTTACAATTTCAGAGGAAAAGATAAACTTATCACCCTAGTTTTTGTTTAGTTTGTTTCTACATTAGGATGTCTATATATCTCCATCCTGCTTCTTCTCTGTAAACAGTTTCACTACATTAAATAAGAAAGGACAGGAGAATAAATAAATTTTTCTCTGCCCTTGAAATCACACTGCTTTTAACCTAAAGGAATCTGGGTGTTTCCACTCTGCCCTGAGCAGCTTTAAAAGTGACAGTGGAAGGTGACAACATAAACTGTTACAATAATTCTCTTAGGACCTGCCTTGCTGCAGATGGATTTGATAGTAATGTGTTGGCCAGACTCTAGCACATCTGCTAAGGACAGTCCTGGGTGAGTGTCCTGAGTGCTGATTGTAGCAATTGCACCAGTGAACCGTTTCTCATCTGACCAAAATGGCCGTGAATAGGTTTTATTGCTTAATGAAGAGATTATGTTATTAAATACTCTGGCAAGTTCTATTTTTCTATTTTTTATTTTTTTTTATTTTCTGAAACACTGTATTAATGTGAATGGCAAGTATTCGCTGTGTCTGAAAAAATGAGGTAATTGCAAAAGGCCAAGGCCATATCATAATCTCAAATTGAACAATTCTGTTACTACAGATTAGATGCCTGGAAATTATTTGATGTTGAGTAAGAAGCAGTATCTTTTTCCTCCTGCCCCTAGTACAAAATATTGAATAAAAAACATTTAATTAAGGCTATCCTCCAGGCTACTGAATTGTTTCCATTAAATGTCCACCTCTCCTGACTTCTGCTCATTTTGGGAAATTAATTGAAAGCAATTATGTCTTAGAACTGTTTTGTCTTTTTGCTTTAATCAGTCGATTGCTATGCAGGTCTCCTACCTCTTAATGATGATATTTTATCTTGTAATCAGCGTATGAGATGTTCTTTATATTGATATGTACTTCAAGCTGTGTCCATTTGTTAGCTTCGTGCAAAGTTAAAGAGCATCCTCTTTCAACATGAACAGACTCTACATAAAATATAGAAATGTAATGTGAGCATTTTGCAGAAGAACTAGCAGAGGTATTATCTGTCTTTATTTAAACATAGTCTGATTTTAGTTTGTTTTTTTTTGGTGTGTGTATATATATACATATATGCATATATATAAAAATAATGTGTGTGCAGGTGTAGAGGAGTTAAGTGAGAACATTGGGGTTCACCTGTGTCATCCAGGAAAGGACACAACACACTGGTAGTACGTTATGTTTTGGAGAGGGGAAATACCTGCACCTTAGATCTGGTCATTGAAAAATGACAGAGATCTTACTTCTAGTTTCAGATACCAATTTTCCCCCCCAAAACTGAATAACAACCACATCAGCATTGGATTTTAATATCCTTATATATTAATATATTGTATCTCAAAATCAAAACTGCTTTCACGGAAAGGTCCTTGGAGAAAAGGAATATTTCCTGTGGCAAAGCATTAAGTGTCACATCTTTAAGCACACATAGTCTTAATGACTGCATTGGAATCTCTGAGTTGTACATTTAGATTCAAAACTCAAAAATGCTCTGAAAGTAAATAATCTTATCAGGCTAGTATTTGAAAGTCCCAGGTGCTCTACCAAGCCTTATCTTTACTTATATGATAGTATTTTTATAGTTGTAAGAACTGCAAAAAATCCCTTTTAAAATATGAAACCAAAGTGAGTGTTAAAAAATATCAGCAAGATTCTAAAATGCAGTGAGACAGGACAACAGACCTGGAAGTTGAGAACTGTCTCAGATGTTTTAGCTGTAGTGCCTAAAAATCACTCAGGTGCAGTACAATATTTTTTATAATGAAAAGAGATCACTACACTGTGAAAAATATCCCAGATTTAACACCCTAAAGGATTTAAGGATAGATAACACACCAGATGAAGATTTACTGGAGGCAAGCTGAATGTCCATCCCAAGTAAAAATATATGCATAAACCATTATAAGATTAATATTTCCTTTGTGATTTGATGCATATCCCAGCTTAACCTTTGCTTAATTTTTGCAGTGTATTTAAGTACATTGCTGAATCAGTGCCTCAAGTAGAATAATTACATTGATGGCATTGTATCAGCTGGAAGCCTGGAGGTTCAGTTTTCCCCAATACTACCCTTTGAAGCAATTGTACAGGCTTGTTACTGCTAGAGGTACCCAGACCCAGGGGATTTCAGGACATAGCAGGTATTTCCCATCCCCATCTGATTGTTCACATAAGATTCTCAAAAGAGTAGCTGAGAGAAAAAGCCTCTTCTAGCAGTTTTGATGGACGTGTAGCCTCTAAGAGTAAATTTGGCTGCTGAATCTGATATCAAATGACTGCATTTAACTGTTATTCTGAGAGAAAATGAAGTCTTTGAAGCCTTCTGCTTCACTTTAAATCAAGTGCACACTCACACAGAGGACTCTGAGGTCTCTCACCTGCACTACAGCCAGCTGCTGTCCCTGGAGTTGCACATCTGCAGCAGCTGACCTGAGCCCCACAGCCCCTTCAACCTTGTGCCTCTCTTGTACACTGACACTTGGCATAACCTCAGACCTCTCAGCCAAGCTGGCTTGCTGTTCATCTGTGGTCTTGCACAGATGAACTAACACACAGATCACTAACACAGAGTGCACACGCAGTTAAAACAATTAGAAATGGGATTCAGTGAGAGGATAGGATAAACTGTGCTGCCAGTAACCTGTTTGGGTACCACTCACTCCTTTTAATCTCCTTTTCCTTTTATTTTCTTATATTTGTGCCTCTCGTACCTGCTTAGGTCCTTCCCCCAAGCAATCTTTAAGACCTGCCACAAAAGGTTTTAGACAATGCCAGAATGCTCTTCCATCCTGGATTCCATAGGCAGGAGTGTACTTTAGTTTACATGATGGTGCAAAGAGAGTTTTTTTCTCTGATTCATATTTTTAGGTTATAAACCAGGCTCAGCAACCCCGTCCTTCTCCTTTGATAGTTTTAAGGACAGCTGATTTAGTGTTCTGTAATTTTCACCAATTAGATTTTCACTGATGAGGCTACTACAAGTCCTCCACCTGTCACTGCTCTCCTGGTCCTTGTGGGGTCTCTCTGATCTGCACAGCCTTTCTTTACAAAACCTAGGAGTCATGCTCCTTCCCTTCAGCTTTCCTTCCCTTTCCCTTTCCCTTTCCATTTCCCTTTCCCTTTCCCTTTCCCTTTCCCTTTCCCTTTCCCTTTCCCTTTCCCTTTCCCTTTCCCTTTCCCTTTCC
>JAYDZK010000001.1:103355811-103372270 GCA_034509185.1 Euphonia xanthogaster
TTTCCCTTTCCCTTTCCCTTTCCCTTTCCCTTTCCCTTTCCCTTTCCCTTTCCCTTTCCCTTTCCCTTTCCTTCCCAGTTTTGGGCCTGGTGGTGGAAGAACTCTTCTACCACAGGCAACTTTTGCACTTCCTATTTTCACTCGTGTGTTACAGTCAGGACTATAGTTTCTAAAACATTTTATGGGGTGAGTGGAAGGAGGTGACCTCAGAAGATAACTCCATGCTGCCTAAAGGTGAAGATACTACTTAGCTGATCTTTCTGTTCTGCCTTTTGTAGCTGGGGGCATTGCTCTGTCCACTGTATATATGAGCTGTTTTAGGAACCTGTGTCAGGCAACAAAATTAGTAGTGCACATGTACTTGCTACAAGAAGTAGAAGAGTTCAGTAAAAGATACAAGAATCTGAGAAAATAAATAGCTGTACAATAATAGCACTTTTTGGTCACTGGCCTTGCCTAATATCAGGTATTTTGCCTTCTGTCTGACCTCAGTTACATTTCCTAAATACCCTCAAACTGGGCACACATATTGTGAGCACCACTTGTGAACTTCAGGAAGGATTTAGGTCAGAGATTAATGTACTTTTGGAAGAAAAATCATGTTAATCCTTGTGGTATTGTCTATTGATAATATGTTAATCCTCACAGTATTGTCTGTGGATAATTTAAAGCAGCCAAGAAAAATGAATAAATTTTGCTCTAGGGAGAACAGCATCTAATGACAGCTTCTTTTGTCAGCCACCAACCTACTGGGCTGATGCTGCAGCTGTAGGAAACAAAAAATATTCTCACTGACCTAGAATGTGAAGACAAGTTTGCTCGTTAAGACAAAGAACCATAGGGGAAAAAAAAGTCCAGCAAGACGGACTTTGTGGTTTAGTGATATGCTATTGGATGTGCATGCATGTGTTTAATTCTCTCCAGCAGAGGAGAGAAAGCATACATTCCATTTCACTTTTGAGATGGTAGCAACATCACAGTGCTACCAGTGAAAAAAATGCTCTAAGAGTATTTATGGAAAATACTTGAAGAGATCTGTTATGTGATAAAAATACAAAGGATTTTTTCACTGCATAAGACACAACAAAACATTTTAAAGGTTCCACTTGTAATTCTGCAGAGAATTAAGTTATATTTTATATTTTATTTTTTTAAGCAATAGAGAATGTGCTGCATAGACATATAAGGGAAAAGTACTGGGTCTGCACTGTTTTCTTTTCCACATTTGCATGGGTAAGACCTTAGAAACTGAGAGTTGTTGAACTGCAGGAGAAACCTACAAAAGAAAAGTGTGGCTTTTAAGCACTTTTTAAATACAATCTGAAAGTCACAGACTACAATGCTAATGATATTCAAATGCAATTCTAATGATAACTAATGCTGTGGTGGCTCTTATTGAGAACTTTTTTCCCCTGCAGTTACTAATATAACAGAAAGATATTTGAGAAACTAAGGCAACAGAATCACTGCGAGCTGCTGTGATGCAGAGAGCAGCTGAAAGCCACCAAAAAACCATCAGCAATAACACCATCAGATTCTAGGGATGAGGAAGGGTTGACAGTGCAGCATTAAGCTATGTGATAACAATTCTCTCATGTAATAGTCCTTTGAAGTTATGAACATTAGAGCACCAAGTTTACCTTTATAAACTTCAAATGTTCATCCATACGAGGGCTAGGTTTTCAGCTTCAACCTGCACAGCTTCATAGACAGACTGGCAGAACTTGACTTGGGCTTACTGAGAACTACTTTAAGTTGTGACAATCTATCCTAGAATGAAATTGTTTGGTTTTTTTGGGTTTTTTTTTTTTTTTGCAACAGTTTGTTAGTAGAAAAAAAATACATGTTGTGAAAATTTACCTGAACAGATAATTTATCCTTTGTTCGGTAGTGTGTGCGTGCACGAGTACAAGATTACCCCAGTAAAATTGTTTAGGTATTTTTATTATTAATAAATGGTATTAGCACAGTTTTTCCTGGTTTTTATACCTACATTGCATTGTTTTTAAAACTCCATTTACCATTAAATGTAAATAATACTCCTCTTAAAAAATTTGAGCTTTAAAAAAGTGAATGATTCCTCCATCTTATAAATCTCTACTTTGTAACCCAACAAGATGTAGGGCTTAAATGTTTGCTTTAAGAATGAGCATGGGATATCTACAGATCTTTTTTTTTTTTTATGGTTGTAATCAATTCTGATTCAATGTGAAGTAGAAATTTTCAGACTTCAGTTGCTCTCAGTGTAATAGTTGAATGCAAGTATTTTCCATTAGATGCAAGCTCCCAAGTTCACTCTTAAGAGGCTGTGTCTCAAATAAAAGCTGCTAAAAGGATCCTTTCCTCTCTTCTGCTGCAATGTTCCGAGATTCCTAAATGAACCAATACATGACAAAAGGTTGTTCAGTGTTAGCACATGTGGCCCAGTGCACCCAAAAGGCAGTAGATTAATTCTTAGAATTCTAGGCAGAAGTCAAAAACAGCTGAAGACTACTTCAGCTTTGAAACTCATTATGTATGATCCTTCAAGCAGCTGTCTGTAGTGAGGAGGGTTTCCTAGTCTCAGCCACTACCACAGCTGATGGAAACAAAAGGAACAATATCTGACTTGAACTGCATTCTTTTACACAGAGCCTGCAGTGGAGTTGCTGCTCTGCCACCTCCTGTAAACGTAACCGTGAGCACCATCAAAAGTGATCAATGGCATGAATAGAGAGTAATAAAAAGACAGAAAGAAGAAGCAGTACAAAACCTCATCCATTTTACAGCAATCTAACACTGCTGACTGCCAGGGATCGATTTTTTGTTGTCACATTAACACAGGACAACATGTATCAGCTAACTCATTTCCAGTTTTCTGCTATTAAAACCAGGAATGCTTCCTTGGAATCTATTAGTAAATCTGGCTTCAGTGAGCCAAAAAGGCTCAGCTGAAAAATTTTACTGGAATTAGATTTTTGAAACTGTGGGGCATAAGGTATTCCCTTCCTCTTGAATTCCCAGTTTAATTACATTATACTAGGCATGCTGACAACAGAAAAAGCATCTTTTCAATAAACGCTTAAAATCCGTACAAAAAAGAGGAGCTGTGGATAGCTCTGTGGGGCCATAGCCTTTTACATAGTCTTTTAAGGTTACTCCTGTTCATTAGAAAAAAACACACATGAATAATTAAGGAAAAATGAAAAGAGAATCTAGCCTTCTGTATCCTAGCTGAACATACCAATGCTTTTTGTTGGCGTGTAGTAACCACTGCCTACTGCAATGGATATTTTAGAAATCTGAGTATGTACTTCTGTCATTTGTTGAGTCAGACAGCCAGAATAGATTTTTGAGTTTAGTTTTGACAAAAACTAAACTAACTTCATCAGTTTGTCAGGCAACTATACTTATTCAGTCTTATTTAGGCTGATTTTCATCAGGAGAGCTCTCTGTGCTTTGCTAAAATGAGAAAGCAAATCATCAAGTGCAAAAATGAATATGGAAAATTCCATATAAACGAATGTGGGATTTTTTTTTTTTCCCTCTTTAAGCAGGGGCATTAGACATTAAGACTGGAGTAGGGAAAGTATAGATTATAACATTTCCTCTGTACTACTCAGAGTTACTCTTGAGTGTAGGGGATAAGGACCTTTCCTCTCCTTAAGTAGCAAACTGACCTAATCAAAGCTCCATGGAGGCAGACCAGAGGAACTCAACTTAGCAAATTTATCACTCAGA
The DNA here is from genome assembly GCA_034509185.1 of Euphonia xanthogaster. Taxonomy (NCBI): domain Eukaryota; kingdom Metazoa; phylum Chordata; class Aves; order Passeriformes; family Fringillidae; genus Euphonia; species Euphonia xanthogaster. The sequence continues at coordinate 103,359,532 of JAYDZK010000001.1, forward strand.
ATGTGGACTATATTGCCCCAAATTGTTTCTTTTGCTTGCAAAAGGACTACATTTGCTAGGCTGTGCTATCAGAAATCTGTGGTGTAGAAGCTGTTGCAGAAGAGTGGAAGTTGCTAATGCAAGTTCGTCTGAGTTTACAGATCCTTTTACATCTGGAGAACAGAAACGTGAATCTGCGGCACCAACAGGCATCAGCGTGACGTGCAACACTTGGGTACCACAAGGGAGGAAGTGACTTTTGGCAGTCATCCTGATGCATTCAAGTTTTCTACAAAATTTCTAGATATATCAGTTTCTGCTTCTGCACGAGCCTGGAAACATGATTCAGCCTTTACAGATGATGACATGTCCCAGTGTAGTTCATTCTCAATTCATTTTGGGTTTGCTAAATTAAGTTCTCCCTCTGCAGCCCCTTCAGGGCTCAGTTCAGGAAGATTCTTCCACTTGTTCCTCTTACAAAAGCAGAAAAAGCAGAAAGTGTGTCTATTTACCTGGCTGTTAAGCTACATTTGATCACCTCTCTGTTACAGAAAAAAAAAATTCTTGACATCATATATCAATGGCAGAAGACCTAGTGATGTGAGACATATAGGAACTTTGTTCTGTTATTTTTTAATTTTCTTTTTATTTCATTTTGAATAAATATTTTAGTCCTCAGTCAAAACCTTTTGTGCTGACAGATGGACCTGATTTTTTCCCAGTTCACAGCAGGTTAAATGAGGTGATAAAATTATTATTCACTGATTGAGAAGAGTGCCGATTAGATTGAAAGGAGACTTAATCACATAATTTTTGAAGAGGGAGTTCCCTTGATGTAGCACCTGTGGAGGGGGTCTCCTTTCCTATTTTTTTTCTCTTTTTAGGCTTCTTCGGATTTTTTCCTATTGGTTTAATATTAAGGTTTTAAAATCAAGTAATTTGAGATTTTTTTCCCTAATTTTCTGAGCTCATATTTAATTAATACATGCTCAAAAACTAAGACTTTGCATGATTTAGCCTCACTGAATGCTAGCTTAGACTTTATTAAAGCAGAAGGCATTGCTTAAAGGTGAATATTTAGTTTTGCCCTTTTTTGTCAGAAAGGAATATAGAATACTCCCTTGACTTAGAGAGATGGACTAAAAAATAGGTGCATCTTACTGTGATTCTGAAATAAAAGTCTGCTTGGCTGCAGGATACTAGAATACATATGATAGAGCACTTTCTTGTAATAAAAGCTGGCAGCTGAGCTTTCATTACCTAGTCAGAAAAAATGACATCTGGACTGAGACAAAGTCAGACGCATAGATGAAGAGAAGTTAAAAATCACTAGATCAGAGATAAAAATTGAGGCAAAACTGTGACCAAGAGGTGACAAATGCCAAAGACAAGGGGAGTAAATTTCCCTGTCAAGGGATATAACCCTGAATAATAAAGAATTCAGAATTATAAGGCCTACAGATAATCTGTTTTCTGTATGAGACTAATCATAAATTTATCTGTGTCAAAATGGATAAAAATATGTGCATCCAAGTCTCAGAGCTCCTACAGTTACACAATGGAGTTCTGCAGTGCCCAGGGGAAACTTTCAGGCCAATATTGCTCAAGGCTAAAATGAAATTAGCAGCATGGGCCTGATAGATCTCCTCCTAAAATAAAGTGGAAGCTTTCCATTCACATTTATGAGAGCTAGATTAGGTCTGATATTTATTTCTGAGATCCAGTACACTGACCGTCCTCAATATGGCCCTTTTGGTACAAATCAAATGCATACCTGAGCTTTTAATTTACAGATAGCATGACTCCCAATGCTACCATGAAAAAAGGATTTCTACCCTTTTTTCTACCCTTTTTTATCCGGCCTCATGGGTCCTAGGTACAAATTGCTTGAAGTAATTCAGACATTATTATTTTGTGTCTTCTTTGTCTTTTTCTCTGTCAAATATGGCAGAAATTTATTTTGCAAAGAGGTGCATAATAATAAATTTAAACATTGCACCTTTTAAACTGAATCACACAGTGAGTATTTTGGTTTGAGATAAAATACAAAGGAGGTTGGGGATTAGAGGGAATGATTTTGGATTTATAAGTACACATTCTAGCATGTAACTATGATTATCAGACCACTAACAGTTGTATTTATTGCTGGATTTTTTTATCTAAGTATGAAAACACATTAATATTGACACTTTATGGACAGAAGAGGCTCCTGTTCTTTCCAAATGTTGCACAAATTATTAATGTTTGTGAGGGGTGGTATTGTACAAAGACCCTGTGTGTATTGCCTCTATTCACATTAATTAGCATTTTACATCCAATAGTAGCCTCTTAACATCTAACCCAATGCATGCTGTAAAGGGAGCAGATTGCAACTCTTGAGTTTAATGTTTTATTTTAAGGTCTAGTAAAACGTTTCTAATGTATTTTTAAAACTCATTGGTATTCTCCTCCTCACAATCAGTGAAACAGTCTGTTGCTAATGTGGAATGAAGTACTGTTTTACCTGCAAAAAGAAGATGTCATTGCTTTAAACAGGCTTGGCCAAATCAGCTTCTTAAATCTTAACTGTGCAAGGCAAAAGGCTGAAAGATAGTTTATCACTGTCTGCAACAGGTGTGCTACCAGCCACTTTCATTCGTGTTGAGCTGGCATTCATGAATTATCTGCAATAACGGAAAGAGAGTCTTAATTTGTAGTCCAACTAATTGTTTCATGCTTTATGAGCTCAGCATTTCAACAAACAGGAACAAAGCCAAATTCTGTTCAGAAACTACCTGCCTGAAAATAGATATTGTAAGGGATTCAACATTCGGTTTTCTGTTTAATTAAAAACAGGGCCATTATTTCTAATCCCAATTAAATCTTTTCCTGCCTTAAAATCTTGGGGTGGAAAAAAGTTGCAAAAATAATGTTTTGAAAACATTAGCAGGTAACTGCAAATCTTAGTGTAAAAATGTCTGCTTTCTACAAAGAACTAGAGAAAAGATGATGCCTTTCAGAGGATCAGAAAGGAGGTGTTAAAATAAAATTGGGCCAGTTTCATTGACTTATTCACCCAAAGCCTTCAGTGATTGTTTCTAATATCAAGTTGCAGTGTCTTTCATCTGCCAGTCAATGCTCTGCTGCATTCAATCACCATAATTCAGGTTGACTCAAATGCAGTTGCCAGGTTCAGAACCTGGAACATCCTCTTGAAAGACAGGGGTTTATTTTTCTTTTATTTTTAAATGCAATCCAAAAAATGATCAGGGTAGCTATTTCTCTTAAATTCTTGTCCAGAAATGTAAGGACAAGCACAGTAATGAAGGGATCAGGAGGTACATGGGTGATCAGTACAGAATCATCCACTTTTATTTGCTGTAGAAAGAATGAACCTGAAAGAGGTTTACAAATTTCTCTGGAACTGTTAGGATAACAAGAGGCCAAAGCACAGAAATAAGGAAGGGTGTGTGCAGTTGTGACTGCCATTTGTGAAAGTCTTTAAGCAAAGCTGATGGCACAAGAGAAGAGTAACTGCAAGCGCACCTACAAGTGTAACTGCACTTTATGATTCAGGGTCCACCTCTTGTGGAAAGAGAACATTTATGATGCAGACCTTCTCCAAAACACAAGTAAACAAGACCATAAAATATATTAGTGAGGATTACAACACAGGCTTGTGTCTCATACTTCCACCAAGTGAAAGTCCTTCAAAAAACAGTAAATGCAAGCCTATTAAGGGAAATCCTCTGGGGGAAAAAAGTTAGTGTGGCTGTTTGAAAGCTAAACACAAAAACCATATTTCAATATTGCAAAGGTGATTAGGTTAATGACATTTAGAAGCAATATAGCTAATATTATTTCTTAGCTTAGGAAATTGAGACACAGATTATTTGCTTATTTGCATATAAATTACATTAAAAATTGTTTAACCAAGACTTTTGGCCCCATAGAACATGAAATTGAATTAAAGGGGGTTTTTGTGGGTTTAGGGGTTTTTAAACATAGAGGAAGAAATCTCTGGGGCTTTTGTTGTTGTATTTGTTTCTAGATAACAACTTAGACTTCATTAGAAGCCAGAAGATTCAATATCAGTAAGACACAAAATGATGTGAATTAATAATTCAGGTCCTCTGTCTCAAGTTATTCACTTTGGATGTCTGTATCTTTCCACAAGCATCCCTTGCTGCTTAAGACACTCAAAGGTGGGTGAGAGAAATTATGAATTAAAGGCAGACTTCCCTATGAGAGGATTAGAACCCCTGAATGTGGAGGTGGTCCTTATTAAATAAGATCAAATTAAGCTCTAAAGGACTGGGTGCACAAAATGGAAGAAATGGGCCTTTTAATTTTCCTTTTATCTGGGAGTTAGCCAATGGCAATGGAAAATGCCTACACACATCTGTCTAGGGAGCGTGTAACACCTTTGCTTACCATTACTGTATGCCTCGGTACTATGGAGGGAGAGAATGTAAGAAGATAGTGCAGAAGGCAGTCTAGCACCTGAGGAGTTGCAGCTGTACTAATCACCAAGGGTTAGGAACAGGCCTGCCCTTAATAGGCCACAGCTGTGTCCAGTAAGAAGATGAGTGCTACAAAAGTGTGGGTTTGTTGGCTGTGGTGTAGAGAGGGTTTGTGCTGTGAGGAGTTGCCCATGGAAAGTCACCAAGAAGGTATGAGATTCTTGAAATATGATGACAACAGGGTACTTGTTCAGCAGAGATGCAGCAGTCTTGAACTCGTATCTTCATGAACGTATCTTGACATTTTTTGAGAGGATATAATGTTTCAATTAGATCATGGTTTAATACTTTAAATTATTTGCTTCAGTCAAGCTATTTGCAATTTTGGTGTATGGCTTTTGGAGCATCGATACATGGTGGCAACAATGCATTCAAAAAGACATATTGCTATTAGAAATAGCATCCTGTTATAGCTATGATGGCATGGGTTTAAAAAAGTGTTTAAGATCTTTTCCAACCATTATGAACATTCAGCAATATGTTTTCAAGCATAAGACTGCTTTCCCAAAATTGTGCAGTTAGTGTTTTGTAATCTCTTATGTGAATATTTCTCTCCACAGCTCTCTTCTTCTTGGTTTCATGTTGCTTTCTAATCTATTCCCAGTGAATGTGCTTTCTTAGTCAAGTAGTAGTCTGCATTATTGTATACCAGTGTGTACTAGAGATGCAGAAGAGAGCCACATACAATTTGCTCCCAATGCAGTTCTGCATCCTTTACCTGCAGTAGAATTCCATAATGTCATAACAAAGACCTCCTGGGCAGTGGAGCAGCATTGCCCAATTCTGAACTCTTTTAAAAACCAAAAAAAAATTCTAGTAACTTAATGATCTCAATCCTGGGGGGGAAAGTAATTTTGCTAAGGGATTCAAAAACTTGTATTTTTTATTGTAACTTTTTACTTCTATGTATTAGTCTCTGCAGTGGAACTGCAGAAAATTTGAAATGGCTCCTTGAAATGCATTTGAAACTATTTTTTATGCTGGCCCCTTGCTTGCATATTAGGTTTCAATCTAGAAAACATTTAAGTATCCTCACCCTGATTAACTGTACCTAGTGTCAAGGGAACTCATTAAACTAAACACTGAAATGTTAGTAATGTTTTTTATAAGTTTAGCTGAGATAATTGTAAAAGAAACCCAAAAACCCTCCTCTTGGACAGAAAGCCCATTTTTCCAGGTCTACTAAACATGTGTGGAAGACTTTTTTAGCATTTTAATTATTTGTCATTTAGTCAATTCTCACTCTTTTAAAATTAGAATAGCTTTTTCTGTCTACAGTAATTAAGTCCCTCTCTGACTTAGCACTTCAGATGTTTTTGCTTATACCATCAAAACAGGTATTTCAGATTGTTTGGAATATTGAGCATTAACAAGAGAAATTTCTTCTTGATTTGCTTTTCATTTGTGCTCCCAGGGCTTTTTTTTGGTTTTTTTTTTTTTTTTTTAATTATTGTTTCCCTGTCCTTGACACTTGCACAATTTTTCAATACTCTACTTCCAAGGGAAATGCAGTAGGTATGGTCAAAATACATTGGACTTTTGTTTTGTTTTGTTTGGGTTTTTTTTCCAAGTATTAACACTGTACCATGCTAAATAGCCTACACAATAGATTCCTCCAAAACTATATCAAGCACTAGAGGGATTAATTCCATTAAACATACTCAAGTAGAAAAAGTATTAGTTTTCTCCTCATCTGTAATTTAAAAAAACTGGCTTATGTAGACCTACATGCAAACACAACAAAGGGGTTTATGGAGACATTTAGGTAGAAAACCACATTGTTATTATTTCCAATTGGTTAAAAAAATTGACAGCACTCCAGTCTCTTCCTCCCTTTAGAAAAAATTCAATCACCTTCAAATAATGTGAAGGATACTTTAAAGAAATGTTTTAAGTTTTGTATTCTCCTTCACTCTCAAGGACTTATTTTCCCCAAAGATAAAAGGTTCTATATTAAAAGTAAGGTTGTTTGGACTCACTGGAAATAGATTTCCTGTTCCTAATGAAGTCTTGAGAGTAAGAAATGGCTAATAAAGAGGTGATTTTTTTCTTTTCATTTCTTTCATTTTTGAGATACCCTGGAAACTCTTTGCAAGAACAATGTCTACTAAAAATCAAGTAGAACTAAATTATACAAACTACCTATTCACTCATGTACTGGGGTTGTTATTAGAACTAAAGAGAACTATTTTTTTCCCATTCTCCATTTACAGTTTCCTGAAAATATGCACATGCTACAGGCAAAATGTTAACCTTAAGAAGGTGTTGAGACAACAGGAGAGTGGAAAAAGCTAATTCTGCAGCAATTCTAGTAAAACACTGGTGTACCTTTCTTTCTCCCATTTAAAAGACAAAGAGGTTGGGAAGATGCCATGAAAACTCTGAATTTAACAAGCAGCCTTCCTTCTTCTATTTTTTACAATTCATTGTATTCACTGGTCAGCAAGAAACAAGGTAAAAGGAGAGAATAAAACAGGCACATTCCAGCATCAAAAGGAAGCATCTTTCTGATTCTGAGCATTTCTGGGACTTCAGCTGTGCTGCTCAAGATGAGGCTGCAGTGCATTTCCATGGGACCTCTTTTTCTTGTCTACAATAATTAATTAAATACAGAAATCCTGCTGTCATTTAATAGAGTAGATTTTGATGTTTCAAGAAACAAATGTCTGTATAATTTGTAATAATGAAGAAGGTATATGAAGAACAGTTGGAAGATTGTGGTTCTGAAAAGAAATGATAAGATTTTAATTATAAAATATATATTCTGTTTCCATTTTATAGTCTCAAAAAATGTTTTGTGTGACTTATTCACACAAACAGTGAAGGTGTATAAACTTTCAAGAGGTTCCAAACTAAGGTGCAATAAGAATACTTAGGGGCTATAGGTTTTCAGTTTCCTGCAGATAGTCCAAAAGATGTTTTAGTGACATGTTCAAACTTGAAATTTGCGAATAAGTTTATTTCAATATGTTATGATTTGAATTGCAGCCTGCTAAACCTGACAGTGAGGTAGACTTCCTGGACACATATACAAAGATATTGCTCTAATTTTATTATTTTTTCCTTTCATTCTTTTTTTCTTAAATTATTCAATTTGTAAGGACAAATATGGTTACTTTTGCACAGTGCTTCTATGACATAAAGTTTAATTTCTTAAAGTATGTATTGGATTGGCTGCTCTATTATTATTATTATAATTGTTGTTTTGTTGTCATTATTATTCCATCCTATGTGTCTTTATTAATTGATTACATTCTCCATACATTTTTAATTGACTACATTCAAATCTTCAGCATTCTAGTCATGTAGTAATCATCCTGTCACCATGTGAGGGTGACTGGGCCCTGGAGCAGGCTGCTCAAGAGAGGTTGTGGAGTCTCTGTCATTGGAGATATTCAGAATTCTATCTGCACTGTCCTGGCCAACCAGCTCTAACTGGCCCTGCTTGAGCAGGTGCAGGACAAGGTAACTTCCAGGAGCCCATTCTGTACTTAGATTTGCTCAGGATTTAACAAATAAAGTTTTTAAACCATCTTGGTTTTTTAAAGAGTTAAAGAATTTGAAGATTATATATTTGACTTGAGGGAATTATGATTGGATAATGCACAATGAAAGTTCAAGTTAGTTAATGGATTTCTGTAGCAATGCACTTCTTGTTCCCTTACATGCAGAAACTCTGTTGTGGTGAAAAATGGGGAAAGATGAGAAGGGTAGATACAGCACATATTATAAAAGGGAGAAGAAAAATCATGAAGGCAGAGTAATTTACAGAAAGAGTCTTCACTATCACAAAGCAGCAGAGATACTGTATACCCACAGTAATGATTTTGTAATAAATTTGAAGTTCCTCAGACTAGGCTGATGAATTTTACAGCTATTATACAATGGTAGAGCCATAGAATAGTTTGGCTTGGAAGGAACTTTAAAGATCATCTAGCTCCAACCTCATCTAGCCATGAGCAGGAAGAACTGTCACTCGACCAGTCTACTCTGATTCCTATCCAACCTTGAACACTTTATTGGTGTTACTAATTATTGGGTGATAACGGTATTACTTAATGGTATTACTAATCCTTGGGTTTAGTGTTGGTCTGGCAACAATTTCCAATGAAACAAAGTGAAACACAACAGAAAAAAGGTAGAAATGAGCCTTGTTTAAAGGTTCTTAGGAACATGGGGGCAACATTGAGATTTTTTTAAAGAAAATCAGTAAGGAGTTGTTGTTTCCTTTATCAGAGTGGGCAGAAGAGCCAATGAAACTGAATACCAAAGTCTAAACTAATGACCTCAGGTTGCCTTTAAACATACAAGGAAAATCCATGTCCAGTAAATTGTCCAATAAAGAAGCATCAATGAGTTTCTGTATTCAGAAATAAAATTTAAGTGCCCAGTATATGAACAGATGGTCTAAGATTAAACAAATCACAGAATGTGCTGAGTTGGAATTGTCCCCACAAGGATCAAAGTCCAGGTCCTGGCCCTGCACAGGACACCCCAAGGGTCACACCCTGTGTCCAAACACTTCTTGAACTCAGGCTTGGTGCTGTGATCACTTCCCTGGGGAGCCTGTTCCAGTGCCCAGCCACTCTCAGGATGAGGAACCTTTTCCTGATACCCAGCCTAAACCTCCCCTGACACAACTTCATACCGTAAAAATCTACCAGTTTGACAAAAAACATGGTCTTAAAGCAAACCTTCTTTCTCCAAGGTGGACTTCAAGTTATTTTAGACATTCAGTAAAATACTCGAGAATGAAAGGACCAGAAAAGAGCATTAATAAGCTCACCCTTCAAAAATATGTTTACATACTAAGCAGAAATAATATTTTAAGTACTTGGTCTGTTAAAAAATTTTAGTCATGACATTTTTCTCTTTTTTTCCACAACCCCCAACATAAATCACACTATTCCAATAAAAACACACAGAAAGCTGCAGAGCAGTATCCTTGCTAACATGTCACAATTCACTAACGGCAAGACTTTCTGCATTTTATCTGACAACAATATGCATTCCCTTTCTTTTATTTTCAGCTTTACTAAATTAAGAGTCTTTTTAGAATAAAGAACATGTAATGAGAATTATAAACCTAAAGCTGATCTAAGATTCTGAGCATAGTTGGATGTTTATACAATGTGACTTGCAGACCAATAGGCAACTAATATTTCACAGCGAGGTGGAATGTAGAACCTGTTCCATTTTTCTGTTTTATCTCCTGTTATGTTTCTGTTATTTTTTGTTTTCCAGCAGAAATAGTTTCTAGGAACACATTGTTGATGCACTAGAGCAGAAATTTTTTCCAATGGAATACACTTTCATCAGGTAAATATTCATATGACTCTGTTAAAGCTAATTTCTGCTTGCTCTATGTACAGTCCAAAATGAGCTTTCTTAGAAGAAATTTAATTTAGCAACTAACAGTAGACATGCTAAAGTAAAGGATTTATATGCAGTTTTAATATTCTACTCCATCTGTCACAATGGCATGAAAAAAACAATACCAAATATCCCTCTTTTTGCCTTTCTCATTTTGTCATTCAAGGATAGCTGAATAAGGAAATATGAAAAGTTGACTACAAATTTACAATTCTTTGGGCTACCATGTAAAGACTTACAGAATTTTCCATCTGTCCTAACAGCTGGAGACTTAGTCAGATCCCTGGCAGGAACTGTAATCTTTCCTTTCTAATTTTTTTTTCTTTGGTGGAAGATTGAAGAGATCCATAATTTACCATGATTGCTTTAAGAAATGATGCTGTGTAATGAAACATTCTGGCATATTATTCTTTAAACATGGAAGGAATGGGAAATACGGAGGGCTAACTTGACTTAATGAGAAATAGTACATAATGACAGATCTGAAAATTAAGAAATCTTTCAGGAAAACAGAATTATCATATTTTTATGCTAAACATATATGTATATAAGAAACAACCGTATTTCTCTTGTTCATTTATGCCTTGATATAAACAAAAAGCACAGGAATTTCATTAACTTCGAGCTGGAAGCTGAATGTTTTTTATGGGGCCAGGGGGTGGACTATCAGACCACAGCAAGAATTGCATTTCTGAAAATTGAAAATATATCACAATTGCCTTTGATTTTTACATTGCAAATGTATACTTAAGTAATCAAAACTTTATATTTCTATGGAATTATTTTCTCTCTTTCAAGTTAAATAAGAAAGATTAAAAAGGCCACTTGAACACTGTGATATTTTGTACCTAAAGTTGCACACCCTCTTCTGCACTTTGAGTTTCTACAACCTCTGTTCCCTGAAATAACATTGGCCATTATATAATTTTACCACATTTACAAAAATGGTTTATAGAGTAAATATTCAGTCACGTGAAGGCAGCCAAATCTTGCTATTTGTAGTTTCCTTTCAGAACATATATTTGAGAGGCTTCTTTGAACATTAGCACTTATAAATGTTTTATGGAAATTTTTGAGAGAATAGGGGTTCCAACCATTCTCCAAAAAACAATCTGATGAATAAAGAACCAGAGATTTTTTTTTTTTTTTTTTTTTACAACTAGAGCAGCATTGTTTTTAAGTTGATAAAAGTATTGGAATGCCTAAATGATCTATTGCTAGTCAGGATACTTTGTGCTATATACTTCTACTAGATATAGTTAAACATACCAATTAAAAATCCAGGTTACTGAGAGCAAAGTTGAATTACCTTTCTGCTACAAACTGTTTATCTTATATTCACTAAATGATATATTTTATTTTTCTTCCTGAAAGCTTGAGAATGTTATTTATCATATTAAAAAATGCACAGCAAATAGAGGAAGGATCATATATCTTTGGCTGGGAGAAAATATGACAGATAAGCAATAATACTCCTCTTTTTTGTTTTCCCTTTTTTCTTTTCCTTTCCTTGCTTACAAAAGGAGGGGATAAGCTAAGATATACAAACATATACATATAACCTTAAAAGGACAATTTTCTTTTATCTTTAGTGCTTATATAATAATATTTTTAATAAAGAACATCTCTTTGTGACTATTTCTGAAAACCTTCCAAACTTTTTTAAAGAAATTTTTTCCTAATGTGAGTGAGGAAAAGCCTTTGTATCCATGGATTAAACATCAGGGATTTAGTGTCTCCAGTCAGATTGCAGCCTAATTTCATTTAGACTATAACTTCAAGTATCTTTATGAAAAGATGGTGCAGAAATACAAAAATATATTTTACTATGTTCTTAAGAAAAAAAAGAAGTGAAATATTTACCACATATGAACAAACTTAGTGGTATTTCCCCAAGCACAAACACTTTTCCCTCAATACTGCTTCTCCTATTAGCAAAAAAAAAAAAGTTGCATTTTTTTTGTAGAGGAAACCACTAAAACCACTGGTGTACACTGAATAACCAGGGTCTCATGGTACTGAATTTAAGGGCACCACATTCATAATTTGTAATCATGTATAATTCCCAACATTGCATTGTGCAAGGTGTGTGTATATATATATGCAGTGAAAAACAGACATTTTAATTGGGATAATTCTAATTAATTTAACCATTCTGAAAAAAGATATTTCTAGGTCACTGTTTTACATCGCTGGCAGAAAGCACAACTGACACACATAAATTCAATGACATGTCATTTTGGAAAACAGCTCAGTGTCTAACAGCAGACAAAAAAAAAATCTAGGTTTTCATTCCATGCAGTTTTTTGCCTATTTTCAGACTTTATTTCAATCCTTTAACATTAAGCCCATATAATTTCATTTCAAGAAGCATTAGAACCAGGTTGCCCTTGGATTTTGGATGTCCTGTAACTTTAAGGATTCAATATTTGATTAAAAAACCCAACAAAACAACAAATACATATGCAAAAAAAAAAAAAAATCCCCACAAAATCAAACCAAAACTAAAGCAAGAAAACCTTTAAAAGAACAGGTAAGTCTGTATAGGCTTAGCTTTGAAGTTTCCTTTATCTTAAACATTTTCCCCCAGTTTTAGAAAAGTATTTATCACAGAAGAGCCCTGAGATAATGGGTAGACAGGCCAGCATACCAAACTTTCATTGTTACAAAAAGGTTTATTTACAGTACTTAAAAAATTTTAAAATTTATCCATTAAAAACAAATTAAAATTATTAGGCATTATAACAGAGTAATGAATTAAAACCCAAGCAAAGGTCTTCTCTGACAATTTCATAGAGATTAAAGCAATGTATTCACATTTCTTAACATTTACTTAATACCTTACCCTGAAATAAAAATTTCAATTTTTCAGTCAAGATAACTTA
>JAYDZK010000001.1:103372370-103392364 GCA_034509185.1 Euphonia xanthogaster
TTTAAAAATTATTAAATTTTCTCCATTAAAAAGAAATTAAAATCATTAGAAATTAAAACAGAATTATGAATTAAAATCCAAGCAAAGGTCTTCCCTGACAATTTCATATAGATTAAACCAATATATTCACATTTCTTAACCTTTACTTAATACTTTGCCCTGAAGTAAAAATTTCAATTTTTCAGTCAGGATAAGTTGTTACTTTCCCTATTTGCAGTCAGATGAATAATAACAAAGGATAAATAATGCAGCAAACAGATATTTTACTGAAGATATGGAGCTGAGTAAAGCTATTACTTTGTTTTGTGTACACCATGGACTACAGGATGCTGTATATACCTTTGGTGGCATAAAAACTTTTGTGAGTAGTTCAGACAAGATCAAGCAAAATAATCAAAATAGCTATTTAGTATAAAAACTTAGCTGGCTGGCTTCATGTAAATGAGGTTATGAACTGCTCCTGTGATCCTTCTCCCATCACAGCTGAAGATGATAGGCATATGGATGGTGTTAAAGACTTTAACTGAAGCAGCTGTTTGCAGAACGAGCACCTGTTAATGGCAAAAGGGTAGGTTCTCACCTTCATTATTTTGAAATGTAGAGAGATGCAGCTAAACATTTTCAGTGTGCAATGAAAGCTATAAATCTTTAAGTTCTACATTTGCCTCAAACGTGCAAACAGTGTCACAGCTTTTTGACTTCATGCACAGACTCGTGGTGGAATAAACACATTACCAAGTCATTAATTCTACCACAGGTTTTATGGGTCTTCATGTATTTGTATCACAAGTAACAATGTAGCATGAGGGAAGCCAAGAGCAAAAATGTCACTGGACTTGGGATGTCTTTCAGCTTTTTTTATTCACTTAAATGACAGGGCCCAATTCATTTTCACTGTCCTATCCTGTATTCCTCTGAAGCTGAACTTGCAGCTTTCCATCTGTGTTAAAAAGAGATGTTCCAGGTACTTTGTTTCAATTTAGGTGACAATGCTCAGTCCATGAAGTCTTCAGTGTAATTGACAGCCCCACAAAGTTAAAAAGGCCAAAATGAACCCAAAGGAGCTCTAAAGTATGATGCTGTGCACCATGCGGTGTCCTAGATGCAAACAGACTGTGTTGCAGAGCAGGATAAGAAGAGATTATGGAAGACAAATTATTGATAAACTTCTTTCACTTCCTTCCTTCCTTCCTTCTAGTGCTGCAGAAACACAGCACTAGAATTTACCAGAAGACTCAAGATCTCCTGCCTTTTGCATTCACAGGTAAAGGTCCAAGAATAACTAAAAAAAGAAAACACCCCACTTCTCAGCTTCCACTGAATTTTAAACTTAAGACAGCTGTAAATTTCAGCATTTATAGCAAAAGACAGCGAACTCTCCTTCTCAGTCTTGGATAAAACTGCTCCGTAGATACCTAGGGTCTCAAACATAGGTTTAAAGTTCAAGTGATAGCAAATTCTACTTAAATAACATCTTAGAGAGGGCACTGCAGGCTTTCTTGTCGTGATAAGGAAAGATAAGACATGAAGACCTGGATCTGCCTCCATGTCTGGCCTTGCTACAAACTATCTGATTGACCACTGGTAAAATGCTTAAACATTCTACAAAATGAGGATAATCTGTTTTACCTCCTAAGGACTAGGAGAAGATAGGTTCTTGCATTCCTTAGGCTTTAAACTATGACATGCTGAAAGAAAATTTTGACCCACAGTAATTGATTGCTCTGTACATACACATGTATATAGAGAAAAATGCATGCACAAGTGTATTAAACTAACTTCTGAAATACATCCAACTTTTTGGTTTTCAAATATTTTTGGGCTTTTAGAAAGAAACCTTTGTTTTGTTTTGTTTTTTGTTTGTTTGTTTTGTTTTTTTTTTTTTTGTGGGAGGGTATTCTTGATTGTTTATAACAAGAGAAATTGAACATGAATGTCACAGTAGGCATATGTAACAATTGATACTTAGGCTTTCAGGTACAGCCATGCTTTTTTACACTCTTTAACAGACAAACTCCATGTGTTTGTCTGTTACATGATGACCTGTAGCATCCATGAGAGCTGAGGCCAGAACAATAAATCTAAACATAGAGAACCTTTCTAATTGAATGTGGTGAAGTTATTGAGCTCAACAACATTATTTTTTCAAGATTTGTTGCACATTTTTAATGACTATGCATCCAATAATCTCAGTTTCTGTATCTTAGCAGTTTTAAAACAATGGCTGCTCCAAAACCAAACTTCATTTTCTGTTTCTGGTTTCAGTGCCAGAGGGAAGACTGCCACCTAATGATCTGTAGGTGAGTGCAGGTTACAGCTGGTATCTTTTGGTTCCAAGTTTTTGCAACCTCTACTGCTGGTAGGCTTAACAGACATCCAGGGGTGGACAGTCGCTTTTATGGTTGGTTGTATTTGCAAATGCAACTGTGGAGCTGCTTGAATTTAAAAACTGAATGGGGAACAGTGAGCAGCTTTCTGTTTGGCTTTCTAACAATAAACAAGCTTGAAAGCATCTCAACCTGCCTTTGAAGGGTTTTTGAGTGCAGCAGTGAGGCAAAGTCATCATGGGGGAAAAAATGAAAATCCTGAAGTATCCTAGTTTGCTTTGCTAAATTCATGGAGTTAGGCAAGAAAATTATGACAGAAAGGAAGACCAAATGAATTAGGAAAATATTACAATCTAATAATAGGTTTATAGAGAAAACTTCTCCCATCACAAACCTGAAAATTACTTGGTGTGATGAAAAGATAAATACTTTCATGGTACATTTGAAAAATTACATGTAAATTGCCAAGTTGTATTCAGTAGGAGTCTTATTTCAATGTATTGAGACATTGCAGGGGGTGTCAGTCACATTAATACATGCCTCGGGTGGTTGAACGTTCAAGCATCCCTTGCCTCCCATTGCACCAGAGGAATGTGTTAATGAGTCCATAGAACATAATCCTGTCATATTTTAATGCTATGTTAATTTGAATGGCTGAGGAACAAATCCTGGGGCTAGGGAGATCCATAGCATGGAGCCAAATGAAGCCATGCATTTTGTCTTCATCCTCTGGTCACACAGACCTGGTTCTCGTGAGTGAGAAATTTCTAAAGACACCTTGAGGGAGAGGGAGCTTCTGTGTAACTGCCTTACTCTCAGCTCCGTTGTCCTCAGGGATCAGTGATAATAAGACTGCTCCACTGAGGATTATTTGGGGGTGGATTGAGCATGAATTTTTGGCAGCCCCGCTGCTTCACAGAAAAGTTGAAGGATTTTTTATATCTCCTCTTTGTTGTGTGTTCTTAGCTAACAATTCCAAGGGAAAAATGAGGAAAAAGTATTAAAAGGCCTTTGCTGCTGAGCAATTCAAATCCAGCCTTTTAACAAATGTTACAACTCCTCTTTTTAAAATGTAGTTTATTTTAAATATCTCAAGAATGACAAGACCCATTCTGGCTTCAGCCTTCCCACAGATCTAGGGCAGGCATGACTGCTTAACTGGGCCAAAAATACCCTAAGTTACCCTGTGCTGGCTGAAGAGTGATAAGGATTTGGATGAATCCTTTTCTTGTAAGCAGAGATTGCCTACTCAGAGCTTACCTGACATGGGGAATGCTTGGTTCTACATTGGTGA
Organism: Euphonia xanthogaster; assembly: GCA_034509185.1. Lineage (NCBI taxonomy): Eukaryota > Metazoa > Chordata > Aves > Passeriformes > Fringillidae > Euphonia > Euphonia xanthogaster. Next base: position 103,375,992 of record JAYDZK010000001.1, read on the forward strand.
CATCAAATTCTTTCATTATTTTGGGTGTACAAATAAAGATAGTGGTGTCATCCCCCAGCCCTCCTCCTATTCAGAAGCTCCCAAGGGAGTTGTAAGCAAATTCAGTGAACCATAAGAGGTCTCTGAACAAATTTCAGCTCCATTTTAAATACAGAGAGCCAAACATGGGAGTTTCTGAACAGCACACAGTAATTATGAAAAAATACCAGAGCAGGAGAGGTGCAAATCATATGATATGTCCTTAGGGATATGAAAGGAAAATTTCAGCATTTGCGGGACTCCCAAAATGAGCTGGAAATTTAGATACCATAGCAATTTGAAGGTTCAGCAGCCTGAGAAGTCAATGGACACAAATATATCTACTCTAAATACAATTAATGGGGAAGACCAAATTGCAAAATTGTGGTCACTTTGTTGTCATGTCACTTTTGTATTCAGTAAGGTGGAAGAAGACCTTACAAACCATTTTCTGAAACAGACCTTGTACTTTATTCAACGTGATTCCTGTTAACTTTCTTTTTGACCAGGTGTTCTAAGATAGACATTGCATGCAGATGACCTGTACCCTCACTATACCCCTGTCTCATAGTCCTGTTTCACCTCTAATTTTCTGTCAAGTTCTCCCACAAAGAAAAAAAAAAATGCAGGTCCTCCTAAAAGTGTCCTTTCTTCCACTAACTGGTGAAAAATCAGATTGGATTAATATGAAGAAAAAATGTTTTTGTGTATGTGTGTTTGTTTGTTCAGAGTCCCAACTGTAAGGAGGAAGTCCTAATTTATAAAAGTTTCAGATGTGAACTGGGAATTTCCTTAATTTCTTTTTCTCTTTCTAGATCCTTTCTCCTGATAATGAGCACACCTTTTTTCCAAAAAGTCATTGTTTCTCTGTTGTCTCCTGTATAACTGAAGAGCCTCTCTCTATCTTAGGCTAAACTTGCTCCATTTACAGTCAAATTATAATTAACCAACCCTTAAAAAAATCAATTAATGACCAAATAGTTGTAACCACAAGAAAAAAAAGAAGTGTATTTGTAAGAGAAAAGGACATTGATTAGAATTCAAAGATATCTTAAGCACTTTCAACCACTGCTTGACAAAACAAATGAGCTACAACCTTTGCTCTGATGTCCTTTTGCTTCAGTGTCCATTAAATTGGAATTTTATTGGCAGACTATAGCTTAGTTAAGAATTTATTCATGCTATGTCACGCTGTCCTTTTGGCAAGGAGAGAAATTTGGGGAAAGATTTTTAATTAAGTTTGGTTTTTATGGACAAAGGTGATATTCCCCCCTAAAAACTGAGTTCTTTTCTCTTATATTTACCCATAAAAACATCTGAAAATATGGCTACAGGGAGAAATTAAAGGTACAAGTGTCAAAATTAATAACCTCAATCAATAAAACTGCTTCAATGATTGCTGCTTTCTTCACAATTAAACAATAGTCATATATGCCTTTAGATGCCATCTTATGGAAGTATAATTTCCAGTATCATTCTTTATATGGATAGATTTTTATAAGCCAGTCACACCCTTATTGCCTGATAACATCAAGCAGTGTTAATCTTTGAGGCTAAATAAATGTTATGAGTGCAAACCAAAGCCCAGTCTGGAAAAGAGGGAAAAGTGACTTGATAAATATTCCTTACTGTTGCAACTTTCTAATTTTGTTCTCTTGAGCAATTGAAAACCGCAGCACCTTGCCAGTTAGAAGAGAGAAAGAAATTTAATCTGGTTATGAGTGATTAAAAAAAAACTAGCTAAAGTGGCATAACCCTGGGGAAAAGTAATATATGTTGGGTTTTTTGGATTATGTCCTGGAAAGAAAGTATAAGAGATGCATAAGTCTTTCTTCAGTTCTGAGTCTATTTTCTATCCTCTCTGACTTAAAATCACTCATAAAAGTTAAAACAACTTAAGTTTCACATTTAGAGGAAATGAGTTGAAGTCCCCAAGGAATAATCCCATGCAAAACCAATATTTAATATTTAATATTTAATACCTATTTTCTGATGTAAACCATCCATCATGTGCTTTATCATCCTTGGCCACATGTAACTAGAAGAAACCTGTGAAACTATATCAAACAGCTTGTTCTTGAAAAGAGAGGGTCTTCACTTGTTTCTCTTCACTTGGAGATGCAGTATTCACTGAAAAAAAAAGTGATATTGTTTACCTGAGTTTTACTGATGATTACTGACAGAGCACAATAGATGCCAAAACGCATTTCAACAGTGAGTTTCCTTAGAAACTTTATTATACTCTTTGCTTTATTCTCATTTTTAAAGAAATAAATAGGTTCCTTCTATAAGGCTTTGATTATCATGTCAGATACAAGCAGAATGTACAAGAAGGGATCTATTTGTGGGTTACAAAGAAGTGCCTTTAGGTTTATTTTTAGAGCTGATGGCTATTAGTCACAATTCCATATTTGCTCTTCATGTGTTTAGAAATTTCAGGATATTAGTACTGAGTTCCTATTTTGAAAGAGTCATTGAGTGTGTGTATAAGTACTCTATTATTAAGCATCACAAAAACACAACAAAAAATATGGTTTTCTTTTTCTATGTTCCTAGGTATGTAAAAAGCTACTCCTGGAAGTGAGCAGGACTTTGTTGCAACCCTTTGGAATCCTTGTATTGTATTCATGCCAAGAAAGATAGGGTAATTTTTTTTTAATACTCTGCAGAAATTCTACTAAAATTTTACTTGCAAATACTACTGTAACCATTGAAAAATCACTTTTTTTGTGCAATGTTGTACTTTCTAAATTTAGAAATTCACTTCTCCTTATTATTTTATATCCTCTTTACATATTAATGACAGGAATAACCTCATGCAGACTTAGGCTTCCGTCATATACCTTCTATTTCCAAGCTTTTAATCCACTTTCCTGTCTAGTTGAGAGAGTGAAATAGATCCTTCAAAAGTGAGATTCACTTTAAGATGTCTACACTAGAATGAGCTGAATAATTCTAATGCAGCTTCTCTTTCTCCCCCATGCCTATAAAAGTAGTCTGGAGCTCAGGATGATGATGACACTCTGATGATGATGATGAGAGCCTAAAATTATGGAAGATTAGTTCTGCCCTATTTACCAGAGTTAGCATCACAAATTGCAGTGGCAGAAAATTTGTTTTAATTTGTTACAATACATTGCAAAGTTGTCTTAGTATTGACTCAGACAAACCTTTGAAACCCAATATAAATATTCAGTTTGTGATCTTCTGATAGAGATCAATGTTTTCACAGTCATTAATGATAGGCAGTCAAACCTCTATTTAAAACCAAAGACTAGCTTAAGAATGTTTTACTTTTTCTCTTAAAAGACTGTCTTATGTATTACACACACATATGTGTGTGTATATATATATATGTGCCCTCCTTGTGGAAACATCTGAAACTGTTCCATCATTGCTGATATCACCAAATCAGATTTTGATTTGTATAGGAGTTTAAGTTTGGCTTGGTTAGGTGTTTGGTTTAAAGAAGGTTTTTGGCTTTTTTTTCCAATCTTTTTCTGGGAATTTTACTATAAGTATTTCCATTTTAAAAATTCATAAATATGCAGTAAGACATAAGGCACAGATCTAGAATAATCTGACAGTTACATATTGGTCATTTATTTCAGCGGGATTTTTTAAATTTAATGTCAAGCCACACAAAATAAATATGTGAGAGACAGGCCATTGTGGGGAAGAACTGGAGGGAAATGAAACAGGAGAGAGGAAACAAATTACCTGAAAAAAGCTCTCAATCTATAATCCTTCAATTTAGTTTAAATCATTCACTGTTTTATCTGTCTGTATCAGCAGGAAGATGCTGCTACTACAAAGCATGAAAATGTGTGTGATATGGTGTAAAACTAGTGACCAAAAATAGTAGAATCATTGAAAAGTTACAGAGTATTCATTGACCCATGAATTCCAAACCCCTGTCTTCTGAGAAAATCCATTGCTTATTAACAGCTTGTAACACCAAACCCTAATAATACATGCAGATATAAAAGAGATGTACATTTTTTAATATGTGATTTATGCACTATTTTTTTAAATGGGGTATTGCTAGTAAGTGTTTTCAGCCTGGTTTGGTATTTTAATTGTCCATAAAGTACATTTAAGTAAAAAAAATAACAGCAAATAATTCAAAGACATTCTGCTTTTGAACACTAGTATTTGAATTGGTCCTTCTACCTGTCAGGTATTCTGCTCAGAACTAAAAATGTGAATTTTCAAAAAAATTTGGTCTAACCTATGGTTTTGGTTGTTTTTTCTCTGTATTTTCCCTATCTTCGTAACATGGTCGGTAACAAAGACTGGAATTTCTTAATTATCCTAACGGATTAGTGTTGAATTAACACTATCAGCTTCTTTTGCAATTTTTGCCTTTTGCTCAGCCTGCCTGTGATCAGATTAAGATGTGACAGCAGTGTCAGTACCGTGACACGCTGACCTTTGCATGGAAGCAGATGAAGGTGAGGTTGGGCAGTTATCATTTCTTCTAGAACAAATTTGTGCTTCTCAGTGGAGTACTTAATTTTGAATTTTATTACTCAGAAGATGAGGAGTCCAGATTCAATGCATTTCCACAAATCCATGTTACCACATGGTCACTATCAGCAGCAAACCTGGATTTCTGAGGCTCTAACAAGGCAAAACAGGAAGCAAGGTTACAGCCATTTTATAGTACCCACAAGTCTGATGTTCCTGGCAACTGCCTACCAGCTAACAATTTTGTTTGAGATGTCCTAGCAATTTTGCATCCTCTGCAGTCATATTTATTTTCTGTAACTGCACATGGGCAAATTTAAACAACCTTTTCTTTTTAGTGGTGAAATAACAGTAGACACACAGATGTACATCAAGGTAACAAACCTGTTTGATTCAAGCATCTCAATAAATCACAGTGGATTCAAGACCTACTGAATTTCAAGGAAGCCTTCCAGGAGTGCCTTTAAAAATTCTAATAAAACTGTTCCGCATACAACTTGCTGTTCAATATTCAACAATAATAAAATGTGCTTTACCTTTATGAAGAGCTACAGAAGTATTAACTAACTAAACCTGGTGACTCCTATATATAATTCAGATAAATGTATAATTTAATTTTACTCTTCTTAGTCAAATTAGCTACAATAGTGAACAAGCCTTTTACTAAAGAGTGAAGGATTTGAGAAAAGGACTTTAGCTTCCTTGATTTTCTTCACTGATCCCAGAGAAATCACAATTTCCCTCCAGCTATACTATAAAGAGAGAAAAACTAAAAAGCTTCTTATGCACTGTTTTAAAAAGTCATTATACAGAAGGATAACAAAGTCAGTACTACTTCAGATACAACATAAAATTTAGAATTTTTTTTTTTTAATCTCAAGGCACAATTTTGTTGTCTTTATATTGCATACTTCACAATATGGCAACAAATTTAGGTCCATGATAAACACATACTGATATCTGCCACAATAGGCTGTTCTACACTGTGAAGAAGTATTTTCTGGGCGAATAGACACTGTTCTGAGGCTCAGCAACAGCGGATTCTTTGAAAGGAACTGCCATCGAAACCAATGGTTTCATGGCTGGAGGATGACACTTTCCCCAATGCATGTGTTGAAGCAAGAACTTAAGCTGACCTCAGTGGATCTATGTCTTAGGTTGGAAATGCAAGACATGGCTGAGGGTGTGTATTCTATTGCCATCTGTTAGAGGTGGGGCAGTTTTCTTCTGTTAATTGGGCCACCTGTTAAAACCAGGTGGGGAAGTTTTTTTTATCTCTTCCACAACCAATCTGCCCTCTGGGAAATATTGTCTGTCAATGGGCCACTGAGTCTCACTACTTGACTGATAAAATTACATCATCCCTTTGGGAGAAGCTCTCCCCAGATGGAGGAGCCAAGCATTCCTACCTGGATATAATCAGAGGTTTGGAAGAACAGAGACAGCCTTTTCCCCCTGGATTCCCAGAGGAGCAGCTTTCTCCTCCATTGGATTCCCAGAGGAAGACCAGGCCCATCTACACAACCACTGGACCTTCAGAGAAAAACTCCAGCCTTCTACAGGATAACTGCTCCAATAGAGCCACACCTGTCACTACAGGAGAGCTGCAGCCACCATGTAATCAGACTCCTACCAACACCCTGAGCAACAGGGTGTCAGGTCATATTCTAACTCTGTCAGTGGTTTATATTACTGCATCTTTATTTTTATTTTTCCTAATAAATAACTGTTATTCCTACTCCCATATCTTTGCCTGAGAGACCTTTAATTCAAAATTTCAAAATTATAATAATTTGGAGGGAGGGGTTTTACATTTTCCTGCCTTCCTCAGCAGACACCTGTCTTTTCAAACCAAGGCAGTCTACTATTAAAAGTGTTTTTTTTTTTTTTTTATTTTTAAAGTCTGGCAAACTTCTATTTTCAAACATAATGTCTCTGCTTATTTTTGTTGTTTTGTTTTGAAAAACAGTATTTCCTGTGAGAACTGACATCCAACAGAGAACTATGTAAAATTATAAATACACTTAAATTCCATATAAGTAAAATACCTGAATATTTAACTATACGGTATGCCCTGAATAGTGGGTGTGAATTGTGAGTACTTCAAGGACCTCCTGTATTCGTAATCAGCCTAAATTACTCAGAGAAGCATCCTCAAACCTTGATATAGTCCAGTTACATGGACTGAAGGGTCTCAAAAAGTGGGGGAGAATGTTGAGCCCTTCCCCTAGCAACTATATTTCACAGGGGCTGCATCACCACCACTGATTGTGAATCCTGTTTGTTCCAGTTTTGTGATATAAAAAGAGTGCAGGACAGATTTTACACACTGGAAATGAGAGAGCGAGAGCGCGACAGAGAGAGATCTTTCATCTTGTCAATGCCTCTTCATCAACATTCAGATCACATTGCCTTCATTTCAGAACTCGCCACTATCCTCTGCCTTCATTCTTTTTTCTTATTCGGATTCTCTCTCTTCACAGCTGAAAACAAAACTTTCTCCTTTGCTCTGACAGTTGTCTCTCTTTCACAAAATGCTACACCGTCACTGTTGATCTCATAAGGAATAGTGTGTTGTCCCATTAGAAGGAAGAATACTGGCTTTAGGAAAAAAATGGCATTTTAAGATCAAGCAAGGCAAAACTGCACATTGAAATGGAAGATACTCTTTTTCCAGGTCCCTAGAAAAAAGTTATACAGGAGTGTTCTTTTAAATCTTAGTAATTGCCCATCCTTCGTTTTTCATTGTCTGCAGCTTGCTTTCTGTGCTGTCACAGACCTTCTGTAACAATCATGCTAACATTGTAGCATTTATTTTTGGTGTTTATTTCAAGAGGATATTTAATGTAAAAAATAAAGCCAGAAGATGAAAATGTTGGACATGGGAAATTAGAATTTTATGCTATGGATAACAAAAGTTAGACAGAACTGTTTACAGATCCACATCAGGAAAAGCTGGCACTCTTACTGAGCTCTGTGAGGCCTCTAATCTGCTTGTGCTGTAAAGTTTTGCTGTAGCTACACAGCATTTCAGGAGGGTACAATACTCTCCTATCAAGGCTCTCTTCTTCTTGTATAGACTTGAAGAAAGATTCAGAGAGAAACAGAACCTCCACACAGCCATAATAAAGCCCATTTCCTTTAACCCCTTTGCTGCCAATAATACAAAGGTCCTGCCATGCTGCCATCACCCACAAACACATTTTTTAGTCACTCCAGATCTGAGGGGATGTTAGGAAGGTTTCTGTCCTATTAACAGATTTTTTAACCTTCCTCAAATACTAGAAGCTCTATTAGTAAGGTTACAGGTTTTAGGCCATGAATAAATTGATTTTAAACAAACCCAAACAAAATATGTAAAAGTGAGAGGGTTTGTACTATTTTGAAAGGATTAGTATCATTAATATGGCTCGATATCTTTATTAACAGTGCCTCACAAGCAGAAGTAAAATTGAGCCTGAATTTCCTGCTTTTTCAGGAACTCTCATCTTTCTTCCTATTACATTCATAATATCTGCTTACTTACACCTGTAACATGAGCTTTGAATAAATTCAGGAATTCTTACATGGTAGCAGTTTTTTACTCCCTTTTTACGTAGAAGTAAACACCCATGGAAAATGACATTTCTGTACATTAACCCAGGCAAATGACATTCCTTTTCATTTGTTTCCAGATTCTGTGTTGCATTAACTGTGCATAATATGCATTAACTCTTTCAATAATGAAAACTTTCAAGTTCCATATAGCTTAAAAGAAAAACAAAAAACCAAAAAACCAAAAAACATATCCATGGAGATTCAGCACAGACCCAGCTAGCCCAATGTGTCATCTCTAAGAATGACTGGCAAAAGAAGCCTAGGCAAAGGGTGACAGAAACAAGTGAAGCAGACTGTCTTTCTCTGGTGTGCCCTTCTGCCTTGGCTGCACACAGTTTAGGCATTTTCTGGCTGAGAACTTGTAGTCAGACTATTGTTTAATACAAAAGAGAGGCCTCTCCAACAAGAATGCACTTAATCTTTCATAACTGATTTACACTTTGGCCTTCAACATGTCCTGACGCAATGAATGAATTATACAAGTTACTTACTTGTTATGCATCTGTTTTGAAAATGCCATAGCATAATTTCACCGGCTGCCTCCTCATTCTTGTGTACTGAAAACAGTGGTCCTTACATTGTAAATTTACAGATTTCACATATTTCTCTTTGTATCATCTTTTGCTAACCAAATAAGCCTGCTCTCTTCAGTCATCCTCCACTTCTCTGAGCAAACATGTTCTATTTGACTACTCCCTTGCTAGTTACTTTGCTTAATACTAATGACCAATTAAGACTTTTTTTTTAACAGGGTGACCGAATCCTGTGTCATATTACAGAAAAAAAAAGTTTACTATAGATTTAGTCTATGGTATAATTTTTCTTTGCAGTTTTGTTTTCATTTCTTGTCCCAATCATTCTTGATGTTTTGATTGATTATTGGAAATTATTTAATATTAATCTGACATTTTTGAGAAACTTTGGTAGTGATATTGATAGTTTCCTTTGTGAGTATTACAAGATTTTTTTGAAGCCAAAAATACTTCAAACTATGGTAGCAATAATCATTTTAATGCCCTTAGACGCTAAAACATTTCATATGTACTGGAACAATATCTATAAATTGACTATTTTTCAACTTGTTATTGCTCTATTGTCTGGAGGTTTTTTCTGCTAATTCTCATCCTACTGAATCATCTGCTATTATCAATGATGGCAAACTCCATCTTCTAATGAGTTTGAAAATATTTTTTCTCTATGTTGTATGCTGTTAGTGGGTTGATTCTCAACATTTTTGTCAGGGCTGAGTTGCTATAGCTTTACTTTTAATTTACTATATAAAATTTCCAATTATTTGGCTGTGATTTTCATGTTGGAAAGAAGGGGTTTATTTTAATCTCTAAAAGACCCTTTACTATTTGTCAGGATCAAGCTAGCCCTTTTATAAGGATCTGATGGGGTCTTTCACCAAGCCTGTAACATGATGTCTTTGAACAGCATACTTTGCACCAATGAATATTTTGCTGTTTGGAGTGTATTTTTTAAAGTTCATTTTAAATAATTTCCATTATATTTATGTATTGCCTTTCTTTACAGTAAAACAATATTTCAGTAAGAGAGGGTGAGATTGTTTTGATATCTATTTGGAGGGATCTGGCAAGATTTGCTTCACAATGATTATTGTACAGTGGTACTTAAATAATTGGCTCTTGAACTGGGTCTTGTGCACTGTTAAAAAGTAAAGAGCTGCTTCTCTTCTTTTGAGTTCTCTGCTTAGTTGCTCCAAAGAGTGTTTATTATGTCCTAAACTTTAATCACCATGTTTCACCATAACACACAAGGTGAGGTTTTGTATCACTATCATCTTTAATATTTTTGTTTTGCTTGCCTGCAAAATCTTTCTAGTCTGCTTTACAGTCATTCTCCCCACCTTAGTTAGGGGACCCATAGTACACCTGTATTGATAAATTCTTCTTGCCAGGTTTTGCAATCAAGATCTGTCATATATGTAATAAAGATGTTGATTTTCCCCTCCCCCTTTCCCCTGCCTGCCCTCAGTAAGTTATTCCCCCATGTGCAGCCCCAGTTTATATACAGAAGCCTTGATCTCCCCATGGCATCCAAAGAGCAAAATGAAGCTACAAAACATTGACTGTAGATTACTCTAATCACTTATATTAATAGCTGGGACAAACCTTTGCAGCTGCTAAATTGATGCATTGGTAAGCACAAAATCAAGCTCCTTGCTATGCGCACGTGTGCGTGTATAGTGGGGAGGCAGAAAATCAACAACACTGAATAATAAACATTTCTTAGGTTAATTAATTTTGACATGTATAGCTTTATATGTAATTGATTCATGAGCTCTGAGAGGTAGATAATTCACACATCTTTGATTTTAGCAATCTCTTATTCTGCTTCATAACTCTCCAAAGGATATTTTTACTCAGAACATTAAACCAGCTAAATTTTAGTCTGTTCTGTCAAAGTGGTTTACATCTACACATGCAATTTCTGGATTTCATTTTGTTTTTGTCAGTCATGCTCTTTGATATATGAAAGTTTAGTACTTAATGTACATCAGGATGAAAGTAGCCACAGCTCTTTGGGAACTTGCTCATATGGAGCCGTATCTGAGTGAGCACCTTATTGCTCCTGGCAGTCCCACGGCTCCCCTGGCCTGCTTGACTTCACGTTTTGGTTGGTCAATCTGCACCAAGGCTGCAGAAGTAATTTCAGTGGTGAGGGAGTGAATGCTTCAACAAATGACTTTGCAGTCATAGGAAAAAAAATTGTATTATGCACCCATTAATGACATGATGACCACATGACCCCATTTATGCAAACAGGACTGATACCACATCTCAGAGCAAGAACGGCAGGTGCTGACAGATGTCCAGGAGTGCACAGAAATTATATTTATTAAATTTTGTATAATATCCACATGGGTGGGTCGGATGGGGCTGCTGGGAAGGTCCCTGACACCTGGCCCTGCTACTACCAGCCATGGCCATCCTACAGGCAGGCAAGAGGCTATGGAAATATCCCTGTCCTGCTGAGAAAAGCTTTCAGCAACAGAAGGGCTCAGTGGCCAGAGTAGGCTGGGAAGGAGATGCTAGGCAGTGTGCTGGGCAGGGGGAGCAGCACAGCAGGGAGGGAGCACCAGCCCATGGGAGCTGCTGTTCTGGCACATTTTCCACTTTCTGGCCATTTTTAGAATGAAAAAAAAAAAGTAGAAAGACTAAAATCTTTTCACAAAGCAGCTGGATGACTCAACAAGGATTCGCTCGTGGTCTTGCTTTTTCCTTTAGGGTTTGGGTGTTGGGTTGTTTGGGTTTTTTTTCAGATCAATTTGTCTCTTTAGTTCTAACACTTTTCACATTTGTGACTAGCATTTTCTCATGATGAAAAGTGAAAATCCCTGCACTGGCAGCTCTCAGAAGTTGGGAGGGGCATTACATGAGAATTGCTTTTGGTTGTCACCATCCCTGTCTTTTTCACCTGCAGCCATCCAGGCGATGCCACTGCTGGGACACATCACTGGCTAAAGGAATACTCTGATAATTTGGGTCACTTGTTCTTGTGCAACTTTTTTTGCAAATAATGCTCGTATTTAAAATCTCCAATTTATGATCTTTGGTTAGACAACAGGAGTGCAAGAATGCTGTAACACCTACTGAAGCAATAGGAGTCTTTCTATAGACTTTATAGGAATTGGATGAGATTTATATTACTGAATACTTTAAATAGACCTGCAAAGGAAAATAATCCCTTATTGCTGCTTTCTGTTAGTTCCTTGGGGGCAAAAAATAAAGCAACTCTAAACCGAAACATACAGAATTTTTTAAATGCATGAATGCACCCTATCATTTTACTTTTCTCATCCTGTGATAGAGTACTGCTTAATTAAATAGATGAGGTATATGTTCTAAGCAGCTTATGGATGAGTATTATCTTCATTTGAGATACTCTAATGAGAGACTAGGAGAACAACAAGTAACCATTTATTCTACAAAATTAAAAATGGGAAAGATGAACATTTAATTTCCTTGACATTATCCTTTGCTATATTAGGTTAAAGCAATAAGCTGAAGGACAACAAAGCTAATATATACATATATATATATATATATATATATATATATATGTAAATTTTGTTTTCATTAATCATTAAAAATCAATGAAATGCATGTGTTAAAATAGTAACAACATATTTAGCTTTCATACAATGTCACTTTTCATCCATAGGTTCTGTAGTGCTTTGCTCAGGCCGCCTACAGCTAAGTACCTGACACAGAAGGTTTGTCTCAGCAGCGAGGCCCTGGCAGAGCAGGGTACCAGATAGCCTGGGCTGTCGGACACGCTCTGCCCAAAGCTGCCAAATTAGTCACACAAAAATGGTACCAACAAGAAAAGCACAGTACAACTGTAGCATTTGGGACATCACAGCTCAGCAATGAGCACAGCACGCTGTACTTAGGGAAAGGTGTATGTGGCTGTGGTGGGTTGACACTGTCTGGATGCCATCCACCCACCAAAGCCTCTCTGCTGCTCCCTTCCACTGACCATGGTGTCTGCAGAGCTGCTCCTCTCACGTGTTGAGAGGTAAGAGCTGCTCCTCTCACTCTGCTCTTCTCTGGCTGTGATTACCACTGCACAGTAATTTGTTTTTTTCTTCTTCTCAAATATGTTATCACAGAGGTGTTCCCACCATTCCTGATGGGCTCAGCCTTGGCCAGCAGTGGGTCGATCCTGGAGCTGGCATTGGCTCTGCTGGACATGGAGGAAGCTTCCAGCAGCTTCTCACAGAAGCCACCCCTGTAGCTCTTTCCTCTGCTACCAAAATCTGACTATGCAAACCCAACAGTGGCTCAGGAAAAGAAAAATATAATTGCAATTAAAACTATAAGCAAGAATTTTTGTGATTAAATCTCTTCATTATTGGATGAGTATTATTCCCTGACTAGATATGTACTCGTTAGAGTCAGGAAATTGCTTTCGAAATTTTCACCTGACACTGAATTAGGGATTATTCTTTCTGAAATATCTTCTTTCTTGAATACTTGCCTAGACTTATGAAAAGGATATGTATGGTAATATGTAAGGTACAATATATAAAGCACTCAACAAATAAAATGCAATTACATATAATGTAAAATATACAAAATTTAAAAATATAAAATATGCACAAGAACTCAAGAACTAGGAAGTTAATCACATAGCAGATTTCAGGTTTTCCTTTGTTCTCTCTAAAGCATTCAAGGCTACTTAGTCTGCCAGAAGCGGACAAAAGGAACCTGTTTCTAATAAGATCAATGCAATTGTGATTTGAAAAAGGGACAAGAAAAAAGCTAGACAAAATGCTGATCTTTTCTCTTTACTGAAACTGTTTAGTGATTAGATTGAGAATGCAGTTTACATGATCAAAGGGCTTGGAAGTAGATTTTTACATGGGCAGGGGTTCTGTTTGGTGTTTTTAGTGGGGGAGTGAAGGTATATTTTGAAAATTGTGATTTCATTACTTTTTAAATCTAAAAATCTATGCTTGTTTTCCATGCTGTCAGATTCATATCATGTCATAGTTCTATTGTATATGCACCCTCAGCAAGAGAATGTGCAAGTGCTGGTGTTTTGTGTTACCCTGTTTCTCCCTGCATTTGCTAAGAAGTGGAAAATAAATACTCAGTATTTACTACCTAAAATCCACAGGCAGGTAGCTAGAAATCAAGACCTGTCAGTCTTTGGACCCTCTGGACAGATTTGCTGGCAGACTAAGCATGAGGCCATGATGTTGTGTAGAACCCCTGGCATCTAAGGGGATTGTGGACATCAGCTCTTGGGCATTACCCATTCAAGCAGACTGGATTTACTAACCAAGAGCATTCTGCATGAAGTTAACATTCTTCAGACCCATATACTCCGTCAGCCCTTTCATTTTACATATGTATTACTTTTATAAAAGGAAGCTTACTTTGCCCTGTTTCACTTAATACACACCAAACGTGATGGTCCTTTTAAGGACACACACTGAGGTATATATATGGGGACGTTTCCTTTTTTCAAGGGACACAAGGCATCAAGATTATACATATGGTTCAGGTACAAAATACACTACTCATTCATATTAAACACTTCAGCATGTACTGAATGCCATGGAATTAAAACAGATGAGATTATGCACTTCTCTGGTGAAATTTCTTGAAAACACAAGTCATGATGAGGACAATAGATATCTCCTTCTATATTATATAAACCATAATTATTAAGGGGAGGTGAAGCCAATTAGAGATTAAGTATGTGGCTGAGAAAAAAAAAATAAAATCTTAATTGCTATTCATAGCAATTAAGTAACTGAAATGAACGGAATCTAGTTTCTTTAACCCTGGGATAACTCAAGAACACAGGTGGTTTGTATTCTGCACATGTGAATGGTCTACAGCTTTTCTGTGTTATTAGTCTGGTTTCAGCCATTTTAGCAATTCCATTGTATTTTGTTCACAGCTTTTGGCTTCCACCCTTTTTCATATTCCGTTTCTTCTGCCAGACACTTAATCAGCCTCTCTGGGAACTTATATAGCTCCCATGACCAGTGTGTAAGAACACCTAACAAACATTAATGCCTTTTTATCTTCACTACACCCTTATGAGTAAGAACAGTGTTAATTCACATTATACAGAGAAGGAACAAAAGAACGGAGACATTAAATGACTTGGCTATCAGTGGAAGAGAAATCTGTAAAGCATCAGGAACTGAAGGCAAATGGTTAGGGCTAGCCCAAGCACCTCCTTCCTACTCTCTGCCCTTTGCAGACTATGAGCAGCCTCAAGCATCTGATGCTCTGTCAAGGCACAAGGAAGACTCCTGGAATTCCCGTGATGGAGGTGCCTGTGCTGGGAGTCTGTTGTCACATCCCCATGGTGAGAAAGCAGCTCTCCCAAAGGATAATGGTGAGAATCAAAGTTGGGAACTCCTCTGTCTTTCCCTTTCACTCTGTCAAACAGCTAGGATGCTCAGGCTTCTAAATCAAGCACCCAAACCTGCTCTCTAAAGTATATGATATGAGTCACTTAGCTAACATAAAATGCCCTATACTGATCCACAAAGAGAATCCCATAAAGTTTCTCATGTCTCTTTTACCTGCCCACGCATATGGATCACTCATCATAGTAGTATCTGAATGCATGGTTTAACCAGTCACATTATTTTTTTTTTTTTTTGTTTTAACATTGGATTTTGACTACTGGTTGCTGCACTCATTTCTAGTTTCATCTATTTTTTTATCTGACATGAAGAACATCATCCTGTTATAAGGCGAGGTGGGGGGTGGGCTGTGAGCAAGTTCCACAAATTCTTCAACAGCTCCCACCCCTCCTGCAACCCACTGACTCTGCATGGCACATTATCTGCCTATCGATAATCCTTTCTCATGGTCCACAGTAAAATCACGTTCTCCCATGGGCTGCTTTTTCTTTTCTCCCTTCTCTTGAAAGATATTGGGGGTTTAATAACTGTAGCAGTTTGGATTCCTCTCTGTGACCCTACAAGGAGCCAGGATGGATGAAGAGGTAAGTGAACATACCCTAGTCTCTTTGTCTGGGTTTTGGAGAGTGTTATTTAAAAAGAAATAAACAGATACGTAACTGTACACGTTTCTCTCATGTTGCTCAGCTATTTCCTGCTCCTCCACACTCCCACTTCATACAATAGGTTGTAAGAGTTCAAAATGCCTCCCATCCAACCCTGTACCTATGTAAAGGCAGCACTATCTCTTCCCTGTGTGTGTGCACCTGGAGGGTTAAGGCAGTGGAAGAAGAGGTGCCTACTCCCCTGCACCTAGGTGCAGGAATGGGAACAAATGTATTGAGGGGAGTGTCAGAATTTGAGTTATGTTTTATAGAACATTTGTTTAGTATAATAAACATCCGCAAATGACTATTTATTTCATGAAGTAATTAACATTCCTAATTAGATGCACCTTGCAGCTGCTGTTAATCTTAATTGGCAATAATGCAGTTACATTTTGATACATATCTTCAGAAGAGTTGCAGAAGAGAAGGGGAAAAAAAATAAAGACAAAAATCTGAAGGGAAGGAAATAAAACTGTTCCCACACAGTTCAGAGAGTTCGCACAAAGAAGATCCCATGGCAACAGCGAGGCCCACAGTTTGCCTTATAAAAATCCAAGAATAGATAATGTATCATCTCTCCTAAAACACTTCGCTTGGGAAACCGGAGGGGAAGGGGGGGGTGAAAAATAAAATAAAAGCACAGGAGGTGAAGCGAAGCCGGCTGACCCCCGCGCGTGTTGCGCGTCCGGCGCTCCCCTCCCGGTCGTGCCCCCGCCGCT
>JAYDZK010000001.1:103393284-103434261 GCA_034509185.1 Euphonia xanthogaster
CCCGCCCCCCTCGCCGCACCTGGATGGTACCTCCCGCCGGCGACGCGGGCACTTTCTGAACTAGGAGGGAAGGGGCGACTCGGGGGGTGGGGGGCGCCGAAGTCTGTATGGAATTACCTGCGCCCCCGGCGGAGCTGGCAGCGGTGGATGGATGGGCGCCGCGTCCGCGGCACTCGCGGCCAACTGAGCCCCAGGAGTAAACACGGGGCTCCTCCGGCCGAGTGCGCAGTGTGGTGACCGGCACTCGCCTCGCTGACTGATCGCACTGGAGGAATATTTCGGGAGACTCCTGTGGGTAAGGTCATTTTATCCAGGCAAAAGCCCGGCATTGCTAAACTTGGTGGCGGGTGACTGAAATGGGCTCTTTCGGGATTGCTGCATTACCCTGATGCGAGGGGCTCCAGCCGCTATTGGCAGTTGAGTGGAATAACTGCAGTAGGTCTTCTGGTGAGTGCTTTTTGAGATAAATTAAAAAAAAAAAAAATCTCCTCCTTCTGTATTTATGCATCCTCTGGATTTGGGAGAGTACTGTAAGAGCAAGGAGTCTTTAATTTTCCCTCTTTTTATTTTTTATTTCCCTGGTTGTAATATATTTGACTGGAAAGGTTATGTGACAGCAAAGAAGCTCTCTGTGATGGAATCTAATTAATATGAGATCGGATCCCATCCTCTGGGTAAATAGATGTTTCCAACTCTGTGCAGCGTTCTGCTGCATTTCATAGCTGCAATGGAGGTAGAGAAAATCTGCTTTTCAAGTTGTTAAACTTTAAGGTGATGATCCTTATTGATTGTGGTACAGTGCACTGGTGCTAAAGGGGTTAAATGCCATTGGTAATTTGGGATTACAACTGTTCTTGTAAATCCTGCAAGGAAATTATAAACTGAGAGGTGCTAAGGACAAAATTCCCTCAGCTTCATAGTAGTGAAAGACCAAAAATGTCACTAGCCCGAAAATATCTCATCCAGCTGCTCTTACAAAATATCTTTTTTACCCAATAACTTACCTACTGAAACCTCGGACCACGTGTATGGGAGTTGGAAGATGTGCAAACGGAGATGCTATCTTCGGTATTTCATACATACATGCATCTGGCTGAGGGACTGTGTGGGAATTCATTCCTGTTACTTGTGGTGTGAAGCGAGACGAGAGAAAAAGGAAAGATCATCTTCTTAAGAACAGAAGCGAGTGAGGGAAGCACTTCAGCCTTTAAAGATTTAAAGGGATCCGAGCAATGCACATTGGTAATCTCTCTCTGCAAAATCAGTTCTGATAAGAGGGAATGGGGGAAGGTTGAGGGAATCGATAGTGATGACGTTGTGCAGTGCAATGCACTGCAATGCTAAAGTTACATAGTGTGTGCGAAAATATGTACCCTTATGTACTGCTGGCGAGTTCATGCATAATGGATGGAGGAAGATATGCAGATCTGTCTGTAGGAAGATGGATGTATTTGTGCAAAGACGGTGATTATGTAACTTGATTACATCAGTGGCATCAGTCGCCGATAGTGGAATAATATTCTCCTATAGCGTATCGATCACTTGGCTTAACTTTGTAGCGCTCCCGGCAGCGAGGGATGGAGACCTGGGCAGAGGAGGGGAGATCCTTGCTCAGCTCCTGACAAGGGGTTTGCCTCTTGCAGGCTGCCTTTTGCATCAGCGTGCTGCTGGCGGAGTTTCCCCGGGACAGGGAGTTCACGGAGGATGAGGAGGAGGAGGAGGAGGGGGAGGCTGCCGAGGGCTGGTTCAGCCACACCCGGGGAGAGGCTCCCGAAGAGCCCCGGTCAGGCTGCACAATGGTCCCATTGAGCGGCCCCGGCTGCAAGGTCACACCGCAACCTGGGACTTGGGTGCATGGCAACAGCTGAGCGGAGGAGGAACAAAACCGAAATTAAAATTGATTCTCCTCGTCCTCTCCCCTCGCCTGGCTCCGAGCACGGCGTTCTGCTGACCTCTCTCCAGGCAGAGCTGGTGCCGCTGCGCCCGGGTGTGTGCGGCGCCCGGCACTGACGGCGTTGTGTGCCGTGTCTCTCTCGGTGTGAGCAGCGACTGCTCACAGCCCTGGCAGGGTGCTGCTTCAGTGTGTTACAGCGTGACTGACATGAGGAAAAAAAGTATCGTCAGATACAACCGCTTCATGCACCTGTTACATTTACAGGAGCCGAAAAGGTGGTCTTTTAGCGCATTTCAAGCGTCTTAGAAGTGAGTGGAAGAGCAAAGGTGTAACAGGAGTCCCATTGGTTTAACTCAGACTTTTTTAGCAAATTGTCCTCAAAGATAGCATTATCAGGATATGCCTTAATGCCCCTTTTAGAATCCCAAATCACTTTTCCTATCTGTTCAGGGGGAGGAGGGGGAAGAGCACTCCTTGAAGATAGATTAGCTCACAAAGGCACTGCCGAGGGCCCGTACCTCTAACACATGCATTTTCTGAAAAATGTAAGCCTGATGAAATCTTAACTCAGCTGAAATGAGTGATCTTATCATCACTGACCTGTGTCTTTCCCGACTTCACTCTGAATCCATTCCAGCAAAATGTCACTAAAATGCTTTTCAGTTAAGAAGAGGTGAGGGCAGGGTGGGTTTTACATCTCTTGATAAACATGATCTTCACATACCTACTAGATTTAATGCACTATCAAACTCACAGTAATTTTACCCTACAGCAGCCTGACAAATCATTTTTTCCTGCTTCCCTGAAAACATCAGTATTTTAAAGTTGATTCACCATTAGTTCATGACTATATTCATATTTCTGGAGGATAGGTCTGGGCAAGCACTAAAATATCCTACTAATGCAGTTTAGAGTTTGACATTCATAGAGTATACTGAGTAAATTGGGAAAAAAAGGATACGAAGTTAACTCTGTTTCCATCCTTCAGGGGTCAGAATAACACTATGGCAACTCCTATGCATTGCTACAGCTCTTATAATTTTCAGAAATGTCCATTGCATAGTCTCCCCCCCACAAAATTGCAGGCATGCTCTTTCCATTGATTGCTTACAGGACCCCTTGTGACAACACAGGCTACATACCTGTACCACCCATCTCAAAGGAGAGCACAATTGTCTCCAGAAGGTGTTATAAAACTGGTGCTGTAGAGGAGTAGGCACTGATGGTCTGGGAATGTATCACATGATACATGTAAAGTGGTATGCAGCATGCAAGGATTTGCAAATTCAGGACAATAGAGAATGGTAAGCAGCCAATTTTTATTTATAGATTAATTTTATTATTGTAGTTAGCAATGCCCACTTGGTAAAAATAGAGGGTTTCAGCTCCAATGCAACATCTCTTCAGTTTGCGCCAAATGTAGCTTTTTTGAGAGGAAACTTTGCTTGCTGAAGTAAAGCTGTAAATCACTCGGACAAATGAAGAGAAAATGTGAAGAGAAATATTTACATAAAACATTCCTAGGCTCCGAATCTCAGACCACTGAAAGCAGTGAGATTTTGGCCACCCACTCCTCGCTATTGCTGGAGAGCTGGCTTTTAAAGAAAACAGCAGTGCATGAAGAATAATCTCAGTGCCTTGCTCTGAAAGAGCAGGCTTCTGGCTGTCATTGTCATAGAAAACAGTAGACTTGTTTTAGTGCTGATAGGAAAATTTGAAACAGGGCAGATCTTAATGAAACTTTTTTACTGTTCAGTGATATTCTTGTAATGCATTCAGAGTACTTTCTGTGGCCATTATGTTGAACCCATGTATTAGGAAAAAACCAAAAAAAAAATGGATAATCAGCTGAGGTTTTCCTTCAGTGTATTTGCACTTACAGAGAAGTGTTTGAATATACTTCTGTGTTTCATAACAGCTGTGATATTTAGTGGCTGGGAATCTTTTTATTTTTATAGTTCACACTGCATGATAATATATGGCAATTGAAACATGAAGCTCTGATTAATATGATTAAAAAGTAGCAACTTATCTAGTGGTGCTGAAGTTGTAAAGTTTAATTATAGAAGCACCATTTGCACAGCTATAGGTTAGGTTGTGTCAGCATTTCTATTATAAACCTCTATCCTGTTTCCATCCGTTGTGTCAGGGGTCCATGAAATAAGAAGAATTCAAAGCAGAGACCGTGATGGCTGTTTTAGGTTACTGTCGTGGCCTGTCAGGTCAGTAATCCATGTATTTCTTTAAGCCTTTATATAAATATCTACAGCAGCACCAAAGCAGCCATTATGCTCTATCAATTCAAGTATATTCTTCTATTTTAAAATGTAATTAAATATGCAGTGATGGACCACAGTAACTTAGTGACTCAGGATGGATCATTTAATGTATCATTTTTTATGCACTTTTATACAGTTTTCATGTTCCTAAAACAAAAACAGATTAAATGCAGCAATTAATTCTTTTTGTGACAGCTTAAAATTAATTTGCATTTAGGTGAAAACTCTTTTGTGGGGCGGGGAGGAAGGAGAGAATGATGAAGATGAAAATTTGTGGGTTTTGAATGTTAATATTCAAGCTTTGCATATTCCTCTGAGGTAGTCACATATGGAACTCCATCCTGCAGAAGGGGAAAGTACTGTGTCATTTGTCACAGCTCTGTAAGACCAGGGTGAGGCAATCAGGTAGTGCTGGCTCTCTGTTTTAACACTGAGCACTCAGTTTTTCTAGCTCTCACTGTACCTGTGTATTATGGGCACTCCTAGGTCAGTTCATGGTGTTATACAGCACACTATTTATGCCTCAATAACTGGGTCTGAACAGACGAACCAAGGGCGTCAGTCAGTCTTACTGCTGTATGTGCTTCAAAGTTTCATGTTTGTAGGAACAGCACACAGACATAAAGATAACCCTTAAACAGTTGTAGCATCAACTGCAGCATTTACTTACAAAGATTTTTAAATTGGAAATGAAGGAAAAGAAAGGGAGAACATGAAAACGTTTAGATTTTTGCCACTGCAGTAGATATTGTTCCCATTTTATTTTTTACTTCTGGGAATAATTTCAGTGTAGCTTACAAAAAGATCTGCAGAAAGCTAATTCATGTGTTGAGAAGGCCAATACCATCTATGCAAATCTATACAATCAGCAGGCAGACAAGGGGTAGTGGTGTCAGAAAGTTTTCTGTTCTCTGGTCCTTTACAGCTGGCCATGGTGAATAGAGCATTGTGGAAGAGGAAGAAGATGGAGACTGCAGAATGGGTTAATAAAAGGAGGGCAGAAAAGCTTGTAAATGTATAGACAGTAGTGAAGTATCTTCTCCATCTTCTCAGATGTTTCTGTATTCCTCTTGTCTGTTCTTTACTAGGGATACCCAGCTGCTTAAAGTTGTTGCAGTTCCCAACTCCCACTGCTCTTTTTTTTTTTTTTTTTTTAATCCTTAAAATCTTCAGTGCAAGGGCCATCACCTTTTGGTTTTCATGCCTGCTTCCAGTCACGCAATGGGATGGTGATCTCTCAGTTGAAGTAACTTGAGGTCTTTCTCCATAAAATAATAAATTAATGTCAGGAACATGAGAGAAAGAATGTTTTCTGTTAGAGAAAAGACTGAAAAGGCCAATAATTTTAGAAAAGGCTGATAATTTGCAAAAATCATACTTTCTTCTGACAAAGTACATTCTTTGAATTTCCAGTTAGGATTTCACAGTGCTCTTACTAGACTGACACCAAGGTAGTGCAGCTGCTATGCTTGGTAGTGTCAGTAGCAATTTCTTTTCAATCACAACCAAAAGTTTAGACTGTTTCAGGGAAAATGAAGTCATAGTGATGTGCATCCATTGTCATGTGCAGGGAAAAGCATCTGCTGCTGGTCAGGAGTGGGCTTAACCACTCTGAGTTCCCAGTGGGCTTAACCAGCTCTGACCTGTCTGAGTTCCCAGACCATTTGCATCTGACTGAGAATTCCTGTGCCTGAATGGTGTAAGGAACCTGCAAGTACATCTGTGCCCTGCCTACATCCATTTGACAGTGCACCTTTACTGGATTTGACTCTGAGCTCAGATCATATGCCTCAGGGATAATCCCTACACCAAGATCTGTTGGTATGATGGAAACCTTGGGATAGAGCCACAATGTCTGCACAGGAATGTGTTTGGCCAGGATGCTTTTGTGTGGCACTGATCCCTGGCAGCAATTTTAGCCCTGTGTCTGTCAGGTTGCTGCTCAGTGCACAGAATTTCAGGATGGCAGCAGAGCACAACTGTTACCATACAGCACCTTGGCATTCTGCATCTTCAATTTTCCTTTAATGCTTTCTGTCTCTTCCCACATTAAAACTTTTTTTTCCCTCCCCCCCACAAACTCTTTTGCTTATTTTAGAGTAATATAACTGGAAATGCATGGCATTTCCTTTTCAGCAAGTTGTGATTGTGATGGAGATACCTATGCTTGTGTACCTGTCAATAAGATCTGCATTTTCAATATACACAGAGTTTTTTTAATTCAGCATCTCTTACAGAACAGACAAGGCCTGTGAACTTTCTCCTAGGCATTTCTTTGGGGGATCCCATAGCTGAAAATGCTGTGCTTACACCAGCGTTAAATCAGGCTGGCTGATTGGCACTGTCTCTCTGCACATACATATATATTTAGTTATCATAGAATCAATAGAATATGCTGAGTTGAAAGAGACCCATCAGGATCATTGAGTCCTACTCACTGGCCCTGCACAGGACACCCCAAGAGTCATGCCATGTGTCTGAAAACATTGTCCAAACGCTTTTTGGTCTCAATCAGGCTTGGTGCTGTGACCACTTCCCTGAGGAGCCTGTTGTGGTGCCTGACCAACCTCTGGGTGAAAAATGTTTTCCTGATGTCCAGCCTAAACTTCCCTTTACACAGCTTTAGCCATTTCCTTGAATCCTGTCACTGGTCATGAGAGTAAAGAGATCATCACTGTCACCCTCACTTCCCCTCAGGAGGAAGTTGTCACTGCAGTGAGGTCTCCCCTCAGTCTCCTCCAGGCTGAACAGACCCAGTGACCTCAGCCCCTTCTCATAAGGTTTCCCCTCCTGACCCTTCACCATCCTTGTAGCCCTACTTTGGATGCTCTCTAATACCTTAATGCACACTTTCAGGGATCATTTCTGTAGCTGGTCACTAGAGGAGAGTTATGTACATGTACACATGCACAAATACAGGTACCTATGTATGCCTGTGCATGCACATGCCTTTACCTGTGCACTCACTCATCTACCCAAAGGAAGACTGAGAGCAAGCCATAAAGACGAAATACTGTAGTTATTCCTTATGCTAAATGGAGGAAAACAAGCATCATTCGAACAAGCCATGAGACAGTAGCTGGTTTTTAGGGTTGATTTAGTATTTATTTTTAATGATCTGTAAATGCAGCATATTTGAAGACAGCACAAATGTATTTTGGAATATCAAAGCAGAAACATACTTTGAAAGGACTATTGAAGGGCTATATGGTATCAAATGTAATTTTAGAGATCTACACAGTAAAACTTTGAAAGATACAATCTAAATGTTTCCTGCATATCTCTCCTAACAGAACAGGATACCATCAAAAATCTTGCCCATTGTTGTGAAGAAGCTCAAACAGGGTATTTTCTCAGTTCATAGTAGAAGAAAGTTTTATATGTATTATAAAAGAAATGTAAGACTTTGTGTAGTATTTCTTGTATAACATTTAGAAACTCTTCACTGTCATACTCAGTATGAATAATCCATCTGCCTTTGGTAACTTCTTATCCAGAAACTATTAAGAAAGAAGAAAAGACCAGAGAATGACAGCCAAAAAAAAAAAAAAAAAGTCTTCCTTATGAAAAGATTCCCATGTGAAGAAAGAAAGAGGTTTTATTTATTCAGAAAAAAGAAGATAGAATATGGAAGAACAGATGACGCAGGGAATATTGAAGGCTTTGGCTTATCTTACATATTGTTTTCCTGATAACCAGTAAATTTTAATTGTGGAAAATATAAAATGAGTAAAGGGAAGCACTCCTTTACATAGTTCATTCAAATCCTTTGTCTCTTATGGACAAGGATACAGTGAAAAGAAAGCTCTAGTAGAATAGAACAGCTAGATAAAGACAAAATTTTGAAGTGTTGCATTGTAATAGATACCTAGATAAGAAGATTATCAGGCTGTGTAACAGAGGGCTCTCAGCTTCTATACCCCAGTTGTGGTGTAGTCAGTGGATGTATTTGTAATTTCTGAAGTGTTAAAGGATGCTTCTTCAAAAGGATTTCTTATTGGCTTCCCTTGGCGGTCTCCTGTCTGAGATGGACTGTATGTTCTGGAGACTATAGTTCTTAACTTTCTGTTCATTTTAGAAACCCAGCAATTGTAGTACTGCTTAATAAAGATTTATTAATGTTTACTGAAGAGCCTAATTTTGCTGTTTAAGTCCTCATACTAAAGTCCTGGTCCAAAAGACAGTGATGGAAATGGAACGAGGCCTACTGCACTCTGTAGGTATTGGATCAATCTCCAGCTTTATCATCTAATTTCCTAATTTTTGTTATTTTCTGTGAAAAAAAAACCCCTCATACTGCATAAGTTTAATAGGTTAACATTGATTACAAAAACAAAATATTGTAAACTTTAACAGAATCCAATAAAGCTTACTATATTATTGACAGTATAAACGGTCTTAGTAATTTCCATCATTAAGGGATGTGCAACCCCCATAGTTTGTTCAGTCACTGAAAGGAATGTCTCATTTCTTAAAAGGTTGTTACACCATCCCTGGACTCTGGTACTTTCAGTTGCTGTGATGGAAAACTCAGAAAGATCTTTAAAATCAATCACTAAAAATATATGCAATGTTAATGTACATCCTGAGCTAGTTCTTTCTAAAAAATTGTCAGGTTAATCAAAATACAGATACGTTTCAGTCTTTAGTTAGTTTAAATTATCCTCCTTCGTATTGCTTCTTCAGTACTTTATATGTATAAAGATGTATAATATATTTCTTATATATAATAATGTAAATTCTGTCAAAGGACAGTCACATGGCTCAATGGACAGACTCCACATCTGACTGTTCCATTACAAGGGACCTTCCTTAATTACTGTTTTCTCTGGATTTTGTCCATTTGTAGTATCACTTAATGCTTAAGACTTCCATATTAGCTAATGCAATGTATGTCTTTTATTTCTTTGGTGTCTGAAATCAGACCCTTTCACTAGTTCCAAATATTGCTTCTCTGTAAAATTTTGCTAAATTTGTCCATACTTCAGTTTCTTGTCTCTAAACACTGAAAGACATAAACACATTGTGCCTTCATGTCTTTTTAAGTGCTTCATCTATTTATAATATAAACTCTTTGCTTAATATTTCTATTTTATTATCTGTGAAGTAGAGCTAGAGGAAACGTCAATGTCAATTTCTTCTTCCTGCCTCAGTGGAAATTAATTTTTTTGCCAGCCCTTGGAAATCCTAGAAAGTATTTCCATTCTTCCAGCCTCTAGAAAATAAGTAATTTCCATGTTGGTTGGAGGGTGAATTTTTTAATATTTTTTATTTATTTAGCACTTAGATTTTGAGAGGATTGAATCAAAAGATGCCATTTTAGACATAAAATTTTAATGAAAACATTTTATGCTCAGTAGAAAATTAATCAGGGAAGATATTTTCAGAGTACTTAATGCAAGTTTTTAGCAGAACAGGACTCTCAGCTAAGGCCTTTACATGCTAAATAATACAAATATGAAAATAGTATTGTGAGTCATACTACTGGGGGTGGCTGGGTCAGCTGCCTGTTTCCTAAATATTAATCAATCTTTTTAATTTGAGATTGCTTCACTATTCATCTTCTAATTTTTCGTGTTGCCTGAATTAATTATATATAAAATATGGATGGTCACGAATCAAAGGTAGCTTGTGGTTTTCCATTTTGCCAAGGTTCAGGTGCAACCCACCTGGTTAACAGAACAAAAATGTTAATAGTGATGGTTTTGATGCTGAACTTCGACTCTGTGTTGGCTCTTACTCATCGAGTCTTAATCCAGTGCCCGGGGTGTTATGGGAAGGGCTGCTGTTGGTCTCAGTGTGGAGTGAATTAGATTTGGGAATTTTAAAATCTTAGCAGCGAGGTTCTTTTCTTCCCTGCAGCGCGTTCGCCTGTCGGCGCAGAGCCATCACCTGCTGCATGCTCGCAGGTACTGCCTGCCTTCCGGAGAGCAGCTTTCCCGCCGGGAGCGCCGGAGCAGGGCAGCTCCTGTTTCTCTGGGAGATAATCCCAGAGGTGAAGGGATCTCGGGTTTCGTACATGAAACCTTTGCTGTTTTTTTCAGGTCTTGTTACTGGAATTGACAAGCCGTGCTCAGTGCCATCCTTTGGGCTAATTCCAGCTGACGGCTCTGGACCAGGGCTGGACCGCAGAGCTCCGCGGTGACGCCGGCGGCATTTCCCCATCACAGCAGGAATGCCCCAGCCAGCGGGCTCCGTGCCCGGCACAACCTGTCGCCTGGAGACTTGTGGTTTCCATAGCTTTGTTTAATAGAAGACATTTTTGTCTGCTCTGAAGATACTCGTGCTCGCTGATTTGGAATAATATTAAGTGAAGCAAGGGTAAACGGATTTCACACAGAATCTCCTGTCAGAGCTCTGTTTCATCAAGAATAATATTAGAGTAACTCCAGTGAAGCTGTTTCATTTGGCTTGCCAGACTGAGTCCAATGTGAACCTTCAACATAGATATTATTGCATTAATTTTAATGAATAAAGATCACAGACTTATTTAATTAACATAGCAAAAACCATTGTCAACAAGCAGAGAAGTTATATTGCACAGCCACTCTAATGCAATCACAAGAGTATACTTTATAGCTATGAGAATATAATTTTCTTGTTAAAAACCTTTGATGTTTCTTTAAATATATAAAAAATACAGGAAATGTGTAAATAAGGCTTGCCAGCCATCTCAAATGCCTCATGTTAAAATTAATCTTTTAGCTTTAATTTGTGTTCATTTACATGGGTTTCAGATAATACTGGTGTATATATACAAGCATATATATAAATATGAGTAGAGGTATGCATGTACATGCATAACTTTTGTGATGAAATCATAGGTGTTAATATTGAAAACACAACCATCATGCCAATTTTCGTATGTTGTTTTTACCATTATTTTTATCATTTTATTTGCACGGTTAAGGACTGTTTAACCACTAGAATTTTACTTTTCTTGTGCTTTCCTGGCTGGTCCAACTACAAAGAAAATGCTCCTTTAATTTGTTCTTAGGGAATTCAGGAGCACTCTATTGGAGGTTTGCCTCCTCCACCAAGACCCACTGCGCAGTCTCACCTGCATGTGTGGTTTAGACCTACACATGTTTTTCTATCCAAGCTCCCTCATGCATTGCCACAGGAGCTGGTTCAATGTTTCTGGAAGTCACGGAGTCAAGGAGCCACCAGTCACCTGAATGGCAGTATCTTGTCATGTGCAGGACAGGCTGCTGTCTCTGTGCAAGTCCTGAATTCATAACTCAGAGGGAGGCTGTGTTTCGTAATAGGGGAAGCTGTGGGCAGTGCATCTCATAGTTTGGCAGGAACTGCTTGCTGTGTAGATGGCTTTAGATTAATGTTGGTGTCAAGATTTCAACATATATTTTGGTATGTTTAATCCCACACTGATACAGAGTATGAAAACCATTGCTTGAAAGCAATATATATGTGTATATATATAAGCCAGACTCTAGTTTATCTAATAATGAAACCTGAATGCAGGAATGCAAATTTATAATGTAGCCCAAAGTGTATCAGGCTGTATCACTGCCACCTGAAATATGTAAATAAGAGACTTTATTGCTTATTTGGCAGGGACTGTGGTTCTACAGTTCTCACTTCTACTGTTATTTTTATTGACCTCTCAGAATAATCTCAAATAAGCTTTCAACCTTATGCTTTGTTTTGATCAATGAATTTTCAACTAGAGACAATTTACTATAGAATTATCTTGTATTTTTTCTACCAAGATTGGCATAGGTTTTTTTATTTATTATTCTTTTACTATAAATTTATACTATTGTAGGATAGAGGAAAAATACAGTAAAAATGTAATACAGTAAGACTGTGTTCATATAATAGCAATTTTTTGCACCCATAAACTTTATAGTTTGTTTTGAGGATTACCTATTAAGGCTCTAATTAAAAAGAAAAAAATAACAGTGTGTTTCTTACATAACTTCCCCCCAGAAAAAGGGGAAAGGCCACACCAGAAAGAAAAATAATTAAATTTAGATACCCATTTATTTAAGTCCGTAATTTGTTTTAAAGGAGAAATTGTCTTTCTGCTTATCTTAGAGGACAGAGAGACCCTCTTACTATTTAAAGCTTATCTTAAAAATAGCTTCATTATGAAGGAGCACAATTTTTACTCAGTCCTCATCAAAGAATAAAATTAAACAAAATATGCTGTCAAGCAACGCTCACTTTCCTCTAGATGGTCAGAAATAAAGCAGAGAACCATCACTGATCTCAGTATCAAAATAGTATATGCTTCCAGGGGTTTCCATAAAATTTCGTTTATGGAACTCAAAGGTTTTATAACAAGAGTTATGGGAGTTTTACATATGGAATAACTGATTCTAGCAGGAGGTTGTGTTTTGTTGATGTCAGGCATTCTAGCTCACTTTTTCTGTTACATGGTGTGTGCGGTGCATGCACATGGTGGATACATGGAACATGGTGAATACACACATGAAACAGGAGCTAATTTATCAGTTCCCATGAGTAAATGGCTCTGCATACCTCTTTTATTAGTGAAACTAAATTTTATTTGAAAACAAAGGCATAGAGGAGAAAATATCCTTTAATGGTCCTATATTTTATATGCTTTGATAGACAAATAAATCCATGGATTACCTTCAGCAATGTGGAATTTATTTATCTGATGAGACATTCTAGCTGTCACCAGTCACTGACAGTGATTGTGACACCTTGCTGCACACATTGCTTACATTGTACGAACATTCTCTATTTTTCTAGCGTGTTGTTCCTGAGATTTCATACCACAGGTGAACAATTAGCTGTATACCTGCCAGTTAAGATAACTGAGCTCTGCAATTAGATTGTGTGACAGGTTTTGATGAAATTCAGCCTCCTTCCAGAGGCAGATTGTGAGCTGGCAGGGAGGGTGTCGGGTGCCCCAGGTGGGTGGGCACAGGGTGTGCAGGCAGTGCAGCAGGAAGGGTGCTTGGGAAGGCGCAGGAGTGGTCAGCAGAGAGCTGCCTCCCCCTCTTGTGCAGTCCTTTAGTTACCACATGTCCTGTGCAGCAGCTGACAGGCGTTGGGAAGGCTGCTTCTAGAATGGGTATTAAAGAAAAGCTATGAATAATGAAGACAGAGTAATGCTTGGTGTTGGTCAGTGTCCTCTGGCATGACTTTGGTTTGAGCACATCTTTTCTGTTGCATACATCATCCCTTAGGAGAGGTTCTGCCTCCTTGGCCAATGTCACGCCTTGGTTTAACATCAGCTCCCAAGGAGATCTTGGCTGGGAGGCTGTCTCCCCACTGCTGTGCTCTGGGGCCAGCTGGGTAGGTGGCAGGAAGGGGGACCAACTTGTGCTGGTTTTGGCTGCAATGCAGTTCATTTTCTGCAAGTGGTGGAGAGCAGTTTATAGCCTCACTGCCTGATGCCCATACCCTCTCAAACAGATTGCCTGGGACTACAGTATTTGTCATTTGGCTTTGGGTTCCTCCTCAGCCACCTGTGATGGACTCGATGTCTTAGTTATTACTCTTGCAGTTGTTTGTTTTTTTTTTAATGTAGGCTCATGGAGTTATTTTTAGTATTGTTTGTGTGAAGTATAGCCTCCCTTGCATTGTAGTTTTTCCAGACACAAAACTGGTAGATGTTGTGTGTCCTAGGCTACGTGCAGGGATAAGCTTAGGGATAGGATGGTATCAGAGGACTGACTGCTCAGTACAGACCAAACCAACTTGTTACCTTGGTGTTAGAGGCAATCTGTGGAGTGAACTGCCTTCCCTCACCTGTTGACTCCAGAGAGCAGCAGTGAACTCACACTGTGCAGTGGAGATGATCCCTGTGAGGAGTTTACTCAAGGGCTGAGCTGCTTGGCAGTGCAGACGTGTCGCCTGACGTGGATTCCCAGGAGCAGAATGGGGTGATAGCATTTCTCACCTCCCTGGCACGCTAAGGGAACAGACACATTAGAGACTGTGAGATGTGAAGATATGGTAAGATGTGGTGTTTTGTGGTGTGATGAGAGTGCAAATGATAGACTCCTGTCTGAGAAGATGGATGAGTTCCCTTCAGTAAAGCATTAATGTGTGCTGTATCCGCTGAAATGTGAGCTGGTTGTCACAGGCTCTGCAGTTGTTCCTGGGGATTTTGTTATGCAGATGGTACCTTCTGATTATCACATTTTAAGACTCACACACACATGAAAGGGAATAGTGAAATGGAGAGGGGTAATCTTACTGAATAAGAAAAGCATATTTATAAACAGATTTTTTTTCCGTGAGATAAATCAGCTCTCTCTGGGCCTTACATATTGAAGCTCAGTCTGGCTATATTTGAGTTTATGAGATAGCTATGCATCTTTTTTTTTACTGGCCTTTGCAAAGCCCCAGAACATGACTGTCATCACTGACATGCGGTGGGGACAGGTCTGTGCAGAGCTGAGCACCACTCCCCCTGCCTGTTTCTCTCCATCAGGCTGGTCAGGTGTGTGCCCACTGCTCTGAATTAGGACTGGGAAGGCAAATGGATCTCCAATGCAGGTCCCATTCAGGACATCGCCCTGTAACACAGATATTCTTCAGAAGTAAGCTACAAAGCTTCTTAGTCTTGTATGCTCCTTTCCACAAATTGCCCTGCCAAAAAAGGCCTGGTGAAACAAAGGTTTGGTGAAATAATCCCATTTGACACAGTCATACTTTCCATTTGTAGGAGAAATGCACTGCATTCAGCACTCAGCAGATCATGTTTGTTCAGCAGATTTCAATTAAAGGTGCTAGTGCTTTTAGAGGCCAAGCTGGACTTCTTCCAGAGCAGATATTTTCATTTTCCACTCTATACCTGTTTCCATAAAATGTATTTGTACAGACAAAATCCGCATCTGCCTATACCCTTAGAAAGGTTTTGTGATTAAATTGTGGAAGAAAGTGTTTTACTTTGCCCTGTCTGAATTGGAAGTAGTGTCTGCATGTGGGAGGAAGCAGACATTGTGGTTCAGGTTTGGATGGGAATAGGGATTTTAATGTTGGTGAAGGAATTACTGTGATTTCTTTCTATTAAAAGATTGCCCATAATCACCCAGTTTCCATTTCTCTCTGTGCTGTGCATGCTCAGAACCCATGCCATAGGGCTTACAAGGAAGAGAAATTGGATTGGGGCAGCTGGGGAGCACGAGGTAATAACAAAACCATATTGGCAGCACTCTTGACAGTAGCCATCAGCTACCACTTCCTTCTCAATTTTTCGTAGGCATCACAGTGGAGAATGGATTTGAAGGAACAGAGAATGGAGTTCATTGTCTTTTTACGCTGCTCAAATGATTGAGGAAGGCTATGAAAAGCCACCTCAGGCCTAATTTCGTAATAGCCAATTCTCACAAATTGTCTGTCTGTAGGAAGAGCACAAAGCTTCAGCAATGCCAGGCCACCTGCAGATTTCACTTAGGAAGAATACAGCCCAGTTTTCATTGGACTATCAAAGCAATTAACTTGCTCAAAATCATGATGGTTCTGTGAGTTGATTTTAGATACAGAAGAATAAATTTCTGCAGAAATCTCTATGAGCCTTTCAGAATTCTGTATCATAAATTACACCCCCATCGGTGAAATCTCAGTGTAGAAAATAGAGAACCAAACTATCACTAATGAGGAGTTAAACATAATTTTATACTACACAGTATTGAGCGTATTTAAAATATTTGGGCTCTTAGTTTGAGTTTGGACTTCTGACCTCATATTAATAAGCAAGATTTAATTTGAAGGGTTTTTAATTTTTAATGTAGTTTATGTCATTTTACTTCCTTAATAATCAGAAGGTCACATGGTACCAAATGAAACACCTTATGACAATCTAAATTGAGTATATCATCATTTTTACCTTTATCAGTCAGAAATAATTAATTGAATAGTGTGTATTGCTCATAGATCATGATGTCTGCTTCTGAAAAATGCATTGACCTATAAATTGTCCTCCAGTAGCCATCCCCAGACTAGACAGGAGTTGCCATAAGAAATTTGTAGAAAGATGTCTTCTGAATGATGGGTGTTTGCACAGTAAAGCTGAGTAAGAAGGCATCTATTCAAAGCCTCTTTTTAAAGGTTTCCTGTTAGATCCTTTTATAAAAAATACAGTTTTCTATTTCTAGCATGAATTAACATAAATCACATATGAGATATATTTAATTTCTTTATTTCTGTCTAGTTATTTCCATGTAAGACAGAACACTGTTGGAACATAATACTAACCACCATATGAATTTATAGTTACATGTTCCTGGTGCCACATTAAGTTTCACCCAAATACAGTAAAATTGTTCAGCAGATAATTCCTGCAACAGCTTATCTTTTTATTTATTTCTAAAGATTTGTTTTACAGTGATCCATAAACTTTAATTCCAACTGTTTATCATTTGTTTCTCAGGATATACTCCCGTTTTTAATATATACACCCATTCTTAGGAATAGAGGACAGGGCCTTATTGTTATGCAGTGCCTAGTCTCCCTTAAAACAGTTTCCTTTTAGTCTTGTCCTTCTAATCTGTTTTCTACTTTCAAGGCCAAAACAGTTGCTGGACAGCTCAGATTCAGTGCCCTTTAATTGACATGACTTTGCCTCATGTCTGTTCTCTGATGGCATAGAGAAAAAATCATAACTTCTCTGATATTTATCACAATAAGCAAAGTAAAATATTCTATTCCAATTAAACTTCTGTTCCCCTTATGTGCTTTAACAGCTGCCTTTGCACTTGTGGTCTGAGTTCTTTGGGAGAATACTGACCAGAAGCCTCTGCATTATGCTAGAAGAGGTCTTGCTGGTGCTCGTGCCATTTGCAGTAGCTCTCCCACACTCCTGTCTTCAAAGGCAGATGCTAAATTTGCAGCTTTTCAGTACTATGTCATTCTGATTTGTCACTTAGGATACTGTACTCACTGCAGGCACGTTTTCTGACAGCCGTGCTTTGCTCTCAGTCTGTGGCTGCCCCAGCTTCTGATGCTTTATCACTCTAACTAAAGTGTGTATATAGTGCTGAGAATCTACCTAGAATCTGAACAGAAGCAAAAAGCATTGCCCTCTCTGCTCTGGTAAGTGTCCTTAACAGTGGGCTTTCTTCTGGCAATGTGGGGAATGAAATTAATTGTTCATAAGTTGGCTTAAAAATTCATCCTGGTACCAGAAGGATGGAATATTTCAGTGCTATTTCATAGCATATATTATGCAGGCTATCATGGTAGCTACTAGCACATAGGTATGTAAGATTGAACAGGTAATTCTTGCTCATGGAATCTGAGTACATTCACTGGATCACCAGAAGTAGTGGTATGTGTGAAGCTCAGACCTCATTGAATTTATCTTATCTTCCCATAACAAGACATGTGTTTCTCATTGGTTCCTGTAGTTATCAGATACTATTTAAAATTCTCCTCCTCTCAGCTCTAAAACCATGCCAGAAAATCTGGCATTTTGATGCAAGTCACAAATTCAGCTAAGAAAAATTTTATTATTTTTTTTTATTTCAGACCTACAGAAATTTCACATGGCATATGTTTTGAGATGCAATACTAAGATACTTCATTATTAAAAAGTCAAGAAAGAGAAGAACAATCCACTTGGCATAGGAGGAGTACTAGCCTCCAAAAAAAAAAGGGATTCTAGGAAAGTCAAGTGATGGTAAAGTGTAATATCAGTATAATTTTAAGTAGTAAACCCCCAGGATTTGGCTAAGTTTATCTGGGGGTAATGTAAATGAGCCTTTGTAGAGAAATTGCATGTTTAGAGCAGTTGTAAAGCAAACCCTGTGTTTAATGTCCTAAATACTTTGTTTGTGGCTCCTCAGCCTTATGGCCTCATCATATACCAAATTTTTGTGAAAAAACACTTCAACTTACATGCAATTAAGCTTTACTGAGGATGTAAAATTACAGTATAGCCAGTGTGAAATAGGATCATCAATGATGGTGACATCTGTCAGACACAAGAATAAACCTACATTATGAACCCCCAGCCATGATTTTATTATCTCATTTGCATAACCAGTGTTAAAAAATCCAGTTATGTTGGGCACTTAGCATTTCAGAATGGCCTTTAAGCACAGGAGTGAGGCTAGGAGGGGGCACCAGATAATTTTAAATTGTAGGATTAAGATGCCAGAAACCATCTGGATAAGCAGCCATGCCTGCAGTGGTGAATACAGCAGATCCATGGACCACTTCAGTCCCCCCCAAAACATAGCTGTGCCAGGGAGAGCACTAGCAGGGGAGCAGGGGAATGGCTGCAGATCCAGCATTTGAGCTTTCCTACTGGCTTTATTTCCTTTTGTACTGGTGCAGCCAGGGAGTCTAGCTGACTGCAGAAATGTAATATACAGTTAGTTTAAAAAGGACCTCAGAGCACCAACCCCACACCACTTACATGCCAGAAGTTCCAAGCTAATAACTCCCAACGTCTTATAATTAATTAGAATAAAAAAAGCCCTAGAAATTATGATGTGCCACAGAAAGAGAGCAGGAGAAATCAAGGACATTAAGGATGTCCTAGTATATATATGGTGCAGTGGTGAGAGTACGGACATAAAATCCTTTATTAAAGTAAATTAGGAAGTTTAAAAGAAGAAATTACTAAAGCTATAATATAGGAACAAGTCCCATGTTGCATAAAAAATGGTATAATTTTTCTTCATTAATGTGTAAGATGGGAAAGGACAGATAGGAAAAAGCAGTCCAGAAACAATATGTTATTAGCTACATCAGACAAAGGAGAGCCAAATGAGACACATCTAGGTGGGGAGCAGCTTCACAGGCTCTTCCATCTCACCACTGGGCATGCAGTGAAAATTGCTTTTTTTACTAATCCCAGGTATATTTAATCAGCTAGGCAAAGGTGTATTCATCCCGGCACAAGATGTAATAATTGCCCAAAGAAGGAGAAGGAGGAGGAAGGACTGCTTTAAGGCAGTTGCAGAAGTCTGGAGGAGCTAGCCAGGGGTGAAACCGTATTTCCAGAAGAGCAAGGCCGCTGATTGTTCAGGTTTATGTCTTCTCCCCATCACCTTAGGTAAAACTGCTTGGCCCTTGCTAGTAGTAATACACCCACATCAAATGAGTCTCCCCAGACACCACCTGAAGAAAAATGACAGGAAAGAAATAGATGTTAAATTTTATTTTGGTTTGGTTTTACTTTGCATTGCAGAAATTAGTATTGTGCATTTAGTGAAGTTAATAAATGTGAGGTTAATGTATTCAAAACATTTACACATAATTTTGAGTATTTTCAAGGTAAACAGAATGCACATTTCTGTATCACTAGAGGAAACGAACTACACGTAGAACACAGGAAATTAGTATGTTTCCCCAAGCAGTAATTTTACAATATTTCTTTTCCAGTTTCTAAAAAGAGAGGATTTATATTGCTCCATGAAGTAAAGTTTAAACCACTCTTGTATAGGAAAAAAAAGTGAAATGTTATATTTTTGATGCAGTATGATGTTCTTTGTACACGAGATTCCAAAGAGAATTCATGCACTTTTCTCTCAAATAATTTCTCCAAAATTCATAAAAACAAAGAACAGAAGAACAACAGAAAAACATCTGAAGAACAACTAAAAGAACCAAACAAAAACCCCCAAACCTATTTAGTTTTGTGCTGGGTTGACCCTGGCTTGATGCCAAAGCTGTTCTGTCACTGCCCTCCTGAGCTGGACAAGGAAGAGAAAATAAAATGAAAGACACATGACTTGAGAGATAAGGACAGGGAGAGATCACTCACACGTTACTGTCATGGGCAAAACGGACTCAACTTGTGGAAATTAATTGGATTTATTACTAGGTCAATCAGAGTACGATGTTGAGCAATACAACCAAATCCTAGAAAACACCTTCCCCTCACCCCTCTCTACTTTGGGGGCTTAACTTCATTCCTGATTTCTCTGCCTCCTTCCTGCCAGTGGCAGAAGGGAACAGGGAGTGGGAGCCGTGGTCTCTGTTGGTCCTTCCTCCTCAAACTCTCACCCTATTCTAGTGTGGGGTCCCTGCCACAAGAGGCAGTCCTCAATTAGCTTCTGCAATGTGAGTCCTTCCCATGGGCTGAGTTCTTCACAAACACTCCGCTGTTGGTCTGTTCCAAGGGGTGCATTCCTTCAGGAGAGGCTGCTCCAGTGTGGGCTTTTCTCTCCATGGGTCTGCTGGTCCTGCCAGGAGCCTGCTCAAGCATGGACTTCCCACAGGGTTACAGTTCTCCCTCCCTCTCTCCTGGGGCATCCACCTGCCTGCTCCAGTGTGGGGTCCCTCAGAGAGCTGCAGGTGGATCTCTGCTCCATCATGGGCCTCCATGGGCTGCAGGGGCACAGCTGCCTCACCATGTTCTTCCCCACAGGCTGCAGGGAAACCACTGCTCCAGCACCTGGAGAATCTCCTCCCCCTTCTTCTTCACTGACCTTGGTCCTGCAGAGATACTACTCTCACATATTCTCATTCCTCTCTTTGGCTGTTGTTGCACAGCATTTTTTTTTCCCTTTTCTTAAATATGTTATCCCAGAGGTGCTGCTGCTGTCACTGGTGGCTTGACCTTGGCCAGCAGTGGGTCTGTCTGCCCTGTAGCCAGCTGGCTTTGGCACTGGCAGCTTGTCAGAGAAGCTACCCCTGTATCCCCCCCACTACCAAAACTGTGCCACTTTAACCCAGTACATCTGGGTCAGAGTGAAAGTTGCTCTGGGCTGAATGGTATCTAAGCTGAGTGTTGGAGAATGTTCTCAATTGCATGAGTTGCAGTGGGCTCTGTCTGCCTTAGCACTTTGGTTTGAAGCAGTAGCACAATCCTGAAGGAAATCCCTTGGTTGTTCCCACTTCCCACATGTCAGTTCAGTTTCCAGGGCAGCTTTTGTATGATGTGAAACAGGTGGCCCTGTAGAGCAGAGCACTGTTGGCAGCTCCCTTCCCCTCTGCAGCAGCAGAGTTCGGATCCCCATCAGGCATGTGTGGGTCGAAGCCCCAGGCTGAACTTCCAGCCAGCCTGGAGCTGGTTCCAGGGACAAGATAAAACTTATTCTGAAGTGCAGTCTACTGCACAGTGCAGAAATCAGGGCTTACATGCCACGTGATTTAATTATTGTTTCACTCTCTTCGCCAGGAATTGAATTAGCAGATAATATGGAAGGGGTTTGGTTTGTTTTTTTTTGGTTTTTGGGTTATTTTTAGTTGTTGCTGTTAGAAAGTGGCGGGGGGGAGGGTGGGGGAAGACCAATGATTTGAAACCAGAATAGGTGAAGAGAAGGTATTTTATGGGGATACTGGTAAATGCATGAAGGGTATCACATGCAGACCAGTAAAATAAAGTGAATTGAGTTGAATGAGAAAGCACCTTTACCTTTCTGGAAGAAATTAGCTTCCTAGTAAAAAATGAAAATGAGTAAATAAGTAAATTTCAACAAGATACTGCCACGTGGGCTAATCTTTTTGATTAATCTTTTTGAATTTTAGCCCAATCTTTTTTTTCTAGAGCTGCCATTGCTCCTGTTAGAGCAGGAACATCAGCTGTGGGCATGCACGTTCCAGCCTCCCCATCCAGCCCTTCCAGGTTAAAGGAGGTTTCTGCTTCTTCAGATGATCTGTAAATCTGACAACCAAATTATCTTAAGCAGAATTTGGTTTAGGAATTTGACCCAGTTTTGCAAATAGTTTTAAAAGAGCTAAAATGACATTTTGGCTCAAGAAGAAAAGAAAGAAAAAAACCCCCTGAAAATAGGAAGAGGGGATTTACACATTTCATAGCACTATTTTGTCAGGTTTTGAAAGAAATGTATTATATAATTCAGCCCTTTAATCCATAACAAGATTAAAAATAATTGTTTTCCCATGTTCTGCTTTCCTCTGAGGCTGGTTCAGTACATATCCCATTGTTTGTGTAGTATTGCATTATTTAGTAAAATCCTCGGATATTGAACAGCTGTTTGTTGGATTTGACCTGCAACATTGGAGTTATGGCACTACAAAGACAACAGATTTTGGCAGCTGTAATTTCTGTACAGCAGAACTGTGATATTTGCAATAATACGTTGCTGGCAAAATTGTATCTGCTTGTTTTTTGTTTCTGACTGTTTTTAAAGTAGCACCATTTATCAGACCTAAGAAATTTTGGAGATGTGTACACCATTATTATAATGAATTCACATTTATTGCATTATACATTCCATGTCCAAATCTATATTTGGACTGCTAAATTGGTCTGTAGAATTAAGAACTAGTTGATAGTCAATGCTGTCTTAATAGCAAATGGTGTCTTAATCGTAAAAATACAATGCAGATGTTAAATTTTACATTTTCTGCTGTAAATGTGTATTACATTACTTTTTCTTTTTCAAGTGGCATTTGTACCTGTTATTTTAATTGCAGTAATTGCAAAGTAGAGTCCAGATAGAGTTACTATAATTTAATGCTGAGAATTTATTGACAAAAATTCTGTTCACTGCTTAACTCTAAACTGTTATTTGTCTTGATAAAGTTAGTTGATGGTTGTTCCTTTACTGAAGGGAGGAGATGTTAGATTAGGAGCTGGAAGAGGGCACCTTGAGAAGACTTCACCAGCTGCCTAGACAAACAAGGCTTACTTTATCATTGCCTTAATAACAGCTATTGAGCCCTGAGTACAGAGCAGCTCCTTGGCACCTCATTCCCAGTGCCAGGGCTCCCATTAAGTGGTCTGCTCAGTTACCCTTCATTTCTCCAGCCTGTTTCCCCTTGCTTTCCAGCCATCCTCTAGTCTCACTTAACAAGTTCCTAAGCAACTACTAAAAAACTCTTCCAAAGTATAAAAACCATCCAGGAGCTGGGTGCTGCTCCATTGGATTGGCTTGCAGTGCAGCTGGAAAGGGCCACCCAGCCTGGTGAGGGAGCTGGCAGGAGCTTCTGTGAGTAGGCCTGGGTTTAACGCTCCATGGCCTCTTGCTGAAAGTGAAATTTGCACCCTCATGGAATATTTCCAGCAGCTAAAAAGTCTGCAAGATTGATCCTCTGTGTCTTTCTTTAGTTTCTAAAGAAGATTTTGCATTAGCCAAACTGTGTTCGCGTTGGCCAAAAATAAGTAAATTTACCTGTATCATAAACTCTTCACCTTTTTTATATTGTCTTGATATATTGCTTAGTACTGTCAGAATCTTGGCACCCTGGTATGATGTATTTCCAAAGAGGAATTTTAACCATGACAACTATTTTAATTACTTAAAGAATGCTAATTCATGGTAACCAAAAATAAATATTTTTTAGAAAACATATTTTGTACATAAGTAAGAAACAAAATTTAACTTCATGAAAGTCTTGTAAACTAAGAGTGAAAACATATTTGAGTAATTACACAAAATATTCAAAATAGTTCTAATGAATAGGTTTTTTTGGTCTTGTTCACAAATGAAAAATATAGAATCTGTGCTTAACTACTTAACAGCCATTCAGAGAAATCTGTACTTGATCAATATTCTAGACGAAGGTTGATTAATATTCATTGTGCTTCACTATGAGCAATCTAGAAAGAGGTGATGAATCAGTTTGCAGTCCTGGAACAAAGATAACACTGTAGCAGTCTGAACTTAGCCAGCCTGTCTCGGTTCATAATTCCTAGTTAACTGTTTTTGATTTTTAGCTGTAACTGAGGTTGATTGTAACTGTTGAGTAGAACAAGGGATTTTGTTCTTGTTCTTACACGTGAAAGAATGATTCAACAGGTTGCCAAGTGCTCTGGCATTCATGCAGCAAAGCACATGCTCAAGTCCTTAAATGCCTTCACTCAAGCCTTTAGTTGTTCTTGCTGGTTTGAGTTAGGCAGATGAAGAACATTTTTGCTGGAGATATAAATAAATCATCCTAGCATGTTTCTCTGTAAATTAGTATACTGGATTAAGCTTGTTTTATTTACTTCACTGCCTTAGGGTGAGCCGTTTGACAGAATCACTTTAGCTTCTTTGATTTTGATTAATCAAGGATGGGGATATTTTTGGTGGTTCCCTGTTATTATCAAAAGGCACAGCAAATGACTTGCAATATCTGATCCTGGAGAACACTATTTTTTTCAGTATTCAGATTGGAAAGAGCTTGTAGAAGACTTTCTCAAGTAGTTCTTACTGAAGTTGCATTTTATGTTTAAGGTGGTCTGTTTATGCTCTCAAAAATTATTAAAATATATTATTTTGCAAGGGTTTTTTTATTTGTATAGCTAATGGGAAATGCAATACATCTCCCTTAATGATAGATATAAAAACTAGTGGACACTTAAGTTCTACAAAACTACAAAGTATTTTTTAAATTTTTTTTCAAGACCTCAAAAAGGTACAATTTTCCTGATTTAATCTGCTATGATTCTTTTTCTCTGTGCATTGAAATAGCCCCCATTATCCTCTATTAAAAATCTTTAATGACACCTGCAATTACTTGTTCTTGCTGGTTTCATCATCTCTATGCTGCAATAGTTTGCCATACATTTAAGTCTGACAGATGTAATATAGATACCTATGTTTGCTATTGCTTTTTCAATGTAGATCTATCTCTTTCCAGAGATAGTGAGGCAGTGAAACAAGGTAATGGAAAGCAAAACAGGAGGTGAAGACGTGAGGACCGTGCTGTGTGTGCCTCCTTCACTCCACTTGACAGTGTGAGAGAGGAAGGGCTAAGGGCAAGCAGTGCTGTGATCTGAGCTGGAAGGAGACCAGGCTCACTCCTCCTCCCACCCAGGCAGGAGCATCCCCAGGAATCCCCGGAGCTTGCTTGTAGCATAACAGATGATGTAGGAAAAGACAGTTTTAATTAAAACAAAAGACAGTGTCTGTCAGATGCATCTATTTATAGATTAGGTAAATATGTTCATCTTTTCATTGATGTCTTTGAAAAACTGTGAGGACCACTACTATTAACATATGAATGAATATCAGCTTGGCTTTCATGTGTTGGCTTGGAGCCAGTTCTGTAAGCTTTTAATGATGCTGCCAAGTTTATAAGGTTCTGTCATGTAACTGAGGTTATTCATGTGGATAAGTGGTTATAGGGCCAAGGCCTGGTATCTTTGTAAACACCCAAGGCCTTCAAAAGAGGTTTAATGGCAGAACTCACAGACAGTGCCTCCAGCCTGACTGCTTTAACAGTTATTGGTGTAGCTGATAGTATTTGATAATTAATGGTGCTTAGTAAGTGAGAGATTCCCTTTTTTTCATGCAGAAAGAATATAATATTCAGTTTTTGTATTCAATGAGCTTCTATTTGCCTTTCATCAATGGTAAAAGAAAAAATATAAAGACAAGAAACAAAAAACATAGCTGTTCCTTCCTCCCAGTAATTTAACTGGGTTGCAAGCATTAGCGCAACAGTATGGCAGAGAGTTTGTTTGTTTGTTTGTTTTTATTGAAGGCTACATTCACAAAACAGCTTAATTGAAATTCAGTGCAAGTTAGGTTTCTTTTGTGTGAGCCTAAGTTGGTAATGCTCAGACTGAGAGGTATCTGTGGATGAGGACAAACTGTTTGTAGAGAGCCAGTCATGATGTTGCACCTTATGCACTAACAATGCAAATAATAATATTTGAAGAAAGAGCATGTTTTCATGTATTTTTTTAATTCATGTTTTATTATTGGTACTTTGGAAAATAGGAAAATATATTTTTAAAAAATCAAACATTTAATTGAGGTGCTCAAGCACT
The DNA here is from genome assembly GCA_034509185.1 of Euphonia xanthogaster. Lineage (NCBI taxonomy): Eukaryota > Metazoa > Chordata > Aves > Passeriformes > Fringillidae > Euphonia > Euphonia xanthogaster. The sequence continues at coordinate 103,419,083 of JAYDZK010000001.1, forward strand.
CAAATATGGCCATTTAAAATTTCAAACAAGAAGATGGAAGGGGTCTTCAACATTTTCTCCATATAATTTTTATCCTACGGCATGTTTTTACAGTTTTTTAAATGAAAATTTATAGGAAAAAAAAAAGCAGAACAGGCCAAGATATCTATGCTGGAACAGAGAAATTCTAGTAACATGCACTAAAATATTAATGAACTGTGATGCTTCTTTGGTTCCAAGTTTATTGTAAAACTGCTTTGTAGTTTTTGCTGTCCAGGAATATGCATATTTATCCTACCTTATCTACAAGTTCCTGTAAAATTTGATCAATATTAAGAAACTGATTTAAAATATGTACAGGGTTTCATGGACAGCAAGGGGCTTTAGGTTTAAAAGGCATGCAATCATTTAACTTCTACAAGGTACCATACAGACAATTTTGAAGTAAGCTATCTCATAATATTTTCCTTGGTGTTTATTGATGTTTAGATAAACGTCTTTATTATTCCCATTCTTGGATATTAATGCTTAAGTTTTCAAAGCATCCAGTGTTAAATTTATGAACGTTTTTGAAAGGCAGGTCCTTCATGAATAACAGGTCTCCTTCTATGTTATGGTGATGCTTGGAGAATGAGGAAAAGGCTGTGGATGTTGCTTAACTAGACTTCAGTAAAGCATTTAAAACTGTGTCCCACAGCACTCTCCTGGAGAATCTGTCTGTTCATGGCTTGGTTGTGTTTACTGTTGGGTAAGAAAATAGTTGGGTGGCAGATCCCAGAGATTGGTGGGCAATGGAATTGCATCCAGCTGGGGTTGGTTCCCCAGGGCTCAGCACTGGGGCCACTCCTGTTTAACATCTTTATCAATGATCTGGACAGTGGGATCAGGACCACCCTCAGTCAGTTTGCAGATAATTCCACACTGGGCAGGAATGTTCATCTGCTGGAGGGCAGGAAGGCTCTAAAGAGGGATCTGCACAGGCTGGATTTATGGGCCAAGGCCAATTGGCATGAGATTCAACACTTGGACCTGCACTTGGATCACAAACCCATAAAATATTCTAGGCTTGGGGAAGAGTGGCTGAAAAGCTGCCCAGTGGAAAGTGACCTGTGGAGGTTGGTCAACAGCTGACTGATTGTGAGCTGGAAGGCTGCCCAGGGGCCAGGAAGGCCAGTGGCATCCTGGCCTGAAACAGTCTGGCCGGCAGCACCAGGGCAGGGGCCATCTCTTTGTACTCAGCACTCTTGAGGCTGCACATCAAATCCTGTGTTCAGTTTTGGGCCCTTCTCTACAAGGAGGACATGGAGGTGTTGGAGTGGGTCCAGAGAAGGGCAGCAGAGCTGGGGAAGGGTCTGGAGCACAGGTCTGATGAGGAGCAGCTGAAGGACTTTGAGGGATTTAGCCAGGAGAAAGGGGGGACCTTATCACTCTGTACAACTACCTGAAAGGTGTCTGTAGTGAGGTAGGGGTTGTCTCTTCTCCCACATAACAAGGGACAGGACAAGAGGAAATGGCTTCAAACTGCACCAATGAATTTTAGATTGGGTTATAGGAAATACTTCTTTGAAAGGGTTGTCAAGCATTGGAACAGGTGTCCAGGGAAGTGGCTGAGACACTTTAAGTGTATTCAAGAGGTATCTGGGTGTGACAGTCAGGGACATGATTTAGTGATGGATTTGGCAGTGCTGAGTTAACAATTAGGCTTGATAGATCTTAGGTCTTTTCCAACCTAAATGATTCTGTGAAATACTACAGGCTAGAGTTTGTTGTACTGTAAAGGAATCTTAAATATCAAGCCAAAGTATCATGAGATTGATGATGCAGAGGTTTGGAAAGAGGGAGATGTGTCTCCTCTTAGTGACCAGGCGTTAGAGCGGTACTTCAGCTAGAACATATGGCATGTAGCTTATCAGAATTTAGATATCTTCTGCTGTTCTTTTACCATGATGTACATTTTTGAATGGGCTCTGGGGTCAAAGAGGGTTTCACACATCTTCCTAGAAAGTGCCAGAAAATGAAGCTGGCGCTCATAGGTACTGATTGATATTATATATATAGAAATGGTATAATTAATAGCAGGGATTTGTTCCCCACAGTAGCAAGATATGACTTTCCTCCAGGTTTGAGGAATTTTAGAAAGAAAAGTGGATTCTCAAAGTGCTGTAGTTACTCAGATCACATCAAACTCAAAATAACTCAATACACTGAGATGTTTTTCTCTGTGCTGAGAGATGCTTAGGTAAGGTGGGAATTAACCTCTCCCAAATGCAAACATTTGTAGACTGATTTTTTTAGGAGATAATGTAAATTTTATTATTTGCTTACACCTTGTGCTTATAGGGGTTGATTTTTGATGTTTGTTTCCACCTCTCACCACTTTTTTAATCAGCTTGCTGTTTATTTTGGGCTTTCTAATTATTTCCCTTATGAAAAATATGTACTTTTCCATGCCAGAACATGACAATTGCAAATATTGAACTATCTTCTTCCAGATAAAACTTCTATTTCAGCATATGTTAACATTTTCCTGTCTGCCATACTCTATGGCTCATTTTGGTTTCAACTTATTAAAATGCCCTACATGATGTTTTACACAGGGCAAGTATGATTTTTAATGTTGGGACATCAGGCTTTCAGTACAGTTTCTATTGTTTGCTTTAAGGTCTAAGGCTTCAGAGAAGTATCAGACCTGACTGTGGGTGTGGAAGAGCCAGTGAACCACACACTCCTGTAGAGAACAGCAGCTCTCCAAGGACAGGGTCCCCAGAGTTTGGTAAACATCTTACAGTATCCTCACTGCTGTCATCCTCACAGCCATTAGGGCTTGAAATTATAAAGATAAAAAAAATTATTACAACTGTAGGTAAAAACTCCACTTTGAGAGCTGGCAAGAAGAACATTTTTTTTCCCCTATTGATCAAAGAGTTTTTATCAGAAAGGCTTATTTCCATGTAGTCATCTAAAAGAGTTATGGCTAAGATCCAGAAAAGTTTATGCTTAGCTTCCTTTGCATTCTGAATCAACATTGGCATATGTGTGCGAGTAAATGTGGATATAGATAGATGGTAAAACTAAAATTATATGAAAATCAATATATACGCATATTGTTTGCAGAGAGAACATTTGGGAGACAGGTAAAATCCTTTCAACCTCCATTTTAGCACAGAATTGTAGTGTGGTTTGTGTTGTAAGAGAACTTCTGGGGTTGTCTAGGGCAATGTCATAGGCAGGGATATCTTTAACCTGATTAGGTTGCTCAAAGCCCACACAACCTCACTTCAAGTCATAGAGTATCCACAATTTCCCTGGGAAAACTGTTGATGTCTCACTACTCTCATTATAAAAAAACCCCAAAAATCATCCTTGCAATCTAAATGTAGTCACTTTTAGTTTAACTTTTTGCCTTTTGTATCTTTTGTTCCAAGAAACACAGAATGGCTGGGGTTGGGAGGGAGTTCTGGAGGTCATCTAGTCCAAGCTCTTGCTAAAGCAGATTCTGCTTCCTTGTACACTACAGAAAAGTGAATCTTCTGCAACAGGCCTGACCTTTGTGTTTATGTGTGTCACCTCTGATGAGTTTTCTGAGATAATTTTGGCTACTTATCACTTCTGCTGGCACTAAAGGGTCAGTACAATTCAGGCAAAGCCACATGGTTCCATTCTAAGCCCCTCAAATTAACTTCAGGATAAGGTACTGTTACTGCAAAAGACAGTAAGTAAGGGAAGGAAAAATACAGATTAAAGAGATGAGGAGAGGAACAGACTGACTTGCACATTCAGGAATGTATCTGCATAGCTGGCAATTCTAAAAGTCTTATTTCTAATGTAAATCCAAGAGGGTTTGACCTGAAAATAATTGGTAAGAAAATTATAATCATATCATAATATTTAAATAACTTCTCAGACTAGAGATATCTTTTAAGTTGTGAATACAAGCAGCTAATACCTAGTTACATAAAATTAGAAAAAAGGTAAACTGCATCTCAGCTGATAGGGATGTTCATCTATTCCCATGGCTACACCTTTCCATACTGAGTTCCAAGGTTTGGGTTAAAGGTGACTCATCTGACTTATGCCCTTCATTATTTTACTTTTCCATTCATTAGTTGACTTATCTTTAAAACACTCAAAGCTCAACTTCTCTGTTTTCTCTCAATATGAATAGTAGTGATGATATCAGTTATTCCCACTTGCAGTTTTTTAGAACCTGAATTTTAGAGGAGCTTGCTAGCCAGGGTTCCAGTACTTTCTCATAACATTTACCTTTTATTGAATAAAATACACATTTTGAGTGGAAAAATTGTCATTACATCCCCAGGTACTTCCTGCAGTGATTTCCATTGACTGAAGTACATGAGCTTGTGAAAACAGAGATGATCGACTGCACTGAGTCAACAACACTCATTATACTACCAGATGCTTTTATTTTCACATAGCAAGAGGAGCATTATGGACTACTGTTTTCTTTTTCTCACAGAAGGATTTTTCAGTGTACTCATAATTCCAGAAATGAATGCTCTATTGCATATTTAAAGAAATTCCTGTCAAGACCTTCAGAAATACAGGCTGTGCTGCACAGACGCGTTCTTTATGAAGGTACCAAACTCTCAGCATTTGTTTTAAGAGGTAATTCTGGGGAAAACCACCAACAACAGCAACAACAAACAAACGACACCACCCCCTCCACACCTTCTTCTCTCATGACAATAATATATTACCTGATTACTGCTTTTTGTACTCCATCATCCCTCATGTCTCTCTGTATGAACACAAATAACAGTACCCAAACATCACCCCTGAGAGGTTATTTCTGTGCTTTCTCTGTGTTTACAAACAAAGTGTACTGTTTTCCCTCACACATACGTTATTATCTTTCTCTAAGTACCTGTTACAAATCGACTGTAATTTATCAAGTGCCTGTAATGGATGTTGTGTATTTGGGTATAGTTGGATTTCTAAAGGTCATGTTTATTACATCTTTGGGAGGCCTATTGTAAAAGTTTATCAAAGCCTTTCAGAACCTGCTGATGGGTGTGGGAATATCACCAGATTACTAATGCGTTCTGCTTCTTCTGGTCTAGTCAGCAAATGAGAAATGTAAGAAACCTCTGGTACTTTGTACTTCACGTTAAAGCTAAAGCAAGAAGCACAGAATGAACATGTTCTAAAAAATAGACTGTGTTCTTCTGAATGCTAAGAAGCAAACACATGGATTGAAAAGTTATTGTATAAGTAAAGATATAGTATTTTCTCCCTTTTTTCTATTCAATTGAAAATTTTTTGTGGTGTCACACAGAAACTTTTAAATGTTTACTCATTATTCTTACTATCCGGGATTAAATTCAGTTTTAGTACAAGAAATGCCATCACATTAAACTAAGGAAGACAGGGAGAAATATAGATTTCCACATCTGTTAGAGAATTTATAGAAGTCATTAGAGCTGTAATAACGTATAATTATATAGTTCTGACTGCAGTCAGAATCAAGACAAGTAAATGCTGGTATGCTAATAACATTTCCAAAAAAAAGGATCCTAGTCTTTTATTCCTTCATGCTCATCAAATAGGTCAGACAGTCATGGATAGATGCAACATGTAAAAGGTCCCTTTTTGCAGAGTAGCCAGACAACTTGTCTGTGTCACTGTTCACTTGGAAGGAAGAGAGTGTGAAAGTCTCCAGTACTTGCTAGAAATGGAACCAACTTCAAATTATGAGCATGAAAAGTACTTTTTATAATGTTTAACCAGAAAGAAGGAAGTGTCACTGCCTTCTTTACCTGTAGAAGGGTCTCAGGTTTATGTCCTTATTCCCACCAGACTGAAGGCATTTTGGTCTTACGCACTGATGCCTTGCTTGGAGCACTTCAGAGTGGGTTCTGAGATTGGCTGCTTGTGATAGAGGATAAACTATTTACAGTTATGTTCTTTCCTCTTGGATCTGAGCTTAATATTGGAGATACACACAAATAGTGTGTAAAAATATTGAAATAGTGTGAGAACTAAGAGCACTAATAGCAGAGCAGTAATTGCACACTGCACAGAAGGCAAGTATATTTTAATTTCTTTTTCATGCATCATTTAGTGCTCAAGGCTTTCATTTTGCATATCTCTTAAGTAATCAAGGTGTACAGATAGAAGGGAATTAAGAAATAAATAAAAGGAGGCAACGAAAGAAAGAATGAAAAGCAAGCATGAAGGAAAACATAAGTTAAGTTCCAATTGAAACATTGTCACTCTCTTGCACTCGTGTATCCTCGAGTTTCAGACATAATTTGTGTAGCTTGTAATAAGAGGGGAACAGAAAACAACAGCAGGCAATTACATTCAATCCTTGGGAATTCCAGCTTCTGACAGTTAACTGGTATGTGAAAAGATTTCTAAGACTGAAAAGCTAACTGGAGGAAGGATCACAGTCAGGTCTGCTGCAGCCTTCCATGGCCCTGGGAGTGCCATGCCCTTTCACTGCCTAGGGAATGACCAAAGCAATAGTGCCTTTATTCCTTACAGTAGTCTTGCTAAAAGACTCATCTTAAATCCCCATTGAAATTTTAAGGTACCGTTTAATACAGAAATACAATACTCTAGTATGACATCATTAGCACTGGCTGTTGTCGTCAAACACAAATCTCTTCTGGACTGAGCACATCAGACCAGAGAATAGATAAATGTAATAGACACATCATCTCTCTGACCACTGCAATATGTTTAATAGTCCTTTGTTTTGTGTTATGTCTCAGAAAGGATCTTTGAAGGTAAAATACATTTTCCATCTCCATCAAAGTCTTTTATAAATTTTCTCATCTGTACTTCAGTTATGTAGACTGCATTGTAATAAATATTTCTGATTTCTTTGTCATTCATTTTGGAATAAATACACTAAAACCCATATATATATAACTACTATATTAAACCTCTTATTGCAACATTGCATATTTCTATGATTTTTCAAGACATTAACCTTGTGGTGAGAAATTGAAAATAGCATAATACTTTGGAAAAAACAAATGATCTTGAAGCTTATATTCCTGCCACAGAAACATTCAAAATTCACAAGATAGACACTTCATCTCAGCTGTAGAGAAAGCAAATTTGATGGTAAGAAATCACAGGAGCACAGAATGCTATTTGGAAAAGACTGGTGGATGTCAACTGCAGGACCTTTGCTCCAGCAGGGTGAGTTGGAGCCATGTGCAGATGGCTTTTTAGTACCTCCAAGGCTGAAGATGCCACAGCCTCCTTAGGCAGCCTGTGCCAGAGCTTAGTCACCCTCAGAGTGAAAGGGTTTGGAGAAGCTCCTGTATTTCATCTTGCTCCTGTTGCATGCCCTTTTAGGAGAACATGACTCACCCAGACACCAACGTTCAGGAGTTTCTTCATGCTGTGCTTCAGGCATTCATATAGAACTAATATTTCATGATCCTTCTGCATAGATAAAGGAGCAGGTACGGTGAAGCAAGTGGCTGAACTTGGTCACTCATATCCTGAATGGTTTCCTGCATTGCAGGGTATTCTGAGAAATAATTCCTTAGTGGTACCTCTTTAATTTAATCTCCACTGGATAAAACACTGATGTATTCCTTGTAACAAAACCTGAAATTCTGGGTTTATAGATGTGTACCATGGTTAAAAATATAATCCATCCTGCCCAGTGTGTCATATATAGTATATTTTTTTACAATATGAGAATACTGTAGGGAAAAATGGGTCAAGAAACACCACAGTTTGGTGATTAAACCAATCGTCAAGCAGGACAGGAATGTAAATTCAGTCTGTTCTCCAGCTTAAGCAGAGATGGGGTCAAAGCCTGGTTCTTGCCAGTTTTTAACTGTGGCTTCCATATTTCAACTTTAAAATCTTACCTTAGTTGTGGTCCCTAAATCCAAGAGCAGACTGAGAGTAACATCTTTCTCTTACCTTATCCTGCATGCAAGGCTTAAGATTCAGAAAGTATCTTCTTGCATTCATGAGGAACCTGTTCAGTTAAATCAGGCATGCAGACACTGCTAGGCCAGAGGTGGCCAGGTGGGAAACTATAAAACTTGGTTTGCAGTGACTGAATATGTTTGTTGACTGGGCTTTTTTGTCATATTTGGTTCTGCCTTTTGGTATGGCACCATCTACCTTCTCTCCAAATATACAGTGCTAAAAGCCTTTCCAGCTCTGAACACCTTCCAGGTCTTACCAGCCAGTCTCCAGATACCAGCTCCAACTACCTGAACAAAGCATTTGCCAACAATAATGTGTGTACCTTGCTTAGTCCCCCTTAGATGTAGAGTTTGATAAGACTGGAACAATGTTCATGAGCCTATCACATATATGTGTATAGAGTCTCTTGTAGGGTCTTGTTTGTATTTTCTGTTACCTTTATGGCCTTTTGTCAGAGTTGACACAGTTATTGGTGATAGGTTGGCGTAGTTAGGTAGAAGTATGTACTGGATCTATCAATTAATGGAAATACATTCCTTTATCTACAAATCACTTGCAGTTTTATAATGTCAAATTTTAGAGACACCTACATTTAAATTTATATTTATGAGATATAAGGCTTTTGAGGTTAAACAACTTATATTGTTATGACAGGACATATTTATTAATAGGCTAACTTTTTGAAAAGTTTCAAAAAAATCTTGTGACCTTCATGGTGACTGATAGATTGCCAGTCAGAGCCCTTCCTTTTCCCTCCTTACACCACTCACACCAATATAAGACCTCGTAGGAGCCAGCAAAAAAAAAAGGCAATGGGTATGGGATTCAACTCCAGACTTAGATTAGGTACTACATACAAAGCTCTTCTCCAAGGAATGTCCCAGTAGAAATGCTGCTAGACCATGACTGAATTTAGAAATTAGGTGGAGCATTGTCCTCTCTGGTCTTCCATACTTATTCATTTTTACAACTTTCTTTGGGAACACTGTCTACCCTTTCCTTGACACTATTTAACATTTGGAAGAGATTTTCCTAATGACAAAAATGAAAATTGTCTTATCTATTCGAGAGACGTAACTGCCGTAGAAAATGATGGTATCTTTTTTTCTGTATAGACATTGCCTCATGCAGCCTATACTTAAGTAAAGGAGATATGCAATCATGAGAAATATAAGTACAAGGTGAAACAAAAAGTAGAACTAGTCTTTGCTATTCCTCAGCTATGAAGCCTGCTCTGTGGTCTTTCCATTAATGTCAAGGCTGCAAACTAGAGAAAAGTTGAGTAACAAAAAAACTATTTAGTTTGTTTTGACTGAAAACAGTTCTTTAAATTATTCAATTTCATCCAAGCTGTTTAAGCACTAGTGGAAACAAAACATGCTAAGAAAAGCTTCATAATGCTTCAGTTCAGATTAGACAGTAAGGAAGCATCTTCTTCCTTTAAATATGGATATATCAGAGATAGAACACAGGGGGTGGAAACAAAGATCCTGCATTACAAATTTGTTGGGATTAATCATGCCTTTCCTGTGAATATGTTTTAATATAGTTAAATGTGAACCAGTTTCAAGCAATTTTGTAGCTATGTGGTTTATGTTAGATAATAAATAAATTATTGTAATTAATGGAGGACTGAACATTTCAGCACATCTACCTGAGGCCTAACAGACTGAAATATAAAAATACTCGCCCAGTTTTGTAGGCCAAGGTATATTCAATCAACCCAGTAACAGCCCTGGATATTTTTTTTATAACTGTAAAATCCTGAGAAATTATCAGTAACCTCCAGGTTGGCAGCATTATCTAACATCTTACAAGCATTTTGTACTTTCATTTGCCTTGATAAGCACTATTTATGTAGTGGCAAAAATAAATATTGGCACTATTTATGTAGTGGCTTCTGGTGATCTTGCTGTTCTCTGTACTGCTAAGGAACCATAATGTAATAATTTCTACTGAAACTATGAGGGTTCTTTTAAGAATTTAAAGTGAAGAATATCCTAAGCCACAATTAAAAAAATGTCCCTGGCCTAATTTTGGAAACCTGGAAAACAAATACAGATTCTAAATGGGATTTTTTGAAGTTACTGTAGAAGTGCTTTGATTTTGAAAGGCTTTTTTTACCTTCAAATAACTAAGAGTACTTGTGTTTAGCACATAATGTATCTACATCCTGAAGTAGTGTTTTTTTTAAAAAAAGAAGTCATGAAAGAGAAACTGATAGAAAACCAAGGTCACATGTCCAATATTTAAATTTGAGTACTATAGAAGTTTCATTAGGATAAAAAAATCTTTTTTCTTTTTCTGTTGGTATTATTTTACTGGATGAATAAGTTTAGCAAAGAAAAGATTGTACTTTCTAGTGCTTAAAAGAATGGGTAAGGTTCTTGGGGTTTAGAGGAATAGGGACAGAAAGATTCAGTAGGTGGCACTCTTTCCTTTGAGTATTTTCAGCACCAAAATCTCTCAAGTTGCTTTTTAAAGCTGGTACCTTTTAAAAGGACCTTACAATAAAGATGTGCCCTCAAGTGGTTGCTCTACATTGGATGAGAGGCCTTAGACAAACCATGCTTGCCCTAACCAATTATTGTATCATAAAATTATACTCTATTGGCTTCCATTTCCTCAGTTGTGTCAGTTGGTTATCGTTCCTTTTCCAAAATATGGAGAGTCATTGATCTCCTTGAAAAAATGGCATTCTCTCTCAACAGTTATTGCAAGGAATTTAAGAGAATGCAGGTCCTTGTAACACTATAGTCATGATTCCATGTATTGGTTGTTTTTTAGCATCACTGAAGAATGAGTGGATTACAAAAGCTCAGTATTTTTTTTTGTTTGGATAGGACTTGAACAACCTAGATTCACCCTTTCTTAGGAAAAAAAAATAAAATCACATTTTCGTAGGCAAACAGTGTGTTTGCCTCAACGTAATCCAAATGATCTGACATTTTAAGAACAGACAAACACTTCTCAAAACTAATAAAAATTCAAGCCTTTTTCACAGACCTGAACACTTGGTAGACAGTTGTACTCTTATTTAACTATACAAGCTGTAAAAGACAGTATGAGTATAATAAGCAGAAGATGCTTGGGACTGGTCAAATCAAAGATTCAAGATTTTAGTGCTGATGAATGTGTTCTCAGAAATGAATGCACATTTATACACATACAGCTTAGAAAATACTGCCCATTACATTTTGTTTTCTCTTGTCTGCTCATCTCAATTATTTTACTTGTCATGTATTTACTGGTGCTGTAAGAAGCAAGAAACATACAGCTTTCCTGCGCTGGTGCTCCCTGGGATAAGGTGTGACCCAGTGGAGTGCTCTAGGAGGAGCCCAGAAAGAGGTCCCAAGGTACATGAAAGGTCAGTACAAACCATAGTCAAGAATGGCTTTTGGGTATCTCCCAGTCTAGATCTTCTGGTAATTGGTAACATTCACAGACTAAATGTGGCCGTTTGGCTTATTCACCCATGACAAATCTTTTGCAGATGTACCATTTCATTCCCTTTTGGTGTTCTTGTGGCTTAACTGAATTACAACTCCAATACTAATAGTGCTGGAGTGAGAATGAGATTTATTATACAGACACTTCTCTTTTACTCCTCTAGGCATTGACATAATTTCTCTATTGAAGAGCACTTTTTCTTTAAAATTCATATTTGGAAGATGTCTTCTCATTACTATGATTTGCAGTCTTATAGTTTTATTTCAAGGACAAATGCACACTTTTGTTCAGGCTAATTTTCCAGAGACACTGTGCTTCAAAGTGAGATTTATTCATTCTCTTATACAATTAGTCTTATTTAACTAAGTTTCCATTTTAAGACCTATTTTCTTCCCTTCATATGAACGTTTAAGAGAAGTGAAGGATTAATGAATTGAATAAATGAAGGAGCTGGGCTAGTCTGGTTTTATTCCTAGTAGTTGTTTTACTAGCAGAAAATACCCACTATATGGTCTGTGAGGTACTGAAGGAGAATAGTTGCTTTCATGCTGTAAGAATTCAGTTCAATATCCTTGTAGTGCCTTTCTCTCCTCTCTGTACAAAGTGATTAGATACCATCTTGGCACTGTCTGGGAAATAGAAAAAGTCGAGAATACAACTGGCCATTTTCTAAGGTCTGCTTCATACAGTGCTGTGGAGCTTTCTCTGATGGATGATTACATTTTGGATAGATGTTGGGGTGCTGACCTTGGCCTACAGAACCTGATATGATTTAGGGCCTGGATTGGTGGTGCAATCACAGCTGAAATTATTTCCCCTTCTGAAGAAAGGGTAAGTTGTTGTCAAGTTATCTTTATTTGTCAATTGTTATTTTTTGAGGGTAAGGAAGAAAACTTAAATCGGGCAAGTTGACGTGTTGATTATCACTCATCTGTTATGAGTTTTGAAATGCAACAAAGATGGGCAAAAATACAGATAGCACATTTATTTGTTTTGGGAAAAAAATAAATTGACTTCTGTGCTATGTGTGATACTGTCCAGTTACTGAATATTCACACAGATGATCTACTCATGTAGGAATAAGTGTTAAATTCAAAATGTTCCAGTAAGAAATGAGAATCCATATAAAGTTTTGCACCACAGGACACTTTGCTTTCTGTTCTCATAAGTACTCCTTTTGCTGGCATTCTCAACCTTCAAGTCCATAAGCAGAAAAACATGAGACATTGCATAAGGCTAAGTAGGTTACAAGTAATGGGAGTCTAGAATTCTAAGAGAATTCACACTTCCCAAGTTGAAATGCATTCCTATAAAATGTTTAGATTCCAATTTTCAAGGCATTAATAATATGATGATGTTTCCTTTACGCCACAATTTTTTTAATATATGATAAACATATTTCGTTTATCCAGGAGTTTCATAAATGGGACTTAACCAAGATCAAGCATCAGAGCACTGTCTTTGTTTGCTCTTAGAGGAGATTTCGATACATTGCCTTCAAAACATTGGTCTTTGGGTTTGTCATGAGGAATAGCTGGATTATTATTAAATACTTCTGTTTGTCACAATAAAAAGAAAACTGGACTTACCTCAGTCTTTCTGTAGATGTTTCAAATGTTTAAAACTGTAGATTCCTTGGGAATGAAGTAGTGTGTGAAGCATTTCACACTTCTTAAAACTGCCCCCAGTGATTCAGAGAAGCTGGTTAAAGTCAAGTCTGCTTTCCTTGCATTCGCTGTGCATTCATTTAACACTCTCTATTTTACAATCTACCTGCACAGCACCACAAGTGCCAAGAATGTTGAATAGTTATCTTTTGTTAGATGTGACAGAAACATAGCATTAACTTTTGCTATTACCCCTGATGCCTAAAATGAGCACCTGCTTGAATCTGTTTGATCTGAACAGGTATTCAAGGGTGCATATATTTGAACTTGGAGAAAATAAAGAAATTAATATGAAATGAAGATGTGCCTGTGTCAAACATCTGACATATCATGCCACCAGCCAGAAAAAAAAAGAAAAAGCAAATTTGGTCCATGTCTGAGGTGTTTTGCTTCACATCAGTCAAACAGCTACCAAAGAAAGCAACCTTTCATTTGGAATCAGCAAAGTTCTGTGTCATCACTAAGATTTCCAGGCTCACTGAGGAGCTGATTAGCAGTGCAGCCAAGTCACTGAGAAGCTCTCTTGAATAGCTGGCACCAGACCAGAAGAGACACAGAGTTTGGGGAGTTCTGAGTTACTGGGGCTTTTTTAACTAGAAAAACAGAAACAAAAAGGACAAATCTGAAAATCAGAATCCAGACTACTGCTTAAAGTGCACTAATGCATATTTTGTTCATGCTTCAAGTTATCCAGAGATAACAAATCTACATGAGAGCTAGCTAAGATTTCCCTTTATGCACCTACTTATTTTGGGAACTAAATATTGTTTAAAACTTAAGAATATATCTTTAAATTCAGAATTTTCGATATTCCTGCATGAAAGAGTGAATTATTTTGGTTTATATGAATTGAGATATTGTGCAAGAAGTGCCAAACTATTCCAGATGGGATACTTGATAGGAAAGGGCACTTAGTATTCTTTTTAATTAATCCTTATAATATCTGAGTATCCTTAGACAGTTGATTTTGAAGTTAAATGTAGAAATTAGCACACAGAGGTTTCACTTCAGAAAACACAAATTCAGCTTTTAATTTAGGTCACTTTATCTCTGCTTCCTTCCTGTGTACTCACTTTCAGAAGACTGCAACATAATGTGACTCAGCTTGACTCTCCTGGCAGTATCTCCTCAACAGAGGTTCAGTGTTAAGAGTGTTAAGACATTAGCAGGTCAGAGCTGATGAGCACTGATGGGGCATGGCAAGCATTAGTATGTTTATCTGCTTAAAGTCAGAGTTATTAGTGCTTTACTTTTTATTAGAGTAAGTTCATTCTTTTCCCTATTTATCTGTTGTTCCAGTAATTAACTCATAGTGGCACTTCTATTTGCTTAATGACCCTTTTTTTGACCTAATTCTAAGTATTTCTGCAAACATTGCCCTTTAGCCTGTGTTCCAGATTAGCACAGAAAAGAATTTCTGCAGCTTCCTGCTTTAACACTTTACCAGTCAAATGATTATTTCTGCTTTTAACTGGATTTTTATCCTCAAAGTGGGTCAGTGTCATCTGCCAACCTAAACTGGTTATATGCAAACATGCATGCACAAATGCAGGTGCATTTCCATGTCTCTGACTTACCTGTGGAGCAAAGCATTTGGATAATAAAATTGGCTTAGAGAGCATGCTCTTCAGTAGCAGGGATTTAAGCAAATATCCAGCATGTCACTTCTCACAGGCCTTCTCTTCTTCACTTTTCTGACATGTGCCTAAAGGAGTGATCAAGAGACAAGTGTCTCTTTGAGGAGAATAGTAGTAAAATGACATAAGTGAGAAGAGGAAAAAGAGACATCAGATGATACTTCAAATAGAAGCTGAAAAGCTACACAGACTGCAGCAGCACGAAGCAACGTTAGTACACGGTCGTCCTACACTGAAAAAAAGAAAGCTTCAATAGAGCAGTGTCAGCATGAAGTATCAAAACAGAGTTTTCCCAGTAAAGATTTTATTATTTCTTTTCACCTTGTCTTAGGGACAGGGGAGAGCACTCTCCAGCTTTTCAAAACTGAGGTTTTACATCATAAAGACCACTTCTTTTTTTTTCTATTAGTTAATTCTGGAAGATAATGTCAACTATATTTGTATTTTTTTTATCTTTATTTTTTTTTTCTGTTGTCTTCTTATTACTTTTTTTTAAAAAAAAGGATTGTAATGTTGAAAC
>JAYDZK010000001.1:103434361-103463084 GCA_034509185.1 Euphonia xanthogaster
ACTTTTTTTTTAAAAAACGGATTGTAATGTTGAAACTCATCTTGCCTAAATGCCAAAGCTTCATCAATAAAAGCATGTTCATACCAGCACATGTAAAATAATTCAAATTTTTCTGAGTAAAGCTTTGAACATTATTTATCTTTTCTTTGTTTTAAAATAATCAAGTTATAGTACTTTGGTTTTTCCTTGGGATTTATCTACTAGCTGATATTTTTATATGTCCTGTGTTTTACATATATATTTTTACAAATATATTATCAGAAGATCTACCCAGTTACATATTGCATATTACATGGCTTATCTGCATGTTCCTTTACATCTGGGCAGCAGGGACACAATGTAAAGAATAATACATGGCCTAAAACACCCTGCTATAACAATTCATCAAATTTCTGTAAAGTACCTGTGGAGTTCTAAGAGCTGAGAGTCAGCACAGTGAACCTACTCACTGAAATCTGGTGCCCTGGGCTTTTATAGCACTGCCTCTCTTCATTGACAATTTACTTTTCAAGATCTCACTAGGTTCACACTATTACTCATTATTATCACTAGCATGTCACTGTTGCCTGAAAGCTATCCTTCCTATACTTATTAAGCAAATTATATTTTCTACAGGTCTTATTCTTGATTTAGCTATTCACCTTATAATTCTACATAATTAGGATCTCTGTTTAGAATGCTATGTAAACTGTTTTCATTAAGCCTCTGGTTTTGAAACCAAAATGGGCAATGGCTGTCTCCAAATATATTTGAGTGAGCTAATTAAAACAGTTGAAATGCAATGTTCTGAAGTCATAGAATAATTGAGTAGTTTGGGTTGGAAGAGACCTGTAAGATCATCTGGTTCCACTCCCCCTAACTTTCAAACACTTTCACTAGACCAGGTTACTCTAAGTCCCATCCAATCTGCCCTGGGCTGCAAGGGCACCTTGCTGGCTCATGTTGAACTTCTTGTTGAGATCAGAAGAAACACATTAGCAAAGAATCCCTGTGTAATGTTTTAAATTCATTTACTAAAAATATATATATATATTAAGTTCATTTGCTGGAATAAATTTAAGGAGTATTTTGATAACCTTCCTGCTGCAGACTGTGGATATATCCATGTAACCACAGTGGTGCTAAAGGGTACTTCAAAAACTGCAGTACAAAATCAGCATCACACAAAGCATTCAGTTTCAAAGAGAAGAAAATTCTAAAACACACATGCAGCCTTATTTCAACTGCTGAAGGTTTTTTGTGTACTTTCTTCTATGTTCAATCAATTTTATTCCAGCAGAGAATCTAAGAGGTGAGAAAAGCACAGGGAGAAGATTCTTCACAATCCCTCCTATAGCAATAGTAGCCTGAAATCAGACTGGGGAAAAAAATTATGTCCCTAATCCTTGAGCTATGAACATAAATTAAAGAGGAGCTATGGAGGAAAAGGTATTTTTTACATCCTTTCTTTCCTTTATTCTTTGGAGACTCATTTTTGGAAAAAGGCCTTCAAAGACTCTGTTTGGAAGAGCAGTAACTGTAGTTTTAAAGGATAATATAACTTTTTAAGTAGGCAAGGTATATCTCATTTCTTTTAAGCTCAAAGTACTGCTTGCAGAGGTCTTTGCAAAAATAGTCTCAATTTTTTCATGAACAATTTGCAGCTGTTAGTTTTCTGAAAGACTTAATTTGGAGAAGGCATTTCCCTATCACTTTCTGCTTGCAAGTGCTTAAACCTTGTTAGTTTCAGAATGTTTAAAATGCTGGCATAGAAACAGCTGAACTTTTAAGTGTTTTACTGAAACTTACTCCGCACCTCTTATTGCCTGGAGGATGTTGTTCAAGTTCAAATTAATTATACTTTAATGTTAAAATAGCTCCTACTCCTACTCTACTTTCCCCCAAGCTGACTTAAAGATAATTTGCATATGAAGATTTTATAGACAATATAGTAAGATTTTCATCCTGGTAAGAGGTTGTATTTATTGATGGTTGTGCTCAACATGTTTCGTATATTCTCTTTGGGTTTTTTTCATATATGTGGTAGGTATATATTGGTGTTTGGGTTTTCAGTGCTTTGTTCTTGTGCAGCTGCAATGGAAGCCCATGATTTTCATACTGAATTTTAGCTTTTTAAGCAGAAGTAAAGATGAAGGGTCTAATTGCTTCAGCACTGTAATTAAGTCTTTCTGATAGGCATGGATACCTCTTAATCATAATTCATTGTAAATACATGGATTTGTATTGGATTATTTGTTTGTTTGTTTTTCCTGGTCAGTTAATATATGTAATAAAGAGGAACAGTTTCAAAATATTTAGTTTAGCCAGTCTGAAAGGACGAGCAAATAAAAATCTCATTAAAAGATTGAGGAAAAGCCACATTTTTGTGTGACTAGCTTTAAGTCTTCACAGCCATTGATTCAAACAAACATTGAATGACACAAACTAAGGTATGACTGTTGCAGTCAGCAGCTTTATGATCACATGCATGTAGCCAAGCAGTCATGTGTCTTATGGAATGTCCATAAATGATTAATAGAGCTGAAATGCTGGGCCATGTGTCTCCTCAGATTTGTTTCCTCTTCTCTACTTTCAGCAAAAAAGTCCACTGCTCAATTTTCAGCCTTTTATTCTATTGTGTCTCAGCTCATAAATCTATCACTGGATCTCTTACTTGTGAGGGCTGACCATTTGCCATTTATCTGAAATGCACTGAATGCATTGACAAACATTATGCTTGGACAACATTAATTTTTTATTTCCTTGTGTTTAGTAAGTTCAATTGTTCAATACACAATTTGAAGAGTTGGTTTTCTTTTTTTGCTTTTTTTCTTACTCTATATCTGATAGATGAAGTCCATTTACTAAATTTACTCAGTCACAGTATTTTCCAATGCACACTATTTTGGTACTTCCAGGCATATTTACAATCTATTCATTGAGTGTTTGGCACATTCTACTGGATGAATCCTTGTCACAAAGCACAGTATCTACCTTGCTCAACTGGATTGCTGACTAGGTTGGATACTATGGCACCAATATAATCCACCCAGAGCAGTCCAGAAACTTTCTTTTCTATTCCACTTAATTCCAAATTCTTCCTTGTGAGGGAGGGGAGGCCCTAGCACAGGTTGCCCAGAGAAGCTGTGGCTGCCCCAGCCCTGGAAGTGTCCCAGGCAGGATGGATGGGACTTGGAGCAACCTGGTCAAGAGGAAGGTGTTCCTGCCCATGTCGTGGGGGTGGATGATCCTTAAGGTCCATTCCAACCAAAGCCATCCTGGGATTTCATTATTCTATCAAAGGGCAGATCCAGGAATGCCTCAAGGATGCCATCAGAGCCACATGTGTGCTTGAGCTTCCAGCCCCAGGGGACCCAGCCCTTGGGCAGGCTCTGTGTGGGGGAGAGCACCCAGCCCCCCCCCAGTGCAGCTGGAAAATGCAGGCATTTAAATCTTGAAATTGTTATTGTTTCTGTCAAAGAATTTGGAAGTCCATCCCAGTAAGCTCTCTGAAGTTTTCCTCAATCCATGGAATATCTGTGTCAATTAATAGGCAGCAAATACTGATGTTGGTCCTGTCATCCCATGAGGGAGTGATCCCACCAGCCACATAGCCACATCACTGCTTATGTTAAAGGAAGAAGAGTGTGTGGGGATTGGTTGGTTTGCTTGTTTGTGTTCTGTTTTCAATTTAGTTCTTCATACCAAGGTAACCCTCCTGTTAAATGGAGAAAAAACATCTCTGATTCACTTTGCTTACTGTTGGCCTTTTATGACTACATCATTGTTTTTTAGAAATTTAGTCCAGCATGACCTGAAATTCCACATTCCTCACTCCAGTCTGATTTCTATTACACAAAATACTATTATTTTATGACAACACTACTATATTGGCTCATGTTTTCTTGTTACCATCATTGGTAGCTCTGGTCACTCTGAGGTGACAGTGTATGCCTGTGCAAGAGCTGTATTCTGCAGGGACTGCCCTAGTGAGGTAACACTACCAGGCACTAGTGTGGCTGGTGAAGAGTTTTCTGACTGCTTTCCACATTGAACATCAGGTATTTAATTTGCATCAGGAAGGAGGTGGAGTTTATCCACTGTGCAGTGTGAGCCTGTTCCTGCATGAGTGCTTCTGTGCTGGCTCCTCAAAGTTGCCTTCTTCTTTCCTATTTTACTTTCTCCTCCTCCAGAATTACTCTGACTGCAGCAAGCCCAGCCCTTCTCCCAGGATGCTTACTGGAGGTCTGACATACAAATAGATTAAAGGACAGAACTGTGTTTGAGTTCTGTAGGAGGCAGAACAGAACATCTGCTCTCTGGAGTCACCAAAACCCTATTGGGGTCACCAAATCCCAATTCCTGATTGTAACAGCAGCCAAGTCAGTGAAAGATGAGCAATAGTCTAAAGCAGTTTTGAATCATTGCCATAATTTTCTGAGGGTCTGTAGAAGTAAGAAATGGATGTGGACTCCCCTGACAGTATCATTCTGGAAAACAGAGCCTTGAAACTTCAAGATATTGGCCAATTTTCCTCCTCCAGGTAACTCTCCCCATAGTCTCTTAGTGTCCTATTTATTTTAGCCCTTCCCTTGACTACAGATCTCTAACCATAATGTGGCATCTGGTCTCTTCATGTTACGCTGTATAAGAATGTCTCAAAGCCTGCCAATAGAGAGGATTCATGTGTCTGGCTTTATGGCAATTTTTAAAGATATTTTTGTCAACACTTCTTGCAACACATTATTGTTTTGTCTTTTATTCTTCTGGCTGTTTTCCTTTTCAAACCCTAAGCAACTGCCATTCACCCTGACTCTCCCACATGCTTGGCTAGTCACTTTTTTTTTTTCTTCTTGGTGATTGTCATCCTGCCAGCCCCCAGGGAGAGCTCTGAACCAGATCGCTACCTGCATTTGCTCAGCATCTTATTCCCCATCTGGTGTTGTGAATTCCTGTTTATTTTCTGGCCTGCTAGCTGGGACAGAAAAGTGTACCTTCACACCTTGAGGAGGCATGATTTGACTGCTTGACAAATAGCCATCCTAGTAAAGGTCTGGAAACATGGGTGAGGCAAATATGATTGGTTGTACACCACGTGATTTCACTGTACTAAATTCCAATTGTTGTTAACAAAAATTGCAATGACAACTTCTAAATTGCCATTTGAAGAATATCCTTCTAGTATCCTGGACAGCTGAATCTCAGTTACTGTGCTGACCAAGCCAGAGAGATTTGAAAGTCTTCCTCCCAAGGTCTTACAGTGTAAAATGAAGCTGGTCATACTGATGGTCATGATCTCCATATTCCTCAAGGCACTGTTGTGTCAGCTGCTGTGACAGGGCTGACCCTGACATTAACCCCAGTGAATTACTGCCACATACCAGCAGTTTGCTTATCCTCATACAATTATCTCTACAGAGGCTTACATCTGTAACATCTCCTAAAGAAATAAAAGTAGCATTAGTAGCTGTGCTGCAAACATATGGTGCCTCAGAGCAGCTGGGAAAACACGGTGCTCCAGCTTTCTTGATGGAAAGCACTTTTCCTCTGCCAACTGCATTTTGTAAAACAGTTCAAAGCCTTTTACCAGCTTTCAGGGAGCTGCTTGCCACAGGGAAATGCTTGTGAAAGGAGTGGGCAGGCAGGCACCCAAACAGCAGAAGTCATAAGCTATTTTGCTACCTCTCCCCATCTTCCAGTTTCTGCACAGAGTGCTGGGATTATCTGCTGAGAGGAAAAATTACTAAAGGTATTTGGATACAAGTAAGCCCCCTACATCTATAGGATGGCCAATTCAGATCATCAGATTAACTGAGCATTGGCCTTTTAAACATGCATTCTCTAGGAATGATATTACTAAATCAATGTTTTCCTGCCATACTCTTCTTTTGCTGTGCCCCATTGAAATTCTGTCTTTTCAGCCCACCTTTCTTCTCTGTGGTTAAAATACCTCCTGATCCAGTATCTTGACCAGTCTATTTTCATACTGCTAACTTCAGATCTAACACTTAAGCAAATGCAACCCCATGGTAGGTCCTAAAGATCAGCTGATTGACTTCTAAGAGCTTCCTTTCACCTTCTCCTCAAGGGCATTCCTGTACTAGGTTCTATTGAATACTGCATCTGATCTCCAGGTAGTGGCACTGTCTGTTCAGCTTCTTGTTCAGGTTATTGCTTCAGGTGTTACTTCTCCTTCAGACTGAGACCCTCAAAATCATAGATCAGCCCAGGTCAGAAAGTCCTCAAAAGTTCATCCTGTCCCACCTTCTGTGGGAAAGAAAGCCTACAAAGAAAGGAAGACTTAAGAAAGGAAGTATATTATGAATATCAAGTCCATCTGTAGAAGACATCCTACAGTAGATAGGGAAAATAGGAATCATTGTAAAAATATTTTCTTAGGTCTACTCAATATAAAAACCTCTCTCATGGGATGGCCACAACGCATTTTATTTTCCCAGCTCAGAACATTAGCATCATATGACAGCTGCTCCTCAAAGAGTAGAATAACCAGAGGAAATATAGGATTACCCATAGGAATGATATGTTCTTTGTGTGTCCTTAGTTACTATATTCCCATTCAGGATGGGGATCCATATTACATATTCTGAATTCTTCCTGAACAGTTTTCCCTCAAATTAAATGAATCTATCTCGTGACGATAAAGCATCATTCTAAAGCATTGCAGTGAGAACAGCATCTTTGATAAAAAATTTCTCTTCTCTCTCAAAATGTTAAAGAAAAGGAAATAAAATAAAAGAAAAAGTACAGATACAGGTTCTAAGAAATTCAAGGAAGGAAAGCTTTCCTTATTAAAGCAACATAGATCTGTGACATAACCTAATGAGTTGTTTCCAAATAATTACATGAGCCATTGGGTGTACCTTCTGCATCTCTTCTTTCAAGATTTTAATAAATGTTTAGTATATATTCTACACATCCTATAGCTGCAGTTTAATTATCACAAAGTGTACTTATGGTACTTGGTATATAGAATCTTTATAATATATGCCTTAAAGACTTCTGTAAAACAGACATCCTCCTTGGATAAAAACATTAAAAAAATTATTTAATGTGTTATTCAGCTCAAGAATAAGTAAGAGTAATTGAAAGCAGACCTCTCTCAGTGTTTCAGAACAGTAAATGTTAACAGATGAAGTACTTAAACGACAGTGAGGCTCCTGTTAGTACCTGTGGACCTGGGGAGAAAGGAGCCCATGCTGGAGCAGGTTTGCTGGCAGGGGACCCACACTGGAGCAGCCTCTTCCTGAAGGAGTGTCCTCTCAGAGCAGTTTTTGAAGAACTGCAGCCTGTGGGATGGACCCACCTTGGAGCAGTGCCAGAAGATCTGCCTATAGTGGAGCCCCATGCTGGATCAGGGAAGAGTGTGAGGAGGAAGGAGCAGCAGAGACAATGTATAATGGACTGACCTCAGCCCCCATTCCCTTTGCCCCTGCACTGCTGCTTGGGGAAGGAGGTAAAGACATTGGGAGGGAAGTTGAGCCCTAGAAAAAAGGAGGTGTTTTTAGGTTTGGTCTTGATTCTCATTATACTACTCCCTTATTAATCAGTAATTCATTCTATTAATTTCTCCCAGCTGAGTTTTGCCCATGAGGGTACTTGATAAGTAATACCCCAGTCCCTGTATGGACTCGCAAGCTTACTGTTGAATTTTCTCCCTTAGTTTTGTTGGGTGTGCTGTGATATTGTAGCTTGGACCCTTGTCAGTTAGCCAAGGTTAACCTGCCACAATCTGCCACACCAGCAAAGAGTGACTTCACAGGAAGTAGGCAAATGTAGGGAGTTTGGACCCCTTTTGTTGTAGATTTCAAGTAATTCACCTTTCAGAGTCAGTCACAGTAAAGTGTATAGAACTTATTACAGAGTTTCAAACTTAACTTTTGCATGTCCAAAAAAAGATAGACCATTAATTCAATTCCCATGACTGTCATGCAAGGGATGGAAGGGAAAATATTATTTGAAACTGCAGTTCAAAATAGTCAGTGTTCAACATACATTTAAGCAAGTATGTTAAGAAAAACATGTTAATCTATAATAATTTGGAGCTATTCAAATTCTACAGCTTATTTTACTGCATTAAGTCAGTGGGATTCCCAACAGAAATAGTATTCAGGGTTAATACAGCATAATGAGGAAAAGGTTACTTGACACAACTAGTAGACATCTCCAGGCAGTTTTCAAAGATGTTCCTAGTCACCCTGTTAATTACATTCATCCTTGCTAAATTGTCTCCTGGTTTCAGTCATTTAGTGTTTTTTCTCCTGATGAAGTTAATTTCTTTCTTATGTTCCTGAAAATACATATCAACTAAGAACAGTGGATTCAGTTAAATTGCATTGTCACAAAAAACAAGCCTGAAAAATGATCTTCAGAATTCTGGTGAATTTCTGATATCATACATTGTAAAACTACAAGAAAATTTGAATTCAGTTTTTCAGTTTTCAAACTTTCTCAGAAATTTATGAAGGATGTTATTTTACCAAGCTGTTATACTTGTGAACTAAATGGTACTCATGTGGATCTTAATTCAGGGTTTAAAATTAAGCACATGGAGCAAGTATTGCAGATCTGGATGCAGCATGGAAAGGAGGAGAAAAAGCAAGTGTCTTAGGTGGATGATTATAAAAGTATTACTGTACGGGAATCATGTCATAGAGTAAGGGTCATGACTATGCAGTGATCTTATGTTAAAATAACTTTTTTTGCAATAAAACTCGAATCTTTGAGGAAAAGGAGAATGGACTAATGCAGACTAATGCAGACTAATGGTTTGTTTTATAGATTAGTTGCTTTGGGATTCTTCTCATGCAAACATAACAACTACTTATTGGAATAAAAATAGGAAGTCATTTGCTGTGGTGTTTGGAAATTTTGGTGGTGAATGACATATACTAAAAAGAGATAATACCTGACTCAAGAAAAGTATAGGGAAATAATTACAGCAGTCAGGTTCATGGAAGAAAAATGGTGATCAAGAAATGTCTAATGATTGACAAAGACAGATGAGGCACATTCAGAATGCAAAAAAGTTGCAGCAACTGCTTTGGGAGTTACCCATGTATACAGAATTTCACTGGAACAAAACATTTGCAGGGTTCCACCCCTCTCCCACAAGTAGGATGTAATTAAGGTGAAGGGGTGCAAAATTAATGGAAAGACCTGTGTTTAACCAAGCTTTTTTTTTTTTTTTTTTTTGTGTGTGTGTGTGTGTGTGTGGATGTGAGGGATCTGGAGCACATCCAGAGCTGAGGGGGCTGGGGTTGTTTAACCTGGACAAAAGGAGGTTCATTAGCAGTCCTTATCACTCCCCTCAACTGCACAAAGGGAAGTGGCAGGGAGGTGCAGGGAGGTCTCATCTCCCATGTTACAAGCAATAGAACAAGAGGAAAAGGCCTCAAGTTGATCCAGGAGAGGTTAGGAGTGGGTATTAGGAAAAACCTCTTCAATCAAGCATTGAAAAGAAGCTTTCCAGGAAAGTGGTTGCATCACCATCCCTGAAGGTATTTAAAAGCTGTGTAGATGAGGCCTTAGGGACATGTGTTAGTGGTGGGTTTGGCTGTGCTGTGTTAGCAATTGGCCTCCATGATCTTATAGGTCAGTTGTAGCGTAAATGATTCCGTGTGCATATGAAAAGGTACCAAAGGCACAGGAGACCGTATGCAGGATGAATGTGGACCTGAAAAAGCACTGGTAGAATTCTGCCCCAAAGGTTTGTGTGCAGGTACCATATCAAGGATGTCATATACCTAGGATAATTAATGGAGATCTATTTCATTCATAGTTCTGAATAAAAACTTTATTGCATTGCACGTGAAAAGAAATACAGAGTGGCTGGTGAAATGTCAGAAGAATGAATATTACGGTTATCATTTATCCTTTATAAGAAAGGCAAGGAAAGATGCATCTTTCAGCAAGAAAACTTCGTACTTTAGGTTGGGTAAACAAGCATGGTCAGCAACTGAAATACAGGTTAGGCTTGGCTATATTCACATCTTAGCTCACATGGATACGGAGGGCTCATTTCTGGGTTTCAGGCTTGTCCCCAGTGGGATCACAACTAAGAAAAAGAAAGTTAGTGTTATTCTTTCAAAGGATTAGTATGTTCCAGGATTCGAGTGTAATTTAAGCTTCTTAACCATGCATATGTCTTCAGCAGATTATAAAAACAAAACTAAATTTCCATTGTCATTATAAGCTATTAATTATATATTGCAATTCTTCTCACACAGCAATAGGTATAAGTGAAGTCACCTCTGGAGCAGTTTTGTCATAGGCTGTTCAAAAAAGCAATGTATGGAGAAGGAGAAGTGGGAGGGAAAGAGATGTCACAGGGCAAGGAGGTGGTAAAAGAAGTGTGTATAGAAGAATAATTTATATAACAAATAAGTCTACGTGGGGAGAGAAAGGGAGTGAACTGTTGTGAACAGCACACATGTCAACAGCTAGATGAATTGCAGCATTTGTAACCATAGGAGTTAGATTCAAATAAAAGCTACAGTGATTAGTTTGCTTTATGTTTTTTTTTTGTTTTGTTTTGTTTTGGTTTTTTTTTTGATTCACTGGGGTATTGTATGTTTGTCTTACGTAAACAAAACATTAAAGAAATGTTTGAAGGAATAAATGAAGATTTGTAGGAATGTATAGCTGTAGACAAGAAAAAAAATAAGCCTAAAGTTCATAGATGTCCTGCTGGTAGAAAGTTTAGACAAGAAATTGTTGCATAGGAATAAAAAGCCCATTAATAGCTACGTGTAGCTCAAAAGTTGTTCTGTGATAAAACCAAACATGTCTACGGCTACAACTGACTGGCTGTGAATAATTCCCTCATACTTTGGTTTCCGCTGATGGCACCCTGGCAATTCCATGTTTATGAAATCAGATACATAATCATTATTAAAGGATTTTGACATTCGTATGCAGTCATGAGACGTTACTGACAAATGTGCTGTTCATTGTAGAAACAGCATAATAATGCTTTTGGACTGGCACAGTGCTATTTGGAGAACACTTTACTTCTCAGCAAAAAAAATTTCCAGTCCTTAAGCTTTTGGGAAGTTCTTAGAATTCAGTATTAACAGTAGCTCCAATCAAGAGACAGATGAGCTCAGTACCTGTCAGGATTAAGCCTGGTTTGCATTTCAAAATTCAAGGTTGGACAAGGTTACTTTTTGTTTTTCTTTTATTTTCCCTATAACAATAGGGAATAACAATGTAGCACTTCTGAAAATGTCTCTAAGAAATACAAATTAATCTGTTCTGCCTCTGTGAAGACTTTCACTACATGTGTCGTATGCTGATAACATTAGTAAAGTAATTATCATTATCTCTGAGCAACTGTTTTCAAACATTTGATATCTTTTAATAAGGAAAACACAGTGCATTTTGCATAGAAGAGCTTGCAAGATCCAGGTCATATAGTTACCCAGGAAGAGAACTAGGAGAACAGGAGATATATTGGGGATAAAAAAAAAAAAAAAAAAAGGAAAGAAAACCCCAGAAATTTAATATATAAAAGAATACTGCTCGTGCACAGCATTATTGGTTAATAAACATCATCATGTCTCACAGGGGTACTGAAGGGATTTAGCAGTGAGCTGTGGTTGCCCATTGGATGTAACTGTAAAGCAGTTCACAGAACTGTAAAGCACAGTTCACAGAGTGGAACACATCACTGAATTAACAAAATACCCAATTCACTGTATATATGCATAGCACCTTTTTAAACTTGTTTTCTTCACAAAAGCACTGCAACTGTTTACTTTAATTACTTCATTTTCACTTTTGGCATAATTTAAGTTCAACACTCCAGCTGCAAGAATGATTAATGAACCTGCAATTAATTAACATAATGGTATAAAATAATAATGTATAAAATAGTGTGAAAGCACCACAATGCTTTTCACCATATTCCACAGATGTCACACTTTCCTGGGAAACATTTTACATCATTGAGAGTTAAATATGAGTTGATTTGTCTTCCTTTGCCTTTTCCAAAGCCAACTAAAAAGTTAGATGTGCTGTTACAGAACTGTGATTTAGAATTCTATAAAGGAGTGCAGCAGTCTTCTTATCTCTCTTTTTCTTCAAAACTATTAGCTGAAATAGCTGCAACTTAATTAGAAGAAGAGAATAGTTTAGTTTTTTTACCTGTTTATAATCAGGACAGAATGAAAATTTTACTGTCATTAACAAAAAAACAATGATTTTTTTTTTTCTGCTACTAGGAGTCATCATGCCACTTCCATAATGAAATAACTGTTTATTTTTTTCAGTCTCTGGGAAGAAAATGATGGTATTGTTTCTATTTCTTCAGTTCTTTGCATGGTCTGAACTTCAGGGTGAATCGGAAAATGTTTTCTTCCAGCACTGTTGCTACCTAAATAGCAGTGGGGTGGATGGTACCCCAGCAATACACACATTCCACTTACTTTAGCTTTAAAATTTTGGTTGAGCAAGGAGTTCATTGAAAGATGTCTTTTTCCTTTTGTTGTGTATAACAATAGCAAGTTTATAAACAAGCCTGTCCCATGCCAGTTTTGTCATGGTAAGAAAAATCCATTCCATCAGGCTGAGTGTCAGTCTGAAAACCTGCTGTAGTTTCTAGTTTCATCAGATGCTGGTGAAATCCATAAGGATCCTGCAGTCTTTCCATTGCCTCTTAAAATTTGCTGTGGATTTGCTCCCAACTGCAAGCAGTACTCTGTTTTCCTCGAAAGTGTCCCAGTTCCCTGCAGCAGCAGGGAAAGTGAAGCAGCAGTGCTCACACGGTTTTGCCTTAGGTCCTGGAGCACTGCAGTACTGTCTAAATCTTCAGTACAGGCCAACTGCTCATTGTACCTTCCAAGCAGGTTTCTCCAAAGGGAGGAGGCAAAGTTGTTCTCAGCGAAGCAAACTCTCCTTTCTGGTGCTGGAGAGGAGTAGAAGGAGCAAAGCAACAGCCAGTCCTTGGCTGTGCTGCTATTTGCATCTTTTTGTGTAGAATTAAACACGCAGTAGAGGTACAATGAGCTGTAAGCAAGCAGGTTGTTACAGCAGTTGCTGTACCAGCTGATCTAGATTAAATTACCAGCTCAATAATGCTGGTTGATAAATCACTTCTGAATTTGACCTTCTCACTGCATCTTACAAGACCTGAAATGCTCATGACACTGTGCTGGTCTGACTTCTTGTCACCTTCTAAGAGTGGGCAGGTCTAGAAGCTGACAGCACTGCAGCATTTACCAGGCTCCATTGTGAGCTTAGCAGGTTTCCCTGCATAATTACTTGGAGAATGTGTGGAACTTAATTTTTTATATTCCTACTGGGGTGTATGTCTTAAATTATGAGAAGGTACTTCAAAAATTAGTGTTTCAGTGGGAATTGTGTGCTTTGCTCTTGCTCTTTTATGTTGAATAATATGTTTAGAGACTTTCTGGGGTCCTGCTCTTCTTTCTAAACATCAGAAACAAAGAGGATGTCAGACAGGTGGAAGTGTCTGGGAGAGAATGTAAAGGTTCAGGAAGTGCAATGACTCAGGCCTTTCAGAGGCAGGGGAAAGAAAGAATGCATTTCCTCATCTTTATGAATATTTGTGGGATGAAAACTCTGACAGATAATAGCAAGCCTTCTCCTTGCTTGTCTTTAGCATATCTCTGTGTAAGCTCCCCCTCTCATAACCACTTTGTATTCAATCACAGGAATTACTTTAGTAATGAACAAAGGCTGCGCCGCTCCTGTCACTGTCTGCTGATCCTTGTCATCCTCCTGCAGTGTGTGCTGAGCTGCCACGGTTTAAGATAAAGCTCTATTATTCTAAATCACTGAGATGAGAGTGACACTGTACAGCAGGAAAATGCACAAGAAGAAATTTTTTAAACAAGCCTTATCTGTAAGAATTGAGGTTGCAATTCTATCTGGTTGTGTGTTAATATCAGTGTAAGTTAGTGAACAGTGCAAAGGGCCTGACTTGAAGCCTTATGGTTGGCCTTATTCCCTTTTGTTGTCAATGAGGAGCAGGGTAGACTTTCAGGCTTAGTTTAAAAAAAAAAATAGGCATTGAAATAGCAGTAAAAATAAGGAGACAATATGCTCTCCTTCAGGGAAAAAAGCTGTCTAGAAAACCATTGGTGAATTATGTACTGGTGACTGAGAAAACTCATGATTCCTGACTGACCTGGACAAAAGGCATTACTTTTAAATTATCTGCTTTTACTCCTTCTTCTCCAGCTCTTACAGTCCCAACCAAGTATGTGGAGCTGGAAAAAAAAGGTAAAACAGTCTAAATGTAATTTCAGAGTTCACTGATTTAGCTTCAGTTGCACCTCTGACACTTGAAATGTTTAGAGGCTCTAAAAGGAGAAAACAGTCTGGAGAGAGTAGACATCATACTCAAAGGGACAGGATTTGTCAAGTCTAAATGGAAGTCAAACGGTGTGTATGAAAATGTGATAATAGCTCTTAAGCTGTAAGGAAAGAAAACTCATTTTCTTTTCAATAAAGTTATCTTTAAAGTGTTACCAATCTGTATGTGTATGGCTTCTTATATAGAAAACAGATTTTATATACATAAGAAATCTGGCTTATATATATGTGAATTAAATTATTTCTATTCCCATCAACCACTGCAGGTCAATGCTTTCAGATTCTATGATTCTATATTTTGATCTGTGGCATGAAATATGCTAAAGAAAATGCTTAGAGCTCATGCACCTCTACCTCTACAAAAATTGGTTTTGCTTCCAGAAACTGAGTAAAATCATAATACTTTGTATTGCTTTGATCTCTCTGATGCTGTTCATTCTCATATTAAAGGAGAGGAAACTCTGTAGATTTACTATGTATTAAAAGACTATGTTTGGAAATGGTGCACAGTGTAAAACATTAAGGAATTGCTGATACTATTTGCATGTCACTGCTGAATATGGTTGCTTAGTTAGTTAGTGAAACTTTTATCTCCAATTTGTGCTAGAGAGTCATATCTGAGAGCCTGGATACAAGTAGTTGTAAAATCATTTAGATTATCTTGACAATGAACATCACCTTAGTAAGGTTGTGCAACAGTCAGTTAAAAGAAAAGAGCTAAGAATTGCCTATGTTTTTAAATTTTATAGTATCTCCATGCTTTGCAAGATGAATCTGTAGTTCAGTAAGTGTATATATCTTATATATAGCATATCCTATGTGAAAATGCATATTAGGTTTAATAAGTCTGCATATGCTGCAAAGCTGCTCATGTTTATAGAGCATTTTTATTCTGACCTCCCATGGCTTATGGCTGCAGGAATAGAACAGGAATTCCTTGCAGATCTTCCCCCCAGAAGGTCTTGCAGTGCTTGAAGGTATAGGCAAAGACATTTATGGTCACACAGAAATCCTGTAATTGTGTAGTGCCAGAGGGAAGGGAAGAGATATGGACTGTATAGTGGATGGAGAATGAAATAAGACCTGCAGCAAGTGGTTTTGGGAAGATGGTCAAAAGTAATAAAGACTAAGGAGCACAGATGACACAGACTAAGCAGAAACTATGGATGTCAGAAAATGTTAGAGGAGAAGGAAACTATTCTGTAAATAATAGAGCACTGATGCTTGCAAGTAATGGAAATGTGGAGTTGTGAATAGTTTCATTAAAGAGCTGTCATATATACTGGTAAAACTCATGTTGCCACTCCAGTAAATCTCTATTAGAGAAGTCAGCAACTCTGTACTGCTACCTACTACTGCCTTTTTGACATAAAGTTCACTGACCTGATTATTCAAGGTTAGGATGTTTCTGTGTTAACAAAGTCAACATTTCTTCTTCGTTTCACCTAAAACAGAGAAAAAGGAATGTAAGTTCTATGTCCCTGAGTCTTTTTTAAACAAAATTAGGGTTTTTTTTTACCATGAATAACTAAAATCTTACACTGCTCAAGAATATAGCCAAATGTTCAATCTTCACTTGTATCTCGTACCTGTATTCATTATGAAAAACTAATTCTGCTACCTGTTTCAAAATGATTTTCAGATGAGAGCTAGCATTGGTTTTGCAAGTTCCATTTACACAGATTTGGAGAGCCTCGCTGCTGAGGTAAGAAGGCCAAGTGTTGTGTGGAGTCTCTAACCTGCCTTCCTGCTCCAGAGCTTTGCAGGGAGTACTCGCAGGGAGCTCTGGTGGGAGCTGGGAGGGAGCTGT
This sequence comes from Euphonia xanthogaster, assembly GCA_034509185.1. Classification (NCBI taxonomy): domain Eukaryota; kingdom Metazoa; phylum Chordata; class Aves; order Passeriformes; family Fringillidae; genus Euphonia; species Euphonia xanthogaster. Next base: position 103,450,509 of record JAYDZK010000001.1, read on the forward strand.
AGGGAGGCCGGAGAGCTGCAAGTGGTGCTGCTGAAGGTGTATCCTTAGGACACAGAAAACATAATTAGGCATTACTGGATTTCTCAGACAGCCATAGATCATCCTGGCAAATTTAGAGAGTGTTAAGATTGAACTAAAGTCCACCCATCACACACACTCACCTGCAAGATTAAGGGACATCACAACACTGTGGGTGGTTTTGTTTCTCAGCTGCTCCAAGCTGTTACAGGAGGTGCTGTGGAGGCATGTTTTCCAAGGAGATATGAGAGTGGAGGAGGTCTTGGGAAATGATGGATCATACAGACATGAAGCATGGAATATGAATTTTAAACTCTTGTAGTTGTCTGGAGATAGATTTTCTCCAGTGTTTGTCAGAATTCATGCAGGAGATATTTTTTATTTGCTTTTTGTGCCTGTCAGGGAGAAGTGGGGTAAGTTCTTTTGTTCTTTGTGATTTTCCTGGTCACAGGAAGCAACAGCTGTCATGAATACAAAAATATTTTTCTTCCTTTGCCTTTGTAGAATTGCTTCATGAAAAATATTTACCTCTGAGGAAAGACGCAAATTGTTCATCATGAATCTCAAAAAGAAGCAAAGGCAAACTTTATTTCTCAACAAAGCAGGGAAAATGAGAATTTTGGTAAAACACTGGAAAATATGAGAGTTCTACCACAGCGCATGATACCTTTTAGTTCTTATTCTTCTGTCTGACTATATTGATTCTTATTTTTCACCTTTCTGTATACTCACCTTGTATTGCTGTTTCCAGGTGAGGGATTTACTTTCTGTTGAATGTTATATAGCTTTTCCCAGTGGAATTAATTTATTCCACACTAGGGAGACATTGTCTCTTTAGTTTAATTTTCATTGAAATCTTTCGCTGTGTTATCTACACTAATCTGAAAGCTGACTAAAATCAATGTACACAGAAAATGAAATTATTTATTCAGTGCTTGTTCAATCTTATCAGTCATGTGAAGATTCTAACATACAAAGCAGATCTATATCTATTTCTTTCTCCTGTTTCCTTTCAAAAACTTTATTCCTGTCTCCTTGATACTATCATTTCATGCCTACAGAATGCAGAAAAACATGTTTTGTGCTGGTTTATATACTCTGCATTCTCACTGAAATAGGTGGAATTCTGGAGATATTAAAATTGTATCAATAATTTTTGTAATACCTAAGTGTTAGAGAATATTTATAACATGCTTGAAAATAATTCTCAGTGATACAGTTTTTGATAACATGATAATTTAATATAATTTTGTGATAATTTCATTTTGTCTTTAGCACACCCTCGGTGTTGCAAAATAAAAACCTATAGTCTACTTCTGTATGCAAGAGACATGTTCCTAGTTCTGTTCAGGAAATGTGTACACTTCAAAGAATGCACTTACTGGGGCTGACTTACTGATGCTTATCCACTTGTATAACCTTTAGTTGCACAAACAGTCCTGTTGAAGCTAAAACTCCCAGATACAACACAATTACTCACATGCTTTAACATTGCATGGATCTTGACAATTGTATTCTGCCCTCCAGCTAAAGGTTTGACTTAGCTTCATCTGATAAAACCTTCTAGCTGAGTGCTCCCTGCTGTGAATATACATTTTGAAAGCTGGCAAGTGTATGGCTTAAGAAGTAGAGAGCCAATTATTAACTGCCACACATTTTTATGAAAAAACAAATCTATCTAGCTTTTAATATCATAACTCTCTTTTCAATGCTGTTGAGCTTTGCTGTTTACCTCATTTTACAGCATTTTTTCTCAAGGAAGTAATGTCTGATTATAGATTTCTTGCTGATGGAAGAAGAAAGAAGAAAGAAGATGCAAACATTTTCAATAACAGTCTTAACAATGACTTTCAGTGTTGGGGCAAGAACTGAGATCATATTTGGCACTTAGCCCCAGACTGTTCTGCAACAGTGCTCTGTCCCAGAGTAGACCTTACCAAAGAATTCTGCTCTTAAAACTGGAGGCAACTATTTGCAAAACAGCAGTGCCAAAGCTGAAATTTCTAGTCTCTCAAGGACAATAGTAGGCTGGCTGCATTCTGGGTTATATTGTGTTGTGACTGCTGGGTACCCACTGTACATATACAAACAGGCTGTACACAGAATTTGCCTTCCCTATGATACTAATAATGATAAAACTTTCAAAGTGAATGGTGCACAATCTAGTGCATTATCTGGCTTGGCTTTGCTATGATAGCTGTCATAAATTGATTTTACATGTCAATAGTGGCTATTAGCTAATTGCATAATCTGGCTTTCGGATGTGCTTCACATGCAGCCTTGCATTTAAACAAAGCTGCCAGTTGATGAAGGAATGTAATTTCCTTTTTTAGTTCCCCTTCTTTGAATTACTTAACTACATAACCATATCCTTATCTTCCACTGAATGCAATTAAATAATTCTTAGAAAATTATTAAGTCAGGAAGTCTTTGGAAAACAGTTACACTTATGAATGAGTGAGTGCATGTGTGTGTGAAGCAAAAAGGAATGATGCTGGGAGTGGGGGTGTCTTCGTTGTTACTTAAACAGACTGAGTTAACGAGTGTTTTCCTGCAAATACCCAGCTCTACAAAGCATTTCCCCTCAGAGTATTATTGTAATAAGCATTGTCCTTCGGGAGCTCCAATTCTCCATGCTGAATTTCTCTCCACGGTACAGTGGGATTTTTGGCAGGAGCTACAAGTAGCATATGGGATCTCAGTATTAGACAGAGATCTACTGCTGATGGATAAAACCATTGTGCCCTTACCTTGCAGAGATATGTTATCATGCATGGAAATTATGTTGGGGTGTCTGAACATCATTCCTGGTTTAGTAAATTCTGAAACAACAATACAGAAGTACATCAGTCAAAATGTTGTGGAAGCAGAATAATTAAGTCTACTATCTATTTATATTCTGTAAAGTCAGCCTATAAAACATCTGTGGTATTTGCATGGCCATTTGAATCAAATATGTATTTCTTCACTGCAAAATGAACATGTACCTCTGCTCACATTCTGCCACAGGAATTTCCACAGCTCCATGCAAGTGAGCAAAATAGGGCAAATGTATACCAGTAATGCTATGACCCAAATACTTACTAAGCCTGTACATGTCACCTCATTAGATGCAAACTTGCTACTGTGGATTTTTAATATCAGCTGGCTACAGCATTTTTTCAGCTGTTTAGCCCATGTGTCTGTTTAGCAGGCTGAATAATTGCTGCTGTATGTGTCAAGACTATCCTAAGGTGATAAGATCTTGTTCCCCTACTCCGTTTCCCCTATAAGGAAAACAAAAGAACAACTTGGTGTTAATTCTCTTACACTGGTGCACATTTGCAACAACCTTCCTAAGGTGAAATTTCCAGTTTACAAATAAGGGCAATGGTGAAAAAATTGCACTCCTCCGCTCTATGTCACGTGTAACACTACCAACCTTCTCTTCTCTTTTGCACAAAACTAACTTACCTTTCTTGGTGTGATAAAGCCCATCTGAATTACTATAGTTGCAATGTACTTTCCTCTGTAATTTAGACATGCTTTATTGCTCCAAACACTTTTTTTTTGAAAATAAATTGACAAATAAATTAAAACCTTCTAACTGCTTATTTACTTCATGAAGAGGTTATTATAATAGTCAGAAAATTGACTATAACATGGGAAGAAATACTATATGAGGATAGTTTAACTACATTGTTTACACATGTCAGGTCTCATTCACTTGGAATAATTTATTTGTTCGATATGAATCCTTTATATGCATTAAAAATAATTTGACACAACTTTTTCTGTCTCATCTGCATTAGACAGCTTGTAAAACATAATTTGCAGAGCACTGTGGCCAGCAGAATTTCTTGAGCCTTCTTAGCATATTTCTTTTAAAATAAAAGCCAGCCACAAACTTCACCTAAATAGTAGTCCTGTATTTGTAATGTTGTGAGATTGAGCTCTCTTTGCCTTTAAAACTTCAGCAAATGCCATAGGCCTGCAAGAATAATTGAGAAATATTATTTACCTTTACTCTATTATTCTTTCTCTATTTTTATTTTTTAAAAGAAGATAGGTGTGGCTACTAAATAGTTCTTCCCAGTGCTTTAAGGAGGAATGGATAGAAAATAAAGTAATGTAACTTTGAAAATAATGTAATTTTCCATGTTTCTACTGAGAAAAATTAGCATCTCATTATAGATCTCAGAATATCAGGCTATTTGATGAGAAGTAAATGAAAGAAAATGTTAGATTTCCCAGACTGGGCTTCTGTATGGACAGGATGTTAACTTGTGAATGTCTAACATGTTGGACAGAGACATGTGGCACTGGGCAAAGGGCTGAAATAGTTTAAATGCTTGATTCTGTTCCTGATGAAGCTTTTCTCAACTAAATACCAGACAGATAAATACAATTTATAAGCCTCCTACCTCTATGCCAAGTATATCCCTTCTGAAGGGATTTTACTCTTTTGGTCCATTTCCATTTCATCAGTATTTCATGGAGCAGCATGATTATTTTGCACTAACCTATGGGACATATACTACCCGGGATGTCAGTCAGGGAATGAAAATATTTGGGGAGTACAGGAACAATTGTATTTCATAGAAACAAGTTCTAAGTAAGATAGCCAGAAATCAAGAAGACAACTGCTAGCCCAGTCCCAGAACTGGGAAGCAGCTCTTCATTTGCAAAGATCCCCTGGAAATGTGTGTGGTTTATTCCTCTAGTTTAGGAGCCAACAAAGTTACTGGAGAAGCTCATATTCTATTGACCTTCAAAAATATTCAATCCACATCAAAAGGTTTTTTAAAAGCGGGCAGGGAGGTCTAACTATTTCAACACTCTTTTAATTTTCTTGTCTCTTGGGACAATACACAGGGAGAGGAGAAAGCAAATCTTTCTCACTGAATTCCCATGTAAATGAAGGAAAAAGGAAAACACTCAAGAAATTTGCTCTATGGCATTCTTTAGAGGAATACATTTATATTGGTGCCTTACCTAGAAGAATGTATTATCCAGAGGTCACCCAAGAGGTGTCATTGGTGAAACATCTCAACTGCTGTGCCATGCCAACCTCAGTATACTAAGAGCATGTTTTTTTACTACTTTTAATCTGCTGCAGGGGTGTAAAGACATAATGATCTTCTTTGGGAAGGAAAAAAAAAAGCATTAACAAAATCAGATTGCTTAGAAACTATTTGTTCTTTGAAATGAACAGCTATTGTTAGTGCTGCCATAGAGATTATGCTTCAAAAAGACTAGTGTTTCCTCTCTGCATTGCATTTATTTTATTTTATTTTATAATCCTGTGAAAAGAAGCATTTTGAAAATGTCTGTGGAATGTCATGATTCCAACTGATCTCCTTTGTTTATGTTATTTGATTAGATTTCTCCAGTTTCAACCTTCTGCAATAGCCCTTGAAAGAGTATGCAGCTGCTAGTATAAAAGTCAGACATTTTCTGTGTTACAAGATTATTCTCTACTTTTATGAGAAGATGTGCATCTTTTAAACATTTGAAATCTTCTGCCAAGTACAGTTCATAGTCTGAAGATAAATAATATCATTAAGCTAAAAAAAAACCCTTTAATGATTTGTGGTTATTCAGTGGGCTTAGCAATTTAAACCAACACTTTCTTAGAAAAATCACCACAGTTACTCAAAGTTCTAAGCCCAACAATCATTTCAAGACAACGTGGCAACATTCTTTTATAAAGTGGGTCACTGGTGATTTCCTGAAAGCTTAGCCCAGTAATTTTCATATTCTTTTTGCTATGTTGGGGAAGAAATACAAAATGTGATTTGGGTTGTTAAAACCCAAATGGCATAGCATTATTTCAATTTAGCAGGGACTGTCTAGGAATAAGGCATGCTTTGGAGGTCATTCCTAATTCCCTTGATTCCCAGTTGCTGTGAGCTGACAGATTTATACTTTGCCAGCCCATTGTTTTGCCCTTTGTAATGGTGAAGGAAGAGATCAAGCAGATTCTGACTACAGAGTTTTTGTGTTCACTCCAGTTTTTATTGTTTACTCTGTCTTTTACTGCTGAGTATCAGCAAATTAAAGATACTAGCACTTAGCTCGTGTACTTTTTTTATTTTACACATGCATAGTAAATATTTTCTTTCGAGAAATACCCAGAATAAATGTAATTTGTAATTTTTAATTGAAGAGATGTTCAATAAATCTTAAAGCACAGGAAAACAGGGAAAACACTTAATGCTACAATAAATAAGTGATGAGTGTATATGAACAATTTTACCAGTAAGTAAAACTAAATCTTTCTGTCATCCTAAACATGAAACAATTCAGCACTTATTCATTTTCATTTTAACAAGCAGAAATAAGGAATAAAAGGTTAAGAAATTAATAAGATAATAAAAAGAAAAGAAACTTGCTTTTTTATTGTTATTATTCTAAACACAAAAAAATCTTTCCTAAATTGAGGTCAAATTTTGTCAATCAAGCAGGAATCTAAAAATCCTTTTCCATTTGTAGGTAGCAGAGAAGGTGTACTCAGAATTATGCCACATATTAGAGATAAGATCAGACTGCATTCTTGCTGATTCCATAGCACAGCCTGCAAGGAATAATGCAGGATATTGTAATGGATATTCCCTGCAAGGCTCAGCATGTACCTCCTCTTGGGCCCTTTTGCAATTTGATATCTCTTCTTTCCATACACATTTCCTCACTTCTAGGATCTTAAAACACATTAGTGTTTAATTACAATTTTGGCAAGTTTATTCTCTTGTCCACTCTGCTGTATCACTCAGAATTTATTAGGGTGGTATTAAACACCAAAATTATGTTTACTCTAGCACTTCTTAAAAATATAAATGAAATTGTAAACAAAGCATTCAGACTTTTGTAACTAATTGATTTGTTTGAAAGGTCAGAGATTGTTAAAAACAGCATTTTAGAAGAATTATTCAGGATTTTCCAAGTTTACCTTCCTAGAAGTCATATGCCCAGACACTGAAGCTTGTGAGAGCTTGAAAAGATTTTAATACTGTGATCTTTTCTGGTACAGATTCCTAAATGACTCATTATTCTTTGCTTGAAAATAAGTGATGCTGTTTGACAAATGTGTTCTTCTATGAAAATGGAATCTCTAGACAGATTTTCAGAGAGATCAGTACCTTCTTTTTATTTTTGCCTAAACTCTAAGAATCTGAAGGCATGGTGTCACATCCCTTGTGAAGGTTAATTATTAAATTTCATTAACTCTTTTCAGACCCTCACAAGGGCTTTCAGAAAGCCCTTTTATTTCAGAATATATTTGAATAAGCTTTGATTCTATTTTTCAACCTCTGAATAGGCATGACACTGACAAATATTTTTGTTCAGGGTTTTTTGTTATTGCTTTTTTTTAATTTTAATTTTTCATTATTTTTGGTTTTAATTTACCCTTTTTTGTTTAGCTGTCAAAGAGTATTTCCACTCCCTTTCCAAGTCTGCCCTTCATGTTCTCGATAGAGTCTACTCTTATAGAAATCAACAAATGATTTGGTTTTTTATTTGTTAAATAACAAACATTATGTTATATTTTTCTACAGCAGTACTCAGCAACAGACCTATGAGCTAGTGGCTTGAGAGTACATCTTTGGATCTATATGAGGTGTAATAAATGAAGGAAATAGTTAGATTTCCAGGAAAACATAAAGTGTACTGTAGTTATGTTTAAAGCTTTGTTTCTTTACCAGATTCCTGATTTTAGTGAAGGGTAGCAAACCTGGAAAACAAATGCTTTTGAGAACAATGAATTCCACAAGGTCATAATGACAAGAAAATAAATTATGAAGAAATCCTTGAGTTTTTATGTCTGTGCTCTCATCCAAAGTGAGAGTTTATTCTGGTGGAGTTTATATAGATGATTATCTTCAGAGACTTTGGTTAGAATTTCAGCTTCCAGGAACAAAACAGGAATTCTCATCTTCTTGGAAACAATTTGCCTGTAAAAAAAGGGCAAGGGAAAACAAGAGAGATCTATTAATCCTAAAACTTATATCTTCTGAGAGTTCTTCTGACTAAGATACTCAGATTTGGTTTTGGAGTGGTGGTGAGATGAAAACTTTTCAGTAATTTGGCTCCTTGTCTTGCCTGTTTGGTAATGAAACTGTGCTGAGAGTAGGATTACAAACTGAAACCCTTTTGTTTCAGACAATATCACACAAGCATCATCTGTTGTTAGGGAGATAGTCATCCAGGGAACAGTCATCAAAGATAGCATGATGTCTCTACCAAATTCAAGCCCATAAAGACTGTTCTATTGAAAGCAGAATTATCCTTTCCCATTTTATTTTAAGCTACACTAGCAGCTGCCGTAATACATAAAACAGCTAAATTATTTCAAAACAACATTAATGAATTTAAATGAGACCTGCAATCTGCTCTTCTTCAGTCCAAACTTTCAACTACTTGGGATGAACAGGGACTACAACTTGAAGGATGTCATTCCTGTTATCTAAAAAACTCTCATTGGGAATTATATATGTTCTCGAATAATGGAGAATTAGCCTTTGTTGTGAAAACTGAAAACCAAATAATTCTAAACTAGCAAGAGTCAGAGGAAGGACATTCTTGGCTGGAATATTGATATTTTCCACAGTGGGGAGACAAAATTATTGGCAAATTGGTGTGGATGATGAAGCAGAGAAGATAATATGTGGCCACCATTGCAAAGCTGCCATTCATTGTACAGTTTAGAGGAAAAGATGAAACATTCTAGCTAAGGTAAACCCAACAAAAAATAATCTTGTATATTTAATTTTGACAATATATTTTTTAATAATTCAGTAGGAAATACGTTGGTAAAGGATTACTAAATTATTACAGTAAAGTTTTTGTAGCTTATTTTCATTGTAAGTATTGAGATGTGCCAAAGCTTCTTATAACAGCAACAGCTTTAGGTACATGTCACAATCTCTGTTCCCTCTCTAAATGTTTATATCGAGAGACATGGATTTGATGGATGGACCACTTGGTGAATGGACCACTTGACTGGATGGCCACACTCAAAGGGTTGTGGCTGGCAGCTTGATATCCAAGCGTAAACCAGTGACTCGTGGTGTCATCAGGGGTCGGAACTGGGACCGACCAAGCTGTTCAACACTTTAGTTGGTGACACAGACAGTGGGATTGAGGGCACCCTCAGCAGATTTGTCAGCCAAGGACACCAAACTGTGTTGTGTGGTCAGTGTGCTGAAGGACAGGGATGCCATCCAGAGAGACCTTGACAGGCTCTAGGGGTGGGTCTGTGCAAACCTACTGAAATCCAGCAAGGCCAAGCACGCAGTCCTGCCCCTGGGTCAGAGCAGCACAAATACATCCCAAGCACAAATACAGGCTGGGCAGAGAATGGATTGAAAGCTTCCCTGAAGAGAAGGACTTGGGGTTGCTTGTTGAGAAGCTCAGCATGAGCTGTTGCTGCGTGTTTGCAGCCCAGGAAGCCAACTGTGCTGGGCTGTATCAAGAAAAAGTGTGACCAGCTGGTCAGAGAAGGTGTTTCTGTCTCTTTATGTTAACTTTTTAAAAGAAAAAAAACAAAAAAAACCAAAAAAACCATGACTTTGACAGCGTTCTGATTTGGTCAGGTTCATACTACTACAAAATATCTTTAGGCCATGTTTATTGCAAAATATTTTCCCTCATCTACTTACAAGATGAAAATACTGTAGACTAATCAAACTAGGATTTAGTTTGTTTAGTAAAAGTCTTATTAAGCCTACCCTTACATTCAAGGTCTTTGCTCTGTGGGTTCAATGCAGTTTTTTAAATTCAGTAACTGCTTCACAAACACTGGATATTTGAGGAGAGCTGTTTTTGTATGTATGGAGTCAGGATCTCTCAGCAAACTAAAAATGTTATTCTCTTCTAGGGTGACTGTTTTATTTGAAGAGAACTACTTGTTTGTGAATTATACAGACAACTCATTGCTGCCTGATATCCCAGGATATTAATCCAGAATTAACAAATGCATTGCCCAGTCCCCTAAGTTGCTTTGCTGACGCAAAGCTATACTCAGCCATTGCAGTGTCAGGTTAGTCAGCAAGATAAAAGGATGGCATCATGAACTTCGTAAGCAAGTTAAACCAAAGGTTCAGTGAGTCCTAGCAGACCTAAGTGATGATGTCTGTAGCTCTGCTTTCATCTCTTCTTTCTCTCCCACATCATCTCATGTTTCATTGAAGATTCCTCGTTCACAGCAAAAGCGAACGGCACGCCCACACAGTTCAGGGAAATAAATGTATGCTTGGTGCTGGCCCAAAGTCAGGTAGAGGCAAAAGGGGAAATAGAACAGCTCAGTAGATGTTTCTAAACTATAGAATCAAGCCAGGAAAACATTAGGAGTTAAAATCTAGGGAAGATTTATGTTCCTTCTGTGTGTTTGAAAGACAAATATTTAATAAAGTAAGCATAAGGATGTACCTACACTATAATCTTCATGTTGGATCTGACTTGTTTTACTTTAACAAATCAATCTTTTCATCTACCTGTGACAATTGAAGTTAAATTTCTTTTAGTGGACACCTGTCAAACTGCTGTAGAGTTTTCTTATTGTAAGTCCCTGTGTTTAAACTTGAAGAGTCTGAATGGCATCTTGCACTGAATTCTACCATACCTTCTGTTTCATGTAGTGCTAATTTGCACTTCATTTATAGTGAGGTATTATAACCTGACTTTCCTGCCTTTCACCCTCTTTAGAACTCTCTGCAAAGCTTCTAAGTTACCACACCACCACATTGATCCCAGTTGTCCTGTCTTGGAAGATGCACCAGCAAAGAAAATACAACATTTAGAATTTCTTAACTAGCACAAAATGCATATACAAGATGAAGGGAGCCACAGGCAGGGTGTGATGGAGCAAGACAACGTTTTAAGACTCCTGTTTGATTGTGTAGTGTCTGCAGCAGTGCCTCAAGCCTCCATCTGCTCCTCCTCTGATTCTGCTGTATTTTTCCCTGTCCTGTTGGAATTCTTTCTCTCAGCCTTTACAAGTACTATAGGGGTTTTTTGTGAGGAGAGGATGTCTTTTTCTTTTTCTTCAAACAAGGGGTTTTTTTTAATGCTACTTTGGGAATTGCTGTCGTTAGAGCAGTTCCCTGTACTTCCAGATATAGAGTGGAGAAAATACGTTTTTTCTTGGATGTGGTTAATACCTTAATTCCCCTAGCTCCTGAGTAGTGCTTCAGATCTCCAGTGTATGAGAATATACTGATATTTCTGTCAGGATAGTCTTTCAGAAGACCTTTGGTGCAAGTCTTGTCTCAGCTTATGAAGCATGATAGAGGACAGAGTAAAAATAGTGTTAGAAATAAAGACCCTATTGATTCAGTAGATCAAACTGAAATTTGGAAATAGATTTTCCTCAGCCCATACACTCATCTACCTTTAATGTTGGATTTTTATCAGAAGTAATTAAAAGTTCATGGTTTTATGTGGTTTGAAAAGATTAAGCCTATAGAAGAATGTAGCGGATTGTAAACTTCCATGATACTTTGGTGTTGTTCTAAAGGGCTTTCATTAATTCATGTGCAGCTGCTCTATACACAGGCCTGTGCAGTGCCATATGTGCAGGTTTGTGGAGGAATTGAGCCATGGGTTCCACTACCTGGCCCTGAGAGTGGCCCATGGGAGGTGCCCAGTGCCTGGGACTGCCCTGGTGCCACAGCTGCTCCTGGCTGGGGCGTGGGGTGTGGGGAGCCCTGCAATAGCCCCAGCCCATGGGGAGATGCAGCCCTCATGGTGCCCCCAGTGAGTCTGCTCAGAGCAGAAGACACTGCTTCACACAATTGTTTAGCCTGGAGAAGAGGAGGCTCAGAGGTGCCCTTATTGCTTTCTACAATTTCCTGAAGGATGGCTGTAGACAGGTGGGGATTGGTCTCTTCCACCGGGCAGCAACTGACAGAACCAGAGGACACAGTCTCAAGCTACGTCAGGGAAGGTACAGGTTGGATATCAGGAAAAAAAAATTCACTGAAAGAATAATAAAGTACTGGAATGCTCTTCGCAGGAAGGTAGTAGAATCACCATCTCTGGATGTGTTTAAAAAAAGACTGGACATGACACTTGATGCTATAGTCTAGTTGAGGTGTTAGGGCGCAGGTTGGACTCGATAATCTTAGAGGTCTCTTCCAACCTCATTATTCTGTGATTCTGTGATTTGTTTAATGGTTTTAAATAAAAAAAAATAAATGCAATGCAGTAAGAGATTTAAAGATTATGTTGATGTTCCTTAGCCCTATACTATTATATATATTCCTCTAGGCTTTGTGTCACAAAACTGAGAAGGAGGCAATGAGGATTTCTGTCATAATGCAAGCTGGGGTGCTCTGTTCATCATTGAAACCATAGCTTCACCCTACATTAGCTACACAATTAACAAATTATAAAAAAAGTAAAATGAATCCTGAGGCAGCAGCTCTCTGACCACAGAGAGCAAGACACAACTTTCTCAGGCATTGTCCTGGGGAAAGCTCTGAGAAGATCAGAGAAAAAAAAAATAAACAATTCTTATCTTCACTTGCTGCACCTGTTGTTGTGAACATGTGGAATGTGTTATGGAGATTTGTTTACCAA
>JAYDZK010000001.1:103465160-103486081 GCA_034509185.1 Euphonia xanthogaster
CTTCCCTTCCCTTCCCTTCCCTTCCCTTCCCTTCCCTTCTTTTTAAGCTCTAGACACCATCATGAGCCACAATGCCAGAGCAAATGAAGCACACGTGTCTTTTAGATCCCCCTCAGAATTTCTTATCCCAAAATGGTGGGCAAATGTCAGCAATGGCAGTATTTATTCTAGGAATGCTATTATCTCCAAGTATTGTTGAAAAAAAAATCAGTATTTCTTCCAGTTATGACTGCACTGGCTGCTGAATGAATCCTCATAGTACCATCATTTGATTCAAAATGACACATTCTGGACAGTGGCTGCTGCCAGTACTGGTGAACTGTCTATGCTTTACACTCTTGCTCTCTCTCTTAAACAACTCTTGTACTCCTTGTTTCTTTTCTTCTTTGTGTGGACTTCATATACATCCAGCTCTTATTTTCAGAGAAAGTTTCATACAATCAAAAGTATGGAATGAAACTATTCCAGCTGTACTCAGTCATTGTGTATAAATGTTAAACATAATTTTTAAAAGATTTCTAGAGCCAAAAGATAAAGGTTTTACAATTACCCTGCTCTGTGCACATCTCAGGATGTCAGCTTTATTTTAGAAAGTGTAGGCTGACTGGTATTCAGCTTCTAATCTACTGTAATTGATAGATCCTTTCCTACAGAACCAATACCTAGCCGTTATTCATCCTCCCTGAGTTTGGTTGATTAGATCTTCTCAATTTGACAATTTGCATTTGTTTCTCTGGAGTTTTATTATTTTTTTTCATACGATTTCTGTAGTCTGTCAGCATAATTTTCAATGCTGCCACTGACCTCAAACAGTTATGCAATTCATCCCACCTGGTTTAATCTGGAAATGTAATAATCAGAATATTTTTCCCATTATGTAAACAGTTATTAAATAATGATGAGCTAACAACAGGAAGTGTAGAAGTCCATTTGGTATCTGGCCTTCCAGACTATTGGCCTTTGGTCATCCTGATGAAACAATGGGAGACTTTCATTACAGAATTGATTTTGGAAGCTCTAGTTCACAATTCTTGATGAGAATAATCTCCTTTAACTAAATGTAAAAAGAAAATTTTAAAAAAAAGATAAAGTAATTCAACCCCATAAACTTTTCTTCTGGTTTACTTAATACCTCTTATAGCTCTTATTAATCTCCTGGTGTTATAATCAATGAAGAGTTAATAAGATTTGTGTGTGTGGTATAAAATTCACTGCCTGTGAAATAAATTTACCTTGCATCTGCATCCACTTCTAATCCCTCAATCGATGTGTGAGCACAACAGCCCCAAGCAACTGGGAGGCAGGAACAGACAGGTGACTGTCACTTCTTTTGGGTCAGAAGTAATCCAAACAATACTGTGTTCCCAGTTCATTTGCAGACGCTGGGCTGGCTGCTATTGGAGAGGGAGTGATCATGTTCTTTCTCAGAGTGACGGTGAAGGTTATTTACTAGAATCCAAAACCCTGTGTAAACAATATAAGCATCAGCTGTTGGTACATGTATTTTTAGAATGTACCAAAAATCTTTTATTTTAGACATCATTTCTCAAGGAAGGAAAACCTCGGCAGTGTTATTCTAATATAGATTTTGTATTTATGATTTATTGGTATAATAGTAGTCAGTCAATAGCATAGATTCATGGGCAAATACACTTATGCTAAGTTTTGAATTCTGCAGAAACTAGATGCTATTCTGGTGAGCTTTTAAAGCTTCCTGGGGGCTTTCACAATAGGAGCTGATAAAATTTTATGGAATGCTCCACTTTTATGTTTAGAGTGTGATGGGAATCATTCTACCCAGTACAACAGGGCAGAAATTAACAGAATAGTTTTGAATGAGCTACCCATAAACATTTGCTGCATTTATTTTACAAGTTAACATTTTGCTCGTCGCAAACTGTTCCTTTGAAAGCACACAATGTGTGTATGTGTTATGGAAGTACAGCACATGCCCTGGAAATGGAAGCATTATTTTGTAAGTTTCTTGATTTGAAGGAGTTGAACCCACATGTCCCAAATGCCTCATCCAATTATTTTGATGACAGCAATCTCTATAATTTCTGGAGAAAACAAGGTGCTGTGCGGCTGTGCATGCTAAATCCAGGGGCCTGGAAAAAGAAGCAAAAGGAGACAAGTTCTGGCTTACTAGTTATTACACTTCCATAGGAAAGAAAGTGTCCCAGGGTTACAGTATTTTCTCCTATTATTTCTGATGTGCATTTCATCCATTTTAAGACAGAAGGTTTTGAATTAGCAGCTTGGAATCCCAAGCCTGATCTACCACAGGTAAGGCCAGAGTGATTCTCAGTCCATGAGTATTTGAATATTGAAGTTTTGTAAGGCTACATAAATATTTGTCATGGTTGGAGAATTACTATTTTCCTGAGAAGTTATTTTTGAGAAGGTTTTTTATTTTTGATCATTATTCTCAAATCAATATTTTGAAGAATGTCATGATATCTCTGAGCTATGAAAATTGCTAGCAACATACAAAATATACTGCAAATATAGTTTGTGACCTGATACTTGTGATACTTAGCTTGTGACCTGAATATATGTAAATATTTACTTGATTTATATGTTCCACTGTTATAATCTGAATTTTTTTTTTTGAACAGCTATTGTTAATTATCAGGATGTTGCAGCATTAAGGTCAGATATTATGTATTTCATGAGTTCTTATTAGTAATACATAATTGGTAAACTGGAAGCTCTGCCTCTTCTGAAACCATCTGAGAGCATCTTCTTATTGTCAAACCATAAAATGCAGCTATTAATAAACAGTACTGTTCAGCAGCTTAAAACTGTAAATGTCTGTGAGGAAGTTAAATGCAGTAGATATTAAGGCCAGCCATACTGCTTTGTGACCTTGGATCTCAGTACAGACTGAGATCTCAGCTGGAGGTAAGCAATAGTCATAGATCTGCTGCTTTCCACTGAAGCAGTGAAAGTTTCTCCTGTGTTGGGATTACTAGGTAGCTGGTTGGTGCTGGGGCAGTGAAATAGCAAGCAGAGTTTGGCTAGAAATTAAAGGCATTATATTTATCAAAAACTAGCTAAACAAAGCAACAAGATCAACACTGAAAATGAAGCAGGGCTAAGGAATGATATCCCAGATGGAATGATGGGTCTGGGCAGTTTCAAAGTTATCTCGTTCAGTGCAGCTACATGTTCTACAATTTTAACAGGATAAGTTTTAGCCTCATTTGCAATCCTTTCTTCTTTTTACACTTCTACTCTTCTTCATAATAATAGATCAGGACTTATGAAATTGTGATGTGATTGTCAGTATTGCAGGAAAGCTGGCTTTCATTGATAGGTGCAGAACAGAGCAGAAAGAGCTGCTCTGCTATACCCACCACTGATATAGTTTCATATCATCAATGCTAAAATTCTTTACAAACCAATTAAATGGTGATAATATTTGTAGAAATTGCTCTGCTTTAAATCATGGTACATAGGGTGATGTATTAAAATGGTAAAGCTGCCTTATCCTTTGTATGCATATTTCTCTTCAGGTCATTGTTCATATTCAAATGGCAAATTCATCATATGGACTCTTGTCTTTGTCAGGCAGTAACTTTCCTTTGAAATTTCACTCCCATACTGAATTGCTGCTACTCAAATATTTTTATATGTGATCTTGCTTATAGTTTGCTGACATCTTAAAAGAATTATATCATAGATGATTGATAAAATAGTGAACTTCCAAAGTGTTTTATCATTATTTCTGTAAACACAAAACTGTTTTTAATCTATGCATTTTCAAGGGGAACAGCAACTTTTCTCAGGTTATTTATAGTATTAAAATGTGAGGATTTTTCTCTGATTTGAAATGAGCATGTTTGAGACAGACATTGGTGAATAGTTGTTCTGGATTTCAGACCCTTTTGAGGAGCAAGGTGTCAGGGTGTGGTGAAGATGGACTGTCCAACCCCAGGAGTGACACTGGGGTAGTCCGTGCCATGGGGTGCAGTTTCACAGTCTTTGAACGTGGGGGGTGGTTATGGGTTCTGTCAACAGCCTCTGGCATGGCATAGTGAGCCATGGCCAGGGGCTCTAGACAGGAGCAGAAGATGACATGAGAGAGGGCTGGGGGTAGCACATGTGCGAGGAATCCGTGCTGATGGGCTGCCTCGAGTGTTGGCAGCATCCACGTGGGGCCAGAGGGGGAGCTGGAGCCCAGCAGTCCTGCAGTGTCACAGAGGCAGGGACTGACATCCCCAGAATGAGCTTGTCTCTGGCCCAGCGGGGGAGTTCTCAGGTTAGGCTGGGCAGGGACACCCTGGCCCACTACAGATCTCAGGACCTGACAACAGGTTGTCAAAATTTGGTTTGAAGAAGTGTAAAGGGCTTGTCAGTTACTCTGTAAGAGAGAGGGGATAAATGAAACACTTGTTTCTCCCTTTTCACAGCTCAAAAGTGCAGAGGGAGCTCATATAGTATGAAGTGTAATGTAAAATTACACAACTTCCTAACATCTCAAATGGCAGGATAGGGCAAACATTAAATTAGAAACAGGTCATGTGTAAGGCTCTCAGATTACCTTGTGTTAGCAAAATTGTGTTTCAAGTATCAGCTGTGGAAAACCATTGATGTTGGTGTGATGTAAACTGATAACCTGAGTGATGGTAAGGGGTGGTTATTATTTTGTGTATAAACATTCTGTCAGAATATCTGCAGTGGAGCTTCATCCTCCACATCCTTCTGTCCTTGATCTTGAGGGATAATATCTTTCTCATTAGTAACTCAGATGGATACTAATAGATATTTCGTGTTTTCCAGATTCTGCACTGCATTAGTGTGCAACCCTGGGCTTCATATAAAGTTTAGCAAGTTCTCTTCACAGTTTAGTCAGACAAAACAATCTTTTCCAGCCTGAAAACCAAGAGAACTGTTGTAACTTCGAGCCCAAAAGGTGTAAACAATACAGAATTGAGGAGAGCAATCTGTGAGGATGGGACTTCATAACCAGAAGCTGTAACTGGACAATGGGCCCCAATATGTAAATGGACAAAAACTTATAAAAGTGTGAAAACTCATGACCTGGAGTCCATCTTGGGTCCATCTTGGGTGGAGCCATGGCCGGGCTCTTGTTATGCCCAAGGTGTATCCTTTGAAAGCCTTTTAATAAATACATACTTTATTCCTTTAACACTATCTAGCCTCTGTTCTAGGTAACCTCCTTAGGCATCAATACTATTCAGGGAAATTTTGTAAATAAATCATTCTTGTAATAATGTTTATTGATAGGCAAAATACTTAAAACCTTCTGTTACTGTCTGGAAAAGAACTTGCTTATTTTATCAAGTAACTATTCAGAAAATTTTATGAAGACTGAACTTTTTCAAAAATGCTTTTATCATAACATAAGCTCGAAATGAGAGTTAATTTAAGTTACATCTTGCAAATTTATTTTTCCAACATATTATGTTGTTATATAACTGCTACTATTCATAAAATTAGAAAATGCAAGAAAAGTACTTATATAGGAAGCTAGAGAATCCAGCTGTTATGCCATGGTTTTGCTGCAAATGGCTAGTCTTTGAAAACTTGCCATAAAAAGGAGTTTGAATTCCACAAACCCATAAAGTGAATATACTTAGACTGGAAAAGGGGTGATACAGCCTCTATTTTAAAAATGGGAAATAGAGAAGACCTCGGAAACTATAGGGTGAACAGTCTCACCCTGGTGCCTGGCGAGATCATGATCCACCTGGAATCTATGCTAAGGCACATGGAAAATAAGGAGGTGATTGCTGACAGCCAACACGGCTTCACTAAGGGCAAATAGTGCCTAACAAATTTAAGGGTCTTCTGTGGCAGGTTTACAGTGGTGGGGATGGGATGGGGGAAGAGCTGTTGATGTCCTCTGCCTGGACCTGTGCAGAGCATTTGACGCTGTCCCACATGATATCCTTGTCTCTGAAGTGGAGGGACATTAATTTGATGGTAGGTCAGTCAGTGGATAAAGAATTGTCTGCATGGTCTCACTGAAGGAGTTGTGGTCAATGGCTTGATGTCCAAGTAGGGGATCAATGGCTTGATGTCCAAGTGGGGATCAGTGACAGGTGGCATTCCCTGGGGGGGTGGTGCTGGGGCCAGCATTGTTTAACACCTTCATCGGTAACATGGACATGTCAGCAAGTTTAGGGTCCCTTCCAACTCAAACCATTCTGTGATTTTATATTTCTGTTTTCTGTTTTTCTACTGCTATTGTAAATATTTCAGGAGCTCATTTAGTTGCCTGAAAACACAAACATAATTATCTAATGAAATAATGCTTGCAGTATTAAAACCTCGTCAGTTTAGGCAGAGGTGGAATTTCATCTCTATATAAGAACAAGGCCTCTAACCCTCAAAAAGCAAAGATACAGTGTGGTCAAGGAACCAACACAAGAGCAGATAAGTGGTGTTAGATATCTTGCATCCCAAAATCATGCCATGAGTTGAGTGATGGTCACCAATGCACGCAGATTTGAAAGGAAAGCCTTTTTCTTTATTTGGAAGAACAGTATTACAAAATCACACTGATATCTTTGAATTTTTCCTCTTTTTCTGACTTTATGCATTTAAGACTATAAAAAGGGATAAATCTTTTATTTATTATCTTCTACATCTCCCTTTAGAAGTTACATAACACAGCAATCATCTTTCAACTATCTTTGTTTAAACATTGCTGTTGAGCTAAACTTTCTGACTATTGCCTGTAGGTTTGCTGCCAGGTAGCTGTAATGTTTTTTATTTGCTGTCCAGAAAAAGAAATTATGGTTTCAAATTTTTCATTAATCCATTGGCCTAATTCACATAATGAGAACGCATTCCTTATGTATCTTACTAGATATGCTGGAAACATCAAGTATGTTAGTCCAGTTTGGACTAACCTTTCCTTAGTTTCAGATTCTTATTTCTTTATGACCATGAGTTGTGAACTATTAAGAAGAAAGCATCTACTTCTAATAACAATACAAGATTGTTTTAAACTTAGGCTGATGTATTTTTTATCTCAAGTAAAGGCTTCTAGAAATTAACAGAGACTTCTCTCCATCCTTTCTTCCCTTACCCTGATAGTAAATAACTCACTGCCTCACTATCCAAGGATTTACTTTCCTACTCTATTTGCATCAGATTGACTGAGCCTCCTTGGTGAATTATCTGGCACGGCCAAGGGCAACCTGCTGAGCTGGATCATACATGGTCCTATGAGACCATTGGAAAGAGACCATCATCTCCCTTTTTTATGTCTTTGCTGAATCTGTACTTCCTCTTCTTAACCCCTGCAGTTCCCCAAAATATGTGTTGTATAGTTTTCAGCTATGTGACTATTTCAGTCTGTGGTTCAGAAGGACAAGATGTCCAACTGTTTCTTCAAAAGAGGTTCCTCAAGCAAATGACATGTTAAACTTCAGGTATCTGCAATCTGCTACAATTTATTTGTCTCATAATAGAAAAAGCACAATCCAGAAATCTTATTCATTACATAGTACAGAAAAAAGTCACTTAATGAAATATTTAGAAACACCTTAAGCAATCTAAACAGTATGCAAAATATGAATGCTTGCTAGTCCATGTTCTGTTCAAATACTATTGTTGACATTACTTTTTTATGTAAGATTAAGAAAATAAATATTCAACCCACATCAGGATTCTTTTTCATTGTAGAATCATTTTAAATTCTTTTATATGCTTAAGTGATACATGTTTCTTAATGGAAACTTTTGGGAAAAGTAGATTATATTTTCATATACAGAGACACATGGAATAATCCTAAATTTCTCCAGATAGATTGTCTGGTTTACTATACCTTGTATGATGGATGGAGTCAATAAAAAGTATCTTTTAAAGAAGGCAATAAAGAATACCAGGTTTAATAGAGAAAGCCATAATGCAGTCCGTTGGAAACCTCTCCAAAGACTCCATTGAGTTCCTATTCAAATTGTGCCCTGCAGGACAGATGGCATATTGGCTTTTGGTTTTGTCAGTTTAAAGTACTGTCACCATTCCTTCAACCCTTATTGCTTGCTTAATCGTCTTTTTGTGTTTTTATTTTTTTTTTGTCATGAACCCCAACATGCTTGAATTTAGGAATGCAGCTTAGCATGGAGAAACAGGGACGATTTGGAAGGCAAATGCAGTAGCTTATTGGCTTCCTGTTGCTTTTGACTGTTTTTTCATGAGAGCTTCATAATTTGATTGCTGAATCCTTTTGTTTATTGGGACTCTAGAAAGGACTAATTTTATGGAGTTTTGTATTTGAAACAGGTATATTTTCTTTTAGCTACCATTTTAAGAACTGCTGGGGTTGTCTTACTCTTCTAGGTCAGCTCATGACAATGAATTGAGATGTTTAGGAAATCGCATTGATTTTAATTTTAGTTTTTTTCTTGCATTTTAGAAATGTAAAGCTTTTCTTTTTTTTTTTTTTCCAAAGATGTTTGAATTGTGTTTTGGACATACCAAACTGTCCTTTACACCTTGGGGGATCTAAAAACATTATATTCAGGGATTTGTAAAGAACTACTACATAAAAAGAGAATATTACTGAACAGGCATTTTTGTCATTACCACAGACCAGTCATGAAATATCTTGAAGATTTCAGAAGATGTTGCAATATTGTTTTGATTTTTTTCTTTTTCTTTGAAGGACATATGATGGAGAAAGATAATGCAGCAGTTTTTAACATGTATAGAAAAACATTCTTCAAAGTTAGAATAGCAGTATGGGAAGAAAAAATATTTTCAAATAATTAGTCAACTGAAATCAGCTAGCAGTTATAGGCTAACTGAGAATCATCCCCTTAAAGTTATTTTAAGGGACTGAGCCCATGGAAAATTTCTTACTTCAGTTAAGTTTGATTCAAGTATTGGGTAAGGCCCATAGTAAGTACAATAAGGAAATCAAAATTTTCTATTTTCCTGCTTTATCAGGAACTGCCTCACTATAGTTAATTTAATGTCTGCTGAGCTGTTTTGGGAAGCATGTGTCTATGTGTATGCATTTTCCTCACAGTGAGTATTTATGACAATTGAACAGAAAAAGCATTCTTGGCATTTCCCCAAAGAATGTTAGTCTTGATATACAGCTGTATTTCTATTTCTGTCTCAACTGGAAAATTAGATACTTTCTGATGCAAATGCTATGCTCTGGCATTTTTGTGTCAAGCAGTGACACCTTCTACAGAAAAGAATTTTTAAAAAAGTTATTCATATACCCAGTTAAAATTTGTGTGCAATATATTTCTGCAGAAATATTTAACATTTTTTCAGTGCTTTGGTTCACACAAACAAACAACCCACTACTGAAAATTTGAAGTTGTAAATACTGCTTAAAGATGAAAAAAACATTTCATCTTTGGTATTGTATAAAGAAAAGGCAGCCAAAAATCCCTGGTTCTTAAAGACTTAGTCTATTATTCACCCTTGGAGTATAGCAGTCTTATACCCAAAGGGTATGTAAAACATGTTAAAATAGATTCAGCTTAAAAAACAGCAATTAAGTTTATAACTACCATACATTGTTTTGGCTTTTTAGTGGAAGTAGCTGAAAATCAGAAAAAAAGAACAATCATAAAAATGACTTTTGTAGATGTATATGTAAACTATCTAACTATTGCTAAAAGAAACAGCAGACTTGTTCTGCTTGTTAAAATCAGAATTTCTTAATGTTATTAAAAAAAAAATAAAAAATTCCAGCAAAGTGACTAGTAAAATAGTCTCTTCCTTAAAAAATTCATTGCTGTAAGAAGGTTATTTCCAATGCATAAGATATCACACTCCACTTAGTGTTAAGAATTTGCCTTCTCAGAATTATGCCTTTTATTTTGTTTTCTAGTTTAAAAGCTACCTGAATATGTTACAGTGTCTAGGTCTCAGGCATACTCATTGCAGTAGTGAAGGCATTTCCTGTTGACTTTGTTGACTTGTTGTGAGATTCCCCTTGGGATGTTCCTTTTATATCTTCTTCTGACTTGCTTATTTTGTTTTCACAACCAATTTCACAAGGGTGACATTTTCTAGAATAGTCAATTTCTGAGGCATTCACTCGGAACAAGGGACAAGAGATGTTAAATATCTGTTTTGAATCACTCGTATGAATAACCTGAGGCAGATTTCCCAACCGCCCAGACAACTTCCAGAGCTGTGAGGCACCAGCTCCAGTAAACTGATCTTTACTTCTTTGCATTTTCTTTGGTTGAGCATTTGGTTTTTAAAATGTAGAGAACACCAGAAATAGTTCTCCTCCTTCACAAAAGGGAGTGTAAACAGAAGAGAAGTGTTGGAAGGCTCTGGGGAGAGCCTATGTAAGATCTGATTTGCTGCTTATCTTGCTGTAAGGAGGCAGTGGCTGCTGTTGGGAGTCATCCCTCCTTTCATTTTTCCCTTTAGCAGTAAGTTCTTTCTGCTATTTCCAAAGACAGCAACAGACTTTACTTTCTAGGGATTTATCACAAGTCATGTAGGAAGCAGCCAGTTTAGCTCATGCCTTTAAGTTAGACCTGAATCTCTGAGAATAAATGCACATGAGAATGTCTTCCATGGTGATATGTTTAAATTGCAATTCCTGCTATATTATTATAATAATATTCCCCTTATTGGCTTGAAAACTTAAATTCGTGATATTTACATGGACCAAGAAAAGATTTTCATTTACTGAACAGTTTCTTATTGATATTATTGTATTTACTGAGGCTTGCTTTGATAGAATCAATCTTTATAGCTGCTCCACGGCTTCCCTACACAAATATCTATAAATACAAATAAATACATGCATACACATGCATATGCAAATATATGTATATATTTGCATTTATTCACAATGATCAACAATATTATCTTTTGATGTGTGGTCAAAAAGGATGTATTTGGATATGCTTTCACAGTCAGAACCTATTTACTGGATTTGTAATTGCGTAGTAAGATCCTGTGGTTCTTTGGGCAATATTTATTAGGCTCACACAGAGCAAGGAGCTGACTCTTGCTAGTTCCCTGGAGGCTGAAGATATCAGCTTCAGGATTTCCTGCGGCATCAGTTAGTGCAGTGACTGAGAAATGAGATTTTGATTTCAGAAAGCTTGACTATGGTCTGCAGTAAAATGTGGCATAACACATTGTGGTATCTGCTCACTGTGCTCCTGGAAAATTAACCTTTATTCCTAGCTTCTAAATTTCTTAAGATCTCTATTATTTATAACTGTAGCCAGTGGTCATGCTACTTTGTTAAATTTTAAAGTTAACTAAAAATGTTAGCATTACACATAATTTACCTCCTAGCAATCCCATATTTCATATTTAATTTCTAAGTTGCTTACATTTTCTGAAGTAGCATGTGAATGTAGGCAAATGAGTCTTTCACTGTGATTCTAGAATGCTGAAGCTTGTTAAAGACCATGAATGAACATTTGTGTCTTTCTCTGTGAGTACAAATATTGTTATAAAAAATAAGATACACAAACTTTTCAAAATATATTATCTCATTTCCTCATTGTTATTAAATACATAGTAATGAATGCAGTAAGTTTATGCTTTGTTTTGAAATGTCATGAAATGTCAAGCTTCAATACATATTATATATGAAGTCATAATATTTGAGCAGTTCTTCCCATAATGTCCTTTTTTATACCCCTGATGTTTCTTATTTCTAACCTGTTCTCTTCTAAGATGAAGATATTTTAAGATACTGCTTTCAAAAAATGTCTTGGGTACTCAGTAACCTGATTATCAATGAAAGTGCAAAAGATTCACAGCCTCTTTAAAAATCAAAACTTGTACTATGTGGCAACTTCTGAGAATTTTTTCAGTTGCTGTCCAGTACTATGATTAATGGGGGTGAATATCAAAACTACATTGGTTTAGTCTGGGTCTTAGTTATAATATTAAAGAACCATTGAGCCCAGCCCTTTCCTGTCCCCATTAGACAAGATTATTTTTGTGTAAGCTATTCTAATGAATATAGATAGCATGGATAGGCTCCTGTCTAGCTTGAATAGGCAGATTTGTCCTCCTTTCCTCTTTCAACATGCTGAAATATGAGATATTAGCTCTATCAACTTATCCTGAAAGAATTTGATAATCATCATGAGTAGATGACGTTAATTCCTCTTAGTTATATGAGGAATTAACAAAATGTTTAGTCCCTGCTTTCACCAGCAGTTCCTACCACTTAATAACCAGAGTAAATAAATAGAAATGCAAATCCTTTATTCACATGTTGGAGGTGAAGGCTAGAGCACAGTCTGTATATCTAAACTATCTATCTAATTATCTCCAATCTAATTAACATTCACTTCTAATTAACATTCACTTTAGTGCAGTGAATATGTTAGTTTGAACTTGCATGGAAACTTGCTCACCTAAAAGGAAGTTGGAAGTGTCTGTGCTGGGTACTTTGATGTTCTCTTATTTCCTCCTTTTCTCTGTTCCCAAGAAGATGATCAGATTTTTTTAAATATCAAATGTTCATTTTATTGTGAATCTTCTGCTCAATTTGTTGTATTAATAAATATAGCAAAAGTAATGAAGAAGAGCATTATTTTCTTTTTCATGTTGGTGGGTGGAAAAGGTTGTATGATAAAAAGAAATAAACAGATGTTTCAGGAGATCTGTTATAAAGTTTTAGCAGGGACCCCACAAATTTTCAATATGTAGACAAAGATTTGCTTAAGTTCCAAGGTTAAATGAAGTGTGTGCAAGTGTTTGTTTTATAATGATTTTGGTTTGCATACTTTTTAAAAGAAAGAATTAAACATTTTTAGTTCTTTAAATTGCTCACAAAAACTGTATTTAGCTTTTCCACAATGTCAGTATTATGATTATTTACTTCAAGGTTGTTTCAGCACCAGTGTACAACCAGTGTTTCTTTCTATTTTTTTTTTTTTTGTTTGTTTCTCCAGGAAGCAGCCACAGAAAGACAGAAGATGAAAGCTCCTATTCCCAACTTGATTCTCTTGTATGCTACTCTGACTCAGAGCTTGAAGGTTGTAACCAAAAGGGGATCAGGTAAGTAAATCTTTATCTCTGTGCTTACAATATGGCTTGGAAAGAAGTGCTTAATGTTTGCAAGCATACACCAGGATGTTGTTATGGTGGTTTGAAATACAGTAAAGAGGATTTCAAATTCTGCAGCAAGAAGAGTTGGCAGCTTCTATATATTTTTTGACTATTGTTTTATGTGGACTTAATGAAAAAAAAATCATATGTGTAATGTGAAATGAATATAACTTTTCACCTACTGAAGGAAAGTTATTCCCAGAACTTTTAAACTTACTTAAAAGACTATGTTGCAGTCAGTGTTGTTAGGTTACCGGATTTATGTTTTTCTATATGCTTTGGAAAATTAAGATCATAGAGTTTGGGTTTAAGCAACAAGAAATAGATCAAACACATTAAATTTAATGACCATGAAAAGTGAACAGCAAAATGTGTTTTTGAAAGGGATGCATAATACATGGTTGAAGAGTTTAATTCAGCAAAGAAAAATAGTCGGTATTCAGACAGTTGGGTAGTTTTGGATTCATTTTTTTTATCTGTCACCCTGAAATTCTAATTTTACTCTCTTTGGCTTTTCAGTGGCTAATGAAAAAAATAGAATTCTACTTCTGCAACCTATCTTGCTATACTGCACTAAAGAAAATGAAATCCTTAATGAAAGCCTTAATTCCTTGTTGGTGGATTAATGAAAGTCTTAATCCCATGTTGATTGAATTAGTTAATTTGGTTTGTTGTTAGTTGTAAGTTTCCTTTTGGCATTGGAGTGTTTTAAGTAGCTTTTGTTGTGCTTTTCCAGAAGTTTGTCTCTGATTTTTTTTTGTCTTCTGTTTGGTAGTAGTTGTAAACTGGTGCTTTGGGAGAACACAGCTCTTTATACATTTTTGGCAACATCTTAAATCATACCTTGCCTTTTCAATGGATTATATTTGTAACAGCAGAATGAAATAGATTATGTCTCCAATCTTTCAGTAGCTGGAAATATTGACATAGGAAAGGCAAGCATGGAGTACTACTACAAAGTAAGGTATTCCTTAATGAAAACTTGAGAATAAAGTATATTTGGGGTTATTTAAACTCAAGAAAACTGCAATGCACAGGCTTGTGCCGAGCAAAGGATCTGGTGATAGGTTGAAGTGTTTATAAGCTGCTGTAGCCTTGATAGATAATGTAGATATCCTTTGAATATGTCTGGCTAAGATTGTCCTGTTTGATTAAGATTTTATACTTTTAAGCTTGAAATCAAGGCCCCTTAATTCAAATATAGTAAAAACAGTATTGATCTTAAAGTAAATTTTACAAAGACATCCATTCTTAAGGAACTTAAAAAAGTCCAGCTATCACTTGTTACTTGAAAGTGACAATGATAACTTGGGTTGTCTTTGCATTTTATTTCATAACTTTTGGCCTGTATCCTCTTCATCTGGTTAACAAATGCAAGGAAAAAATGGTAAATATACAATGAAATTTTTTTTGGGGGAAAGTAATATAATTGCTGTAAAGCAAAAGAAAAAACATACACAATTTTTCAAGAGATATAGAATTTGTTCCCATCCTGATGCAGTAAGAAAAAGGAAAAACTATAATGGAAATCTTTGTATGATCTCTTACTGTAACATGGGGTCTTGAGGTTTTTGCATGCTTCTCCTGTGTAAAGCTTCAATTAGATGTATCACCAAGGGGGCAGTTTGTCTTACTGTGTGTGCAAAGGAAAAAATCCCTGACTTACTGAAATCTCAGATCCTTCTGCCTTTGGCCATGCAGCTTTGTGATTTAAGATTTGAAGAACTACTTCAGTGCTAGGTGGAGTGTAGTAGTGTATGATGGTTCTTGGTTTGCTTTTGTTGTTTGTTTGATTTGGTTTGGCTTGGTTTAGTTTTTTTACATCCCTTGGATGCTCAGGAGGGCTATTTTTGCAATCCTGAAGTGTTTCTACAAAGAAAACCTTATTTAAGAGGAGTGTTAACCAAATAAGATTGACTTACTTGTACTGTGAAAATATAAATGGCTTCCAAATATTAGTGCAACTCATAATTGTGAGTAGGAAAAAAATATTGACTTGGAAAGTAGAACTTGAGTTTTATTGAACATGTTAGCCAGAGCAGAGCATGGTGAGGGCATGGTTTAAATCTCTTCAGTCAGTTCCGCCTGTAAGTTCATTTTGTTCATTAAATATCACCATGAAAGCAAAGAAAAAAATTTAAAAGTAATATTTTCTACTTATGTGTTGTTATAAATATGGAGTTACAGTAGACACCTTTTTGAGATGTACTGCTTTTCTTTACTTCCTTCTTTGTTATAAATTACAGGGATGTAATAGAGTTAAAGAAGTTTACATCAGTATGATAAATGGTTGTTCTAATTGGGATTTATTCCTTCTAATTCACTTTTGTTGAGCCTGTTTCTGATGACCAAACCTAAAAACACAGAACTTGTGTTCTTTATTTATTTATTTATTTATTTATTTATTTATTTATTTATTTATTCTATGTACATATTTTCATATATATTAGATTTTAAATATATTTATTAAATATATAATATAATTCATTTTCTATTTATTAAATATTTTCAGTATTTAATTTTAAAAATAGATCTGTCCTTGAAAACATGTCAATATGGTCAGAGTACTTGACCTGTTTTCTATGTTTATTGATCAGTTCTGCTAAAAAGATAGTGATTAATAAAATAATGAGTTTGTCAATCTGGTGGAGATACATTTCCAACAGCTCTGATTTTTCAAGAACTTTAGAAAGTCATTTTCTAAAAATCCATAGTATTTCTGGCCATCTGTTGGCTTTCAGGACTGAAGTTATATCAAGTAATTAGCTATATGTGGAAGCAATTAGAATCGATATAGTGTTCTTGGTTTTGTTTGTTTGAGAAGAGGGTTAAAAAGACTTTACGATAGAAGAAATCTTAGGTTGTGCTGCATTGGATTTAATCTCTGATCATGAGAGCGGTCCTTATACAAACCACTTAAATTACTTCAAGGTGGTCTTTGAATCTTTCTACCACTTTGTGCTTTGAGTCAAGTATAATAATATAGGGAATAAAGGGAACGGTGTTAATCAAATATTTATTACATGATACAGAAAACATACTTTAAATTAGTTTGGTCACAGCTTTTCAACTAACCTGTTTAACACTTTATCTTGTATGATTGTCTTTATCTGACAGAAGAGACTTTTGTTTCCAGTTGCTATTTTAAAGAAGTTCTGAACAGTTTCAAGTTACTCTTTAATAAATGTTGGATTTCTTTTACATTAAGAGCATGTGATGACTGTGCTTGTTACACGAGAATGGATAGGTGAGCAGCTCTAGTAAAAATTCCATCACTAAGTACAGATGATACAAGAAACTTCTTCCTAATCCATGTATGAAAAAGACTTGTAAGCCCACCTTAACTTTTTCTGTCAAGCAGAGTTGACCATACAACACCTATAGGTTGTAATGCCTTCTCAAGAAAGGAAGAAAGGATTCTTTGCTGTAACCTTCCCTGTTCCAACAACTAACTTCCCAGTGGACATCATGGTTATTAACTGAGTGTTTCAGGTATTCAGTGAAGTCTCCCTGAACTGTAGAGGCTTCACAACCTGCAACAGTAACTGCAAAGAGGAACTTTCTTTTGTCAAATAATAGATCTCCGATAAGATTTGCTAAATGAGAAGCTGATTCTTGCATTACTTCTCAGCTCTTTTACATATCTTAAAGCATCTTCCTTCATGAAATAGTTTCTGTCTGATCACACTTATCTGTTTGATGCAAAGGAAGAATAAATACTTAAAGTCTACATATTTAGATTAATTCAGCACATAGTTTTACAGGAACTGAGTTTTATAGAAATTGAATTAAAATTCAAAAATG
The DNA here is from genome assembly GCA_034509185.1 of Euphonia xanthogaster. Lineage (NCBI taxonomy): Eukaryota > Metazoa > Chordata > Aves > Passeriformes > Fringillidae > Euphonia > Euphonia xanthogaster. Next base: position 103,482,012 of record JAYDZK010000001.1, read on the forward strand.
TAGAAGAAAATGCCTGTTCTTAGCATGAAACCTAACTACATATAAATTTGTGCGGTGCCTAAGTGTGTAGATTTACTTTTGTGCAATTCAGTTCTGTCCTTGATAGTATTTTGAGAACTTTATGGTAATGCATTTCTAAATGTTTTCCTTTCAGTGACTTTTCCTGAAATTATCCAGTTTCATAGTTTGAACTAAATTGTTGGTTTGGGTTTTTTTTGTTTTTTTTTTTTTTGTTGTTGTTGTTTGTTTGTTTGTTTTGTTTTGTTTTTTGTCATGTGGTTTTACATTCATAGAACTTAGATTTCTAAAAGTCTCTTCTTTACAGGTTGAGTGGTATTTGATCACGTACTTCTGCTGAACAGAATTTTGGCTTATGAATTATTTAATATTCATCAAAGAGGAAGTAGGTTAGGAAAGAGAGCCTCATGCTGATGCATAAAGACTTTTTTCCCTATAAGATATATATTAAATGAAATACTTGAACACTGCATTGCCATCTGGTGGTTTTTTCCAAGGATGCTGAGTAGACGAAAGAAAGGTTTGGGAAATTTTTTCTTTAAAAAAAAACAACAAAAACACAAATGCAGTAAAAGGGAAAATGTGGAAAAAAGTATGAAAAGAGATCTCATTACATAAAACAATTATGAGCTGATCAGTTTATTCAGATAGTATTATTGTATTCTCTTTTTTCATGCTTAGATTGCTTAATAACAATCTGGCTGCCTTGTATCAAAGAGGTGAGAGTTGCTATTACTGCCTCTAGTTTTCTGCTTCTCTACATATTATTCTGCATTATTGGTTAATTAATATTCTGTGTTCAGTTCTGCTATTGTGAATAGAAATTTTTTTTTCTAGATCAAATTTATTCTATGATGGAATGATTTAACTGGAAGGAAAGTCTTTCCAGTTATGGGTTTTTGGGATATGCATATGATCCATCACATCATTGTGATGAGAATAAAGTCTAGATATGTATTTTGTTGTGTAGCAGTAGATTGCTTCTCTTTTTAATGTCTAGCATTTTTTTGCCTTAGCTATTATTACTCAATATGTGTGGTTCTTGCCGTACTTGGATGAAAGATCAATATTATGAAAATAAGGTAGTAAAGACTTTGACACTGAAATGCTATTTTTGAATTTTATTTTTGTATGAGCAGAATATTAAATTTAATGAGGTAAAAATTATTCCAGATTTTTTTTTTCTAAAAATAGTGGAATTCTGAGGAACAGACTGGAAATACATAATAAAATTTCAACTAGTTATTCTTTAAGAAGTATAAGGTTATAAGGTTATATTTTTCTAAATTATTGCCCTCCATGATTTTTTAGGATTTATTGCTCATGAAATTATATTTTAGATAATTATAACAGTTGTATAAAATAATATTTCTGAATAAAAAGAGATATTCAGTTGCTGTTTTCTGACTTTTTTTTTTAACTGGAAAAGGAACATATCTGTGCAATATTGTCCTTAACAGTAACAAAACCAATGAGGAAGCTAATGAGGAAAGTCATAATGAGAAGTCAACAATGTAGTTAAAAAAAAAGTAAGGAATATAAGTAAGTCGAGACACTATGAGAACACTTTGCAGCTAGGAAGAGTTTTTGTATTGACTTTACTCATCTGTACTTAATAATTGAACTGTCACTCTTTTATAGAATATATATATATAATCCACCTTATAAAAACACTTTGAGAAATTGCACGTAATTAAGTGCTGAGCCCTAGCAGAGATCTGTACCCAGTATTTGAGTATTTTTAATTTATTTTTAATTTATTTTTTGTAAACCTTCCAGGTGACATTTGGTGTCCTAATTATGTAGCACTACATAAATAGTCCTATTCTTCTTAGTATCTCCCTTTCAGTAATTCCATCCTGTTTTTAATTCTGGTTGTGTTTTGGTTGCCTAAGTATTTTCCTTTTGGCTTCTTGTCAAAAGGTAATTAGTTGATGGATTTCATGTTGGATCTTGTATGCACTGAATAGAAATAAGAAGGTTCAAAAATAAATTAATATACCTGTTGTTCTTTTTCTTATACTATTTATGAGCAGAACACTCACATGTGCCATATTCCAGGTACTGTGAGCTTGGAGCAAAGCAATATGTATACAAATAAAGGATATGCTTCTTGTAAACCAGAGGAGTTTATGTCAATTGATATTAATGGCTCCTAGCCGTTGTTTTCACTCCGTTACAGAATGTTAATTTCCCATTATTAATTGATGAGACTTGTGGCTTGTTGTGTGGTTATGTAGAGACTGAAATAATATTTAGAGTTTGTGTCTATTTGATGTACAAGATTAACTTCCACGAGCAATGACTTTTTAAACTGGAACAATCAAGACTACTGTTATTACTATGAAAATGTTTTTTCTATCTCTATGTTTAGTGACAGGAAGAAAAAGTATAGTGAATAACAGTCCTAAGCAAATATGTGTGTACCTTTCTTATTGCACTGGGGAACAGAATTATTTTTGCATCATGACCTGATTAAGAAGTGAACCTTGCTTCTTATGAGGATTGTTTCAAAAACCTCATTTTGAATTGGCATATAAATATGCAACCTAGTTTATGGTTGTAGCTGTGGGGCTGAATGGGGAAAACTCTGTGAAATATTTTTCTTTTTGAGGGAAAAGAGACAAAAAGATGAGGGTGAATCTTTACAGTTAAAAATACAACAGAGATAAACAGAAATCCTTGTTTCATTCTTAGGCAACTTTCTTGTGATGGTGATCTATTAATTAATTCCATGTTGATTTGGGTAAAACTAATAATCTTCAGGTTTTCATCCTAAGAATAAAATATGTTTCAGTTTTATTTTTGCACCTGTTCTATTTAAAGGTGGTTATTCCTCCCCATTTAAATGTGTAGTAGAAATCACTGTTTAATTTTTAATGCTACAACTTCCTCTTCATAGTTGAAGAATTAATTAACTGAGTGTATCCACTTTCTTGTATTTTTTCTAATTACTCTGCAAGATACAGTCGTATGTCAGTGGAGGAGGGAGTTTCTTGCTTTCGTACTTGCACATTTATTTTAATGATAAAAGCCTTCAAAAGCAATACACTAATGGGGTCAGCTGAGATGAATGATTTCTTGTGCCTGCTGGGAGGGAAGCCTAGATGATCTAGAGATGCAAAGACTATAGATCATCCAGTGTAAATGCTCTGCCTCCTTCTTCAACACTTGCACTCTTTGTCCTAAACTTCTGCTATCTGTCTAATTCTGGAGGGAATTGTGAGGCCTTCTGTAATTAATATAACCCACAGAAAATTTTTGCATCTTGCTATTACTACATGGCACCAGGATGTCAGAAGAGCAATTAGTGTCCTTTAGCACCTTATTTAGACATCAAAAGTATCCATATCCCCATCCTGAGGCAATTCTGACAAAGCCACTTAGACCAATTTTGGTATGATCCTCGACTTTCTTAGTTTATGGAGGTAAACTTCCATTTGATTATTGGTAGGTGAACAGGCATGACTTGCTGTTTGTGAATCAAGAGATACTGGAAGAAAGTAGGAGTGAAGAATCAACCTATTTAGTAAATTTCTGCATATTCAGGCAGTTAGAGGGTTCCTTTAAATATGGTTTTGAATCTGGGGTTTGTTTGTTTGTTTTTCTGTTTGCTTGTTTATGCCTACAGTGTAGGGAAGTATTAGATTTTTTAAAAAGAATGATCTTTTACAATACTGCATATTTCATTAGCTACAGAATATTGTATGTGTTGCACTACTGTGCAGTAATTTTCAATGTACAGTTTTCATGTTGAATAATAATGTTGCTAGAAAGAGCACCAAGTTTTGCTAGTTACCTGTGCTTGGGCAAGGGGATGGTTTGGCTTCAATGGTCTCTACTCTGCTTTTATAAGTGAAGGATGCTATTCAATATGTCAGATGAACAGCAAATATGAGGACTGTATACCAAGGGGTGGCAGAAAGACTATACTGTAAAGAAAAGAAAGAAAGAGAGAAAGAAAGAAAAAGAAAGAAAAGAAAGAAAGAAAGAAAGAAAAAGAAAGAAAGAAAGAAAGAAAGAAAGAAAGAAAGAAAGAAAGAAAGAAAGAA